>JAVJIF010007896.1:0-172447 GCA_038442645.1 Agave tequilana | reverse complement strand
TGATGCGCGAGCTCTTGAATCATCATGTGTTAGCTCCAAAACTTGACTTTGATTCCTTTGTTGAACTAATCACCTACTAAGATCTTGATCAACTATCTAAAACTTATTAAACACAGATCATTAGTAAACTAGTCTTCATAAGTTAGTCATCATCAAAACTTAGGTGAAGGGCCTCTGGGCAAACAATCGTTTGCAGCAAAAAATGGTCGATATTTGAAATATCGGCTGATAAATCGCCTGATATCGGGCAATAAATCGCCCGATATATCGCCCGATATGAAATAGCTTATTTATTGCGTGCAAATGTACATTGTTTTTTTTATTATCATCTGTACATGCATATTACGTCTTTTTTTTGGTAGATGATATCTATGACATTAAGTCAACTTTTAGTTATCAATATTTCATTATATATACTGTCCAATATGAACTCCCGATATGCGTGCGTATCCCCGATATCCGATATGAAAACTCCCATTTGATACGATCCCGATATCTGATATTTAGAGCCTTGTTCTCTCTAGAATCAAACTCAGCCTACTACATGATCTAAAAAAAGAGAAAATATAAAGAAAAGAAGAAGAAATCCTACACTACACTATTTAGAAAAAACCCTAGCTACTGCTCTCTCTCGTATTCTAGCTCATCAATGCAGTATTTATAGGTAAAGGACCTTCTGGAATACGAGACGATACCACACATCAAAGATCGGGGAGTCCTGCCATTGCTGCAGAAACACGGCAAAGTCGCGTTTCGCGGCAAGATCAGAGAGATACTCCCTGTTCCTTTGCCAGTTGTCTTGTCTTGCTTCGAGATGCTTTCTTTGCACTTCATTTCGTGTATTTGGATCCATATTCTCTAGATACAACCTTTAATTTAGGATCCAATGTATCTTCTAGATGCTCTCTTACTTGGTCTCCAAGAAATGTGGATTAGTTACTTGAAAATGAGTTAATTAAGCTCTTATTACACTTTTGCCCCTATTCATGTGATCTGCACACAAATGATCAAAACATGATTTATTAGCAGGGTTTTATTCATAAAACAGACATGAAATGTGATGATAAAATGCAGATTTAGAGACTAATCACACCCCACACTTATCTTTAATCGTCCCCGAGCAAAACAAGAAAAAAAACTAAATTAGAAAAGTTATTGCACCATTTTCGCAGGTGACGCGATTGCATTGAGCGTGTGTAACAAGCCTTTAAACTTCTAGGTTTCCCTCAGAGGAGGAGTTATAGTCTCCTGAGAATTTTCAGTGGATACACCTACAAAATCCATAAAGAAAGAAAATAAATGTTAGTATTTTGAAAGAGAGAAAATTTTCAAAACATTTGCAAAAATTAAGTGATTTATGGTCTTAGGTTAACCCAATCTATTCATCCCTAATTTGACTCTCCATGCAAGACTCGTTATCAATCTAGGTTAAGAAATCAAGATTAAATTGATTATTTAATCTTTCATAAAACCTAGATAATATACATGATCGATCACAGATATTGCACATATAATGTCACATTACCATGTTTATTATCTAATAAATCCTATTGATAAGTCTTATTTTATTTAATAATGTGCATGCCCATCACTAATGGAGGTGGAAAGAAATTGAGCCCAAAAGCTCACTTTAATTCTGATTTAATTAAATTTAAATCTTAAATAGAGATGAGGACAAATATTCAGGAGGATAGGGATAATTCCAGCTGAAGATCAACACAAATCAGAAATATAACACCAAATGAAAATCGGTAAATTTCGAATTTCTATAAATCCATTTTGGTTATCTAAAGATCAACCGAGGATAAAGTCAAATACATAGTTTAAATTCAAAATCGAAGGGGATAAATGGATAGAGAGAAGATCAACGAATGAGATGAAGTAATTTTGACTCAGATTCAGACTGAATACATTTTAGTATTTGAATCATAACTTTCTCTATCGAAACTCAAATATGATGATTCAAGATGTCTAGAAAGAAGTCTTAAATGGCTATAACTTACGTTGAGCATTGTTTCTAAGTCTATCATTTGATAAGTTATATTCAGCAATTAACACGGCAACAAGCTGCAGATCAGAATTGAATATCCACATCAAATTAAGTTTGGAGATAAGGGGAGGATTCAAATTCAGAAATAGCTAGCTCCCCTTATCTCCTCACTCCTCTCCCCTCTGGGGTTTTGCATAAAAGGTAGGAAGTTTACTGAAGGAGAGACCGAAGACTAGTTTAAGTTTTTCACTTTATTTTTAGGGTTTAGATTCATTGTTAGATAGTTTATGAGAAGTTGTATCTCAGTTCTTAATCTGTAGTTCAGTTCAGAAACAAAGTGAGAGAGAAAGAGTGATTGTAATCTAAAGTTGAAGTGACATCAATAAAGATTGACAGACTTCTTTCTTCTCTAACTCACGGGTATGTTGAATTTCAATTTAATGTTATTTTTTGTAATGAATAGCTAAATCTCTTCTTTCTGGGCTCACTAATCTCTCCTCTCTAGTATTGATTCTTGATCGGTTAATGAAAAGACCCAACTGAATCATATGAATGCCTTAAACTAAGCCTTGTTTATTGCGAGTGTTCTTGAAGGCACATGAGGATGAGATTGGATTTTGAACTTAATCTTGAAATTTATCATTAAAAAGAACTTATTTTTATTCCATGCTTGCTTTATTGCTTTGATGGTTTAACATTCAATTCAAAGAAAGATTTCAAGAACTAATGTTCGATTTCTAAAATAAACCATCTTATGTGTTTTACTTGATCTCTTTTAAATACAAGGCTAAACTTTTTGCCTATGATCTCATTGAGACACTCGAATTTTTCAAGAAAAGAATCTAGAGGTGGGTAAAGATTAGTGAACCCGAATTTCTCTTTATTAAAACAAACAAACACCATCACTGTCAAAGCCTTTTAAAGATCATTTCTCTTAAATCTTTTCAAGTTTTAAGTTTTCTTTAAATAATCTCCCTACTCTCCATTCTCTTTTCACATAAAAAAAACATCAACACCATTTTTTGCTTTTGAAGCATTACATCGAAAATTTTTTATCGCATTCCTCCTCGTGGATCACGACCCATTAGCCCAAAGCTACACGGTAATTCTCACTGCATTTATTGGCAATCAATTTTTGGCACCGTTGTCGGGGAGAGAGCGATGTAATTATTTTTTAACAAGTTTGGTGTTTTGTTTCAGGGCCATCAAGAAATCAGATTTAACGCTCAAGCATTGCAGGAGAAGACTTGCTATTCTGTGCCCCTACTCAAGAAAGTAGGAAGCAGAATTTCAAGAAATTGCAGCGCAAAAGCTTGAAATTATTTTGGATTACTAAAAAACTCTTTTTACAGGACATATTGCTTTGCAAAAATACAGTTTTTTGTGTGTTAATTCTGTTATATCTGATATGTAATTACCTAGAGGGGGGTGAATAGGTGACTAGCTAATCTAATGGTCAATTAATGCGGAATAAAAACTATTAATGCAAACTAAAACTTCTTAAGCTAAACACCAAGTATAACACAAGAGTGTAGCCGAATTTCTGTGAAGGGCTCTGGACTAACTCCTCAAGATTCCTCTAGATAAGAGTTGAGGTGCCGCTTTGGTTCTCTTGGTTGAATACAAGTGTTAGCAAACAATCCCCAAGCATATAACAATATAAGCACAATAATCAAGCATATAAAGATAAAGATAATATGAGCATGCAAGATATAAGACAAGTAAGAGATAGAGAGAGAGCAATCACAAACACGAGAGAATTGTTTCGAGGTTCGAGCACATTTGCTCTACGTCCCCGCCTTCAACACTTGAAGGATTTCCACTATAATCGATCCACGGATCACTTGGTGCTGCAACACCTACAAGGAGTTCCTACTAGAACTCTTCGACTCTCTAGTCCCTCTCTTGTTCCGCAAGAACAACACACCGCAAGCGCTCAAGCTTGCCGAGGCCGCACCTCTACAAAGAGTTCTCACTAGAACTCGAAACACCGCGAACACACAAGTCCGCCTGCTCAAAGCAAAGATGAAGTTTTTGATGATCTAAACACTTTGATCACCTCAAATCCTCTCACAACAAAGATCCCTATAGGATAGGTATAACAATGGAAAGCTCAAGTGTTTGTGAGAAAACTTGAATTGAATGTGATAGAAAACACAAGAAAATACTTTTTTTGAAAACTCTTGATAAACTCTCCTTTTGAATGGAAGTATTTAGCTCTTAAACAAGTGGAGAAAACCTCTTAATAGAGTAAGAAAAACTGGTTCAAAAACCAACTTAAAATCTTGTTGAAAACAGTCCATGGGTGCCTCCCTTTTATAGGCTAGAAAAACTAGCCGTTGGGGCAAAACAGCGGCCTGGACGGCTGTCGGTCGACCAGCCCGGTCGACCGGTCAACGGTCAGATTTCTGACTGTTGAGCCAGCGGTTGATCGGCCCGGTCGACTGTGGCCTGGAAACAGAGAGCAGAGCTCTCTGCCGGTCGACCGCCCAGTCGACCGGTGCTTTCCAGAGAGCAGAGCTCTCTGGCGGTCGACCGGGTTGGTCGACCGGCCCTCCAGCCAAACTGGCGTGCACGTTCTGTGCACGTCGGTCGACCGACTCCTGGCTCGGTCGACCGGCCCGTCGACCGGTAGAAGCCAGAAAACAATTTTTCAGGATTTAAAAACTTGGTTTATATTTAAAATAAAATCTCATAAATCCTCTAAAAATCTACAAAAATAAGTTCAGTATAATACTTTGATATACAAACATGTTTGAGTAAAATCAAGACATGTTACAAAAATTTTGAACTATTTTTGTAACTTAAAAATTTTGGCATAAAACAAAATCTGTATTTTTCTAAATAGATTTTTCCAAAACTTCTTCAAATACAAAAATAAGATATTTTAAATACTTTTAAAGCATAGAGTGTATGGATATGATCCACTGCACATACATGAAGAAATATCTATGTTTTTGTCAATAAGCACTAAAATAGTTTTGGTTAAAACACATGTATATATTAAACTCCAAAAACCAAAACGGTATTTTTATAAAATGAAAACTCTTTGTATTTTTTCAAAATAAAAACTCTTTTGTATTTTTCTAAAATAAACTCTTTTATGAAAACACACATCTAAATCTTGTGTGTGAGTGTATATGGTATACTTGAGCAATCCACCAACTATTCTATCCTTTACATTTATCTAAAAACAAAATCTTAATAAAACAAACCTAGACTCAAGTCTTCTCGTGAAGTCTTCACTTGAAGTCTTCTTCTCCTTCTTGACTTGGTCCAAACCATGATCCAATGAGTTAGACTCCTCTCTAGTACTTGATGTAATTGATGCATAGGCTCTTGAATCAAACCATGTTAGCTCCAAAACTGACTTTAAATCCTTTGTTGCAGCTAAACACCTACTAAATCTTGATCACAAATCTGAGACTAATTAAACACAAGATCATTAGTACTATAACTACATGAGTTAATCATCATCAAAACTAGAGTGATGGGCCTTTGGGCCAACATGATATTCACATACCCTGTTTTAATCAACAGTAATCTGATTGATTGCCAATTGCTTAAAAAATGTTTAGACTTGCATTCTAGGCATTTGTCTAATTACGTTTTTTTACAATTACTGTTGAAGAAAGATGGAGACAAGATACGTTTGCATAGCATCTAGCATAGGAACATTCTTGAGTGATTTACTTGCTTTTTGATTGTTACTATTGCTTTATACTTGCACACTTGCACAATCTGTTTTAAGGGCAAAACCCAAAATAAGATAAGGTGGGAAAGTCATTACCCTTTCTTAGCCCACAAACTATCTCCAAGCACGCACAGCCTAAACCTAATTTAAAATCTAATAGACGTTTTAGGGACATCTCGAACTCATTAGGAGATATCCTAAGGGGGAAGGTGTTAGAATTTGACTCTTGCCAAATCAGTGTCTAAGGACAGGGATTGAGAGTCGAAACCCTGAAGGCTTTGGTTTGGCTTAATTCTACACGCTACCTCCCTGACATCCCTGAATGCTGGCTTAATTAGGCTTTTGATTCCCACCAATCTTGCACTGACATGCTGATTAGCTGTTGTCAAACTGCATACACCTCCTGTGGACAATCAACAGTTAGGAGTTGTCTAGGTCAAGGTTACCTTAGACTAGCTTGGTTGCTTTTTCTTGTTGACAATTGATGAACTTGTTTGTGGTAGTGTTTGTGTATGCAAGTGTGGTCGAGAGACCCAAATTCATCTAGGTGAATTAGAAACACATCACCACCCAAGTTTGAATCAAAACCAGATCCGGTTATGGCTCAACGACATCTTTACAGGAGAGGTTCTATCCCATTAAAACTACACTTCCATCTCGGTTAGTGAACACAACTTTGAGCTCAAGTCTAAGTTCATCAACACACTCCCTATGTTTCATGGCTTAGAGTTTGAAGATGCTTATTTCTTCATAAGAGAATTTTAGGAAGTATGCTTAATGATGAAAATCTCACACCTTGTGTTGAGATTGTCCCATATGCTCTTAAGGACTTAGCCAAGAAATGACTTTACAGCTTAGCAACCGGCTCTATCATATCATGAGATGGTTTCATCAAGGTCTTCTTAAAGAAATTCTATCCAATTCATAAGACCGCTCTCATTAGGAAGAACATCATGCAGTTTAAGTAAGAACCTAGTGAACCGTTTTGGAGGTACTTTGAACGCTTCAAAGACCTCCTTGTCCAATATCCTCATCATGGAATAAAGAAATAACGACAATGCCAAATTCTTTATGACGGTTTAGACTATTCAACCAAGACCCTCTTAGAAACATGTGCCAAGGGGGATTCTTACAAAAGGATGAAAATAAAAGATGGGATTTATATTAGAATCCAGCTGAAAAGACCATCCAATAACCGATTAATGAAAATCCTAGGAATTCAAACTCCATCTCTTCAAAAGGAGGTCTCCATTCTATTGAATCATCTATAGCTGCCGAGGCTAGAATAGCAAACCTAGCAAAAAAAAAACTGGAAGTTTAGAAATAAAGGAACCCAAGTCTAGTCAATCAAGTCAGCCCAAACCAATTTTCAATTCCAGGATGTACTTACTATCAAGCCATGAATCATGTGTTTGAGGAGTGTCCGGTGTTTCAAGCTCAACAATAATTTTTTGAACCGATGAATGCGGCCTTTTCAAGGTCTAACAATAATCTTATACACAAACGTAAATCTTGGCTGGAGAAATCACCCAAATTTCTCATGGAGCTAAAATAACAATGACCACTCACGGTCAAACCATTCAAACCACTTTCAATATTCTAATAATTCTTCCAATCATCAACCCTGAAAGTACACCTAGAGGGAGGGTGAATAGGTGTATGGCTAATCTAATGATAAATGATGCGGAATTAAAAACTAATTGCAACACACTTAGTGTAACCAAAGAGTTTAGCCGAATCCCGGTGAAGGGCTCTGGACTAACTCCTCTAAATTCCTCTAAATAAGAGTTGAGGTACTATGTAAAGTTCTCTTGGTTCATCACGAGCGAGGCACACAAACAATACCAAGCATATAAGAATGATATGAACAATATGAAATAATGCAAGGCACAATATAAGAGAGAGTTTAGAGATAGTGGATCTAAACACCGAGATATGTTTTGAGGTTCGAGCCACTGCTCTTACGTCCCTGCCTTCACACAGAAGGATTTCTACTATATCATCCACTTCCCACACAGGGAACCTCCACTGAGATTGGGTAATACAACTTTGGAGTACACAACTCCTCTCCAAACAATATAACCTCTACACAAGAGGCAAGGCACTAAGCCACACAAGATCTGTAATCACCTAGAGGAGGGTGAATAGGTGATGAGCTAATCTAATAATCAATAAATGCAGAATTAAAACTTATTTAATACAAACTAAAACTTCTTAAACTAAACACCAAGTATAACACAAGAGTGTAGCCGGATTCCCGTGAAGGGCTCTGGACTAACTCCTCAAGATTCCTCTAAATAAGAGTTGAGGTGCCGCGTTGGCTCTCTTGGTTGAATACAAGTGTTGGCAAACAATCCCCAAGCATATAACAATTAAGCACACAATATATCAAGCATATAAAGATAACGACAATATGAGCATGCAAGATATAAAGACAAGTAAGATAGAGAGAGTAATCGCAAACACGGGAGATTTGTTTTGAGGTTCGAGCACACTTGCTCTACGTCCCCGCCTTCAACACTTGAAGGATTTCCACTATAAAACGATCCACTGGATCACTCTGTGCCGCAACACCTACAAGGCGAGTTCACACTTGAACTCCTTGGACTCTCTAGTCCCTTTACTCGTTCCCGCAAGAACTACACACCGCAAGCCCACTAGCTCGCCGAGGCCGCACCTCAAACACCGAGTTCACATTAGAACCGAAACAACGCGAACCCGCAAGTCCGCCTCCTCAAAGTACAAAGTAGAAATTTGGTGATCACAACACTTTGATCACCTAAAATCCTCTCACAACAAAGATTCCTATAGGTAGATATAGCAATGGATAGCTCAAGTATTTGTGTGAGAAAACTAGGATGAATATGTGGAGGAAAACACAAGAAATCACTTTTGAAAACTCTTGATAAACTCTCCTTTTGAATGGAAGTATTTGGCTCTTAAACAAGTGGAGAAAACCTCTCAAAAGAGTAGGAAAAACTGGTGCTAAAACCCACTAAAAATCTTGTTAAAACAGTCCATATAAGCCCACCTTTTATAGGCTAGAAAAACTAGCGTTGAGGGGTAAATTTACAGCCCGGTCGACCGCCAACGGTCAGATTTTTGACCGTTGGAGCCTCGGTCGGACCGGTCCGGTCAACCGCGGCTGGAACAGAGAGCAGAGTTCTCTGGCGGTCGACCGGCCCGGTTGACCGGGGCTTTCCAGAGAGTAGAAGCTCTTTGTTCTGCTCTCTGGCGGCGACTGGGTAGGTCGACCGGCCCTCCAGCCAAAACTGGCATGGCGTCTGTGTCCGGTCGACCGGCAGAAGCCAGGACAGGGTTTATAGGTAAAGAAAATTTGGCATTTTGACTCAAATAAAATCCCATAAAATCACGAAAAATCTACAAAAATAGGTTCAATATTATACTTTGATAAACAAACATGTTGAGTAAAATTAAGACATGTTACAAATTTTTGAACTATTTTTGTAACTTAGAAATTTTGGCTCAAAACAAAATCTGTATTTTTCCAAATTTTTTTTCAAAACTTATCCAAATACAAAAACAAGATATTTTAACACTTTAAAGCATGGTGTGTATGGATATGATCCACTACACATAAATGATGAAATATCTATGTTTTTGACAATAAGCACTAAAATGGTTTTGGTTAAAAACACATGTATATAATAAACTCCAAAAATCAAATTGGTATTTTGTCAAAATGAAAAGTCTTTTCCAAAATGAAAATTCTTTTATGAAAACTCATCTAAATCAAGAGTGTGACATATTCTATCCTTTACATTTTATCTAAAACAAAATCTTTAATAAAAACAAACCTAGACACAAGTCTTGATCTTGAAAGTCTTCACTTGAAGTCTTCTCATCTTCTTGACTTGGTCTAAACTTGATCCAAAGAGCTAGACTCCTCTTGAGTACTTGATGTGGTCTTGATGCATAGGCTCATAAATCAAACCGTGCTAGCTCCAAAACTTGACTTTAAATCCTTTGTTGAAGCTACACGTCTACTAAGATCTTGATCACAAATCTGGAGACTAAATAAATACAAGATATTAGTACTATAACTACATGAGTTGATCATCATCAAAACTAGAGTGATGGGCCTTTGGGCCAACAAGATCAACCTCTCAATAGAGGGATAGGGCACTAAGCCAACACTCCAACAATCACTTCTACACTTAGAGGGATAAGGCTCAAAGCCAAATAACAACCTCAATCACCTCTACACTTAGAGGGATACCAACAGAACCGAACACAACCTCCACAATCACCTCTCACTAGAGGGATATCACAAAGTAAAGAAGGTTACAACTCTTAGTGATCACAAAGACCACAAAAAACTTTTTCCTACAAAACAATGATCCTAATTAGATAGGGATAGATAGCTCAAGTGTGAGAAAATAAAGAGTTTAGAAATCAAAATCACAAAGAAAATCTTGGGAAAACTTCTAGATAGCTATAGAAATGAAGATCAAAAACCAATTCCCAAAGACTCTATTTTCTTTGATTTTTTCAACCCTTTAAAAACAAATAAAGATAAAATCTTTAAGCCCAAAACTCTTTAAAAACTTGCTGTTAAACACTTAAGAAGATGGGAAATTTTTGCTCTCAAAAACCATAAAGAAACCAGCTCAAGAGATGGGTATTTATACCCTCTCAAAATTCTGCCCTTTGGCAGCCAGGAAAGGTCAAAAATGACCTTCCGGTCGACCACCCAGTCGACTAGTCAACGGTCATTTTTATGACCGTTGTGCCTCCGGTCGACCGGGCTTGGATACAGAGGGCAGCAGCTTTCTGCCGGTCGACCGCCCGGTCGACCGGGGCCATTTCAAAGAGCAAAGCTCTTTGTAGTTGACCGGCCCACCAGCCTATATTGTCGTGCATGTTTGTGCACGTCGGTCGACGAACCGGTCGACCGACTTTTGTCTAGGTCGACCGGCAGAAGGCCAGGTCAATACTATTAGGGGATTAAAAACTTGATTATTTTACTTCAATTAAATCTCATAACATCACATAAATTTCACAAAAATAAGTTCTTTTAAGATCTTTGAAATACAAATATGTGTGACTAAAATTCAACACATATTACAAACATTTTGAACCATTTTTGTGATATTGAAATTTGGCTTAAATACAAAAACGGTATTTTACAAACTTTGAATTTTTGAAATGGAAAACCGTTTTCTCCGAAACTCATGTAAATACAAAAAATATGATATTGAAACAACTTTGAAGCATATTTATATGGATAGAATCCAATATACATATAAAGATATATATCTATATTTTTGACATGAAAATCTAAAATCAGTTAAACCAAAACCAAAACCAACAAACTTTAAACTTGTGTGTGTATGTGAACTTGAGCATATCAATACTATCTAATCTTTATACAAGATCTAAAAAGTAAACTAAACACAAACCGAAGTCTTCTTGTCTCCAAGTCACTCAATCCTAACGCGATCCAACGAGCTTGACTCCAACCGAGTGCTAGATGCAATCTTGACGCGCGAGCTCTTGAATCTTCACGTGAAAGCTTCAAAACTCTTTTGTTGAAGCTAATCACCTACTAATATCTTGATCAAATATCTGAAACTAAATATTACAAGATTATTAGTAAACTATAACTACATGAGTTAATCATCATCAAAACTAGAGTGAAGGGCCTCTGGGCCAACAATATCCCCCTTTTTGATGATGACAAAACTCATGGAGTTATATATGCATGGATTAAAGTTAAGCTTCATAGAAGCTCCCCCTTAACTCATGCATAGCAATAAATATAAAGATATGCAACACAAACATGCATCAGTGAAGAATGCTTCCCCTTTTTGCATAAACAAAAGCATATATGCTCGATACCAATTGCAAAAATAAACATGCATATATGATACCAATTGTAAGTAATCATACATATAGAAAACTCATCAAATACTTACATAAAGAATAGTAAGCATGCATATAAATTGTATGAACATAAAGAATAGAACATGCATAAACTCAATTTCTAAGTATACATATAAACTCAAAATTATTCTCCCTCTTTTTGTCAAATCATCAACAAAGGGGCAAAAATAAACTTAAAAAAATCGTTTCTCCTTTTTGACAAATCAAATAAAGAGATATATGCGATATATATTCATGAAGAGAAGAGACGTTAAGTTAACTCCCCCTGCATACATGCATTTACATGAAAAGAGATGGCTAAACCCTAACCACATAAAGTATAATAAACAATGTATGAAAGGAGATGTGTAGCTCTTACTACACACGGGTACTACATACCAAAGAAAGCTCAATCACTTCAATATGAAATACACTGAATCTATATGTAGAGAAAATGTTAAGCTTCCCTTGCATATAAGCAATACATATCAAAATAATACCAATTGAAAATATATCAATTTAAGATAAAGGTATATAATGAAACATTATGATACCAATTTATGATATCAATTGAAAAATAAACAAAATTTTTAAGATACCAAAAAATACTAATTGAAAATGTCTTATATTTTTGATACCAATAGAAAATGAAACATTTTAAGTTTTTGATACCAAGTGAAAAATATATATTGTAAATTTTAAAAACCAAATTTTTGGATAAATAAATCAATTGTAAGTAAAAACCAATTAAAAATACAAACCAAATTTTAGGTAAAGACAAATCATTTTGCAATAAAGATACCAAATTTGAGAATAATACAAATTTAAGATTATTGATACCAATATTGAAAAACGTTAGCATATACCAAACAAAGTATTTTTCATCATAAAGAATGGGAGTAATATACCAATTTGAAAATAAAACTATTGAAAGATAAACATGAATTTATTCCCCCTTTTATGAAATACTAATAAAAATCATGCATAAGCTTATATAAGATGCCAATTGAAAAATAATTGACATTAAGGACTAAATCAAGCTTAGCATAAACATAATTTGTGTTTTAAGATGTAAAGATATAGTAAGCACAATCAAATCACACACACACACATATGAAAATGTAAATACCAATCAAAATTGATACTATTTGAAATTTTAAAGCATACATATATAGAAACAAATATGAGTATACAAAAAATAGAATTCCATGAAGAAAATGTGTATACCTCATATCTATCTACCTATTCATGCACATGATAAAAGATTTTCAATATAGAGCATACAAGGCATGGTCGCCCATCCAACCACCCTTAGGATGGAAGGGGTTTTCAAAAATAGGATTTGAAATAACTTTAATATTTTTGAAAACTCTATGAATTGAAGAATAATGACTAGTTTAAAGATAATATTTGAAAACTAGTGCGAAATCCTTCAAGTAAGAAATAAACTATGAATATATTCCATGAAAAACATGTAAGTCACATGATCATTGACACTCAAGGTCTATAAAACACATATATGCTCATGAAATAAAATTATGAGTAAACAAGAATAATGTGAGTACAAGAGTCATGTAATCAATAAAATTATGGAAATAGGCAATTAAGCTCAATATGAAATTCCTTTATCAACATAAATTTAATTTTCATAAAAATAATTCATACTTCAAGGCATATGTATGTTATATCTAAACTAGAAGTATACATACATATCCAAACACAATTGAGTCCATAAAGAAATTTTGCATGAAACGCAAATGACTCAAGAGTATATATGTATATCTAATAGTTTTAGACAAAATTAACATATACATGAAGCTAAACATATTAAAATAAGAACATATAAAAAATAGGGAATACAAGTTTAAAATGCAAGAATCATCAAAACTAGGCTATACTAGTACATCTAATGGGTACAAATGAACAATTAAGCACAAACATATAAAAATTAAATATGGCTCATTAGTTGTACAAGTATCTACATAAGTTTTAATGAAAAGTACATCTAAACTGGTAATCAAAATATGAAGCATAAAATAAAATCATAAACAAAGAATCAATATAATCATTATGAATGTACATGCCTTAGAGTTATGATATATACAATAGTTAAACTAAAGTGAGAATACAAAATATGGATCCATATGAATATGGTTGTATTTCAATTACTATACATGTATGTCACAAGTCTAATTATCATGGCATTTAACATAATAATCATAAAACACCAAAACATGCTAAACATCAACAATATGAAAGCAAGTAAACTAATAAAGAGTTAGAGATAGTTACCAAACTAATAGGGCTTATCTCTAGGTCTTCAAACTATAGTGGTCTTCCCACCAAACTTTCCTTAAAAGTGATGCATCCAAAATTGTTACCATATAGTTCGGAACGCATTCACCTCAAGGCACCATTACTCTCACGTCAAGCGAGAGCCCGCACCTACATCAAATAAAATAGGAGTGACTTTTGGTACCCATACCTTATTGGGTCCATGGGGGTTAGTACCTTTCCTAACCCAAATAAATCTATTTGCAAAATTTACATTATGTACTCTAGCATAATAAAACTTTGCAAGGTGGCCTTTACATCCACAATGTGTACAAGTGTACACATGAGCATAATTTGAATCATGTGTGTGAGCATGCCGTGTATGGTGTGCATGCCGTGTATGGAGAATGTTTCTTGCGAAACATAGATTCTAACCGTGTGTGGTTCATGGCACATTGACTCAAAGTGGAGCCCAAACAATCAACACTCTTCTTTAGCATAGTTATATCATTTTTAATAATTGAAGAAGAGGTGGAGCATGCAATTGAAACACTAGATGGTGAAGCAATATTAGCATGGCAAACATGTGAAGACAAATCATTTTTTAAAAATTTATTTTCATTAGAAATCAAATCCAATTCCTTTAAAATAGAAATAATTTTGTTTTTCAAAGATTCATTTTCTTTTAAAATAAAAAAGTTTTGAAGATGGAACTTCATTTTTCTTCAAAACTTCATCACAATCATTTTTACTTTTTAAAATTTTGTTTTCATTCAAGGCAAGATCAAGTTGGGATTGTAATGAGTCCCTTTCATTTGAAATCTCATCCCTCTCTTGCAAAGCAATATCAAGTTTCGAAAACAAATCCTTATTTTCTTTTAATTTAAAGGTTTTCTTTTTCAAGAGTTGGCATTTTTCTAATAGGTTTTCACAAACAAGAGATAGTTCATTTAATGCATCAGCATCAACATAATCATCACTAAAAGAAGAAATAGCACAATCATCTAGATGGGTGTCCGAGTTTACCTCAAGGGAGTCATTCCTTGGACCATATAGCAATATTGGTTGGACTCATCTCCACTAGATTCCTCCTCCACATATTTCGGCGTTCGAAGCTTTGGAGAGGTCAAGGTGTTTCACACTGCAAAAGCAAAATCACAATGAGAAATCATAGAAAGATAATCTTTACTTAGTGTTGTTTCTAAGTGCCTCTAGGGCTTCTGCATTGACCTCTATATGCTTGCTATTATCATGATAAGATTTCTTGGTAGCGACAAAGTAAACATGCATTCTTAGGGTCTTGAGATACATACTCATCTAAAGCTTCCACATATCGATGTTAGAAACATCAAACATGGAAGGGACAAGGTAATCCATGAGTGTGTGTAAACAAATAAGCGCGCAAATGCAAATCTAGATTAGCTAACCAAGATCTCACTCCTAGGTGGTTAAACCTAATATCATGAGTATAGACTCTGATATTGTTGACACTTAAAAAAGACAAGATTCTTATTGGTCCGAACAATGTCTAAACTTGTTGACATTTACAAAAGACAAGTGACAGACGAGCTAAAGACCAGTTTTCACCCATCTCCGAGGGACAAGGAAGCAACTTGGACTCCACTGATCCAGCAAGCAGACAGTGAACCCGGATTGTTTCTAAACAGACCTCAGCAGGTCTAAAATGTTAGCACTTAGCATTACATGAGCCCAAAGGGATAGCCTCGCTTGAGAGGCTAATATCACTCGACTTCGCCTCGAAGCCATCTAAAGCCTCGCCAGGAAGCTAACTCGCAACTTCGCCACAGAGGACTTCCAGCTCCGCCAAAGGGTTTCTTTCGGACTTCGCCAGAAGCAGCCTCTAGCTCCGCTACGAGCTCAATGCGGGCAGCTCCGCCATTGGTCTGCTATGGTCAACCTTTGACCAATCAAATCTCCAGATGAGATCAGATCTAATCAGATCAAATCCAATCAAGATCAAATCAGAGATCTAATTTGGCAGTTGATTGCCACAATCTCTTGACTCTCCTAAAACGAGTAAGAAGATCAGGGAAAATCCTCCAACGATATGGAAAGGATCAAGAAGATCAACCGACCTGCCAATCCTAGCTTCGCAGAAGCTGATCTTAGCCTCGCAGCAAGGCTACTTTCCGGATTCAAATAGATTCGATTCAATCTGTTTCTATATTTTTAAGGGACGATTATACCCTTGCTCTCCCTATCAATAGCCCACCTGGGGCACAAGGAAACGAGGACCACGTAGAAGGCCGGATTTTCTGAGAAGACTCCACAAGCAGAGACTTCTTCAAAAAGCACCGTGTGCTCTCGAATTCAGAGATCTTTTAGAGAATTGCTTTCTCTATCCAGGGTGTTGATACCCTAACGTCGTCCTTCCTCTCAAGGAATCTCCGGAACCAGGCGAGAAGGAATTCCTAATTGAAGGCGATTTTGAGAAGCAGCAAGAGGGTTCTACCAACCTTCTATTCTCTGATTCCCAGAACCAGGCGAGAAGGGAATCTCATCGCTCGCATCGTCAAAGGGACAAAGTGGTCGCGCGCTGACCAGACTCCTATCGGCACACTTCTCCAGAATCTCTGAGGAGATCTACTTGTAATCTTTTTAAGAATACTTGTAATTTAGCTCCTCAAACCCTTTTTTTTTTGTAAGTTTTCCCCTTTGCAAATACAATGGAAAACAAGATGGCGACTCCGCTGGGGAATGTATTCTCCACTGCCGAGAATCAAGTGTCACAATGCGACGAACAGACCCTCGGGTCTTATTCTGAATTCAGAAAAGCCGGTGCAGCCAGAGCCTTTCTGGCTAAATCTTCAAGGAAAGTCTCTACGGAGACATAAAAGGTTCTCTGCGAACCTACTGCGGTTATTTGGCGCAACAAGGAAGCATGTCCGCAGTCTGATTCCTTTACTTGTGAGAACTTGGTGGTTCAGTTCGATCAAGGAAGATTTGAAGAAGTCCTTTCTGGGGGTGGCCCAATACTTCGAGCACGGAAGCATAGGAAAGTTTCCACGACCAAGGTTTCAAAGCAGAAACCGGAAGCAGAATTCTGCCAACACCCCTCAGCCTCGCGTGTGGCTAATCAGGTTCCTTGCGAACCTAAGTCTCCTCTGTCAAGGCAGGTATGGAAGCCTAAACAGAAGTCTCCAACCGAAGCTTCAGGCGTAGCTACGCCTAAACCGCGCCTCTCTCGCGAAGAAAAGGCAAGATGCCTGTCTGCTCCAATCATAAAGTCAAGACGGCAATCATACCGTCGCCCATTCAAGAGCAGGAATGCCTTGTGCCAGCACCGTTCTTATGAGCGAAGCTACTGTACCACAGCATACTCACTGCGTCCATGGCCGCGAGGCTAGGGCCAGAGTATTATCTAAGGCAAATCCCTTTTGCAGCGGCATAATGGGTAAAGCACCACAGCGTGTTCCGCTCTCCAGTTCGTCAAACATTAAGCTCGCACCTGTTGGCGAAGCTAGAACTGAAGTACTATTCAGTGCTAATCCCTTCCGCTGGGACAAGAGGAACGGAACATCGTCCTATATACGCTTTAGAAAGGCCTCTCCACAGGATTATGTAGGCTCCCATGGGCCTGACTTGTGGGAATTCTTGGCGAACAAGCAGAAGTCAGTGTCTTTCCGAACTACTTCCCCCTGTTGTCAACAAAGGGGATGCCAGCTGCTGACCGTCCACTCAGTCCATTGCCGGCTGGGACCAATCCCTGCCACTTCTCCAGGCCGACGAACGGTCTTTGATCGGCTGTTTGTACATCTCCCTATGAAGCATCGCAGAAGGAGCACCTCACGAGATCCAGCCTCCGCATCCGTCAACATGACCGGAAGAGGACGAGAGTCCCCAGATCCAGACTATAGCCCAGGCTTAGGCGAAGTCTTGGTGCATGACGAAGGTGTTTTCCGAAATACCAGATCCAGGGTGGCAATACCCTACAGTTACGAGCAGCCTTCTTCCTCGACGGCCCTAGCCTCGTCACAGCCCAGGAGATCACTCCAATCATCGGACGAAGAAGATGAAGATAGTGGGTACGCCTCTTCGGCGACAGTTAGCTCGGTGCGAACAGACAGAGCATCAGTCAATATGGCTGATAACGTCAACGACGACCTTCGTCGGCGCCTGGAAGCTCAGGAGCAAACTTCCAGAACCCAGCAAGAAACTCTGGACAACATTCAACAGATGCTCGCTCAACTCCTCAGTAACCGGAATAACAATGATGCCGGGAGCAATCACGATGAGGAGGAACCCTCAGCAATGAGCAGCCAAAGCCGGAGAAATCCAAGGAGGGTCCTTCCTTAGACGCAGAAGTCCTTAAGGGCCTCTAAGCTCAAATCGCATCCCTAGCTCAGAGGGATGAATTAAAGAAGGTAGGGGCAGTCCGTCCTTATCCGCTGGAGTGGGATTCGGTGCCATATCCACCGAAGTTCAAACCACCAACGTTGCATGCCTATGATGGGAAGAGCTCGCCAAATCAGCACATCTATTATTTCCGGTCTCAGACTGGTAATGTTATAAGCAATGACGCCATCATGGCTAGGCTGTTCATTGGCATCTTAAAGGGGGTGGCATTTGACTGGTTCCGAAGTCTTCCCCCAGGCTCTATCAACTCTTGGATCGATCTGGAAACTCGGTTCCTCTCTCGTTTCTATGAGGACGATACCGAAGTGACCATGGATAAGCTCCTCTTCACTGTGCAGAGGAAGGGCGAATCTGTCCGTGACTACATTGAACGGTTCAGAAATTTATCCTTGATGTGCCCAACAGGGATGCCATTACCCATGCTCTTACAGACATGCAGACACAACTTCTTAGATCAAGTGGAAGTTCGCATGGGGGCTGTCAAAGCCCACACTTGGAAGGAATGGTCGAACAAGCATAGATAGCCGAGAAGTCGGCTAAAAAGTTCAAACCATCCGCCCCTAGAGGCAAGTGGGGGATGAACAACAAAGGGCGTAACGACCTACCGCAATCTTCTCAAGCTAAAGGCAAAGAGACTATGTCTGTGGAGTTATCCGGAGATGTGCAGTCAAAGGCCAAGAAGAGCGGCTTCAACAATCAGGAGCCTAAGTTCCCTCCAAAGCAGTATTCCTTCAAAAACGATCAGGTGGTCACGATATTCCATCTGCTCCACAAAGGGAACAAAATGAAACTGCCAGATGCTCGGCGTCCCAATGAGATAGGGCGCACAAACGACCCTAAATACTGCCTCTACCACAGGATGATTCACCATCCTACCGACAAGTGCTATGTCCTCAAAGATAGAATTCAAGCCTTGGTCGACGCCGGAGTCCTGACACTAAAGTCAGAGCAGAAGAAAGTCACTGCCAATATGGTGACCCTCGAGTTTGGCAAAACCCCAAAGGTCACAGTTCCTGACGGGACCTATCCAGCCCCTGCGCCACGGTTGGAAGTCAAGCATCCTCCAACTAAAACTCAAGATAATGAGGGTCTTGTTCCCTTAACATTGGAAGCAGGGGAAGTCATGTGGATACACCCAGACCTCGCCCAAGACGTACAGCGGGATTCAAAGGAGCCCAACTCAAAGGGCAAGTCTTGCAATGTCATCTCCATCCTGCCAGACGACGGCAATCTTACATCGGCTTCCCTCAGTGATTCAGAAGGAGAAAAGCTTGCCTGCATGGCGCAAGCCGATACGCCTCAACAGACGGGCACCCGATCCGAAAAATCATACTTGAGGCAGTATGAAAAGTCTACTGACGAGATACAACGGCAAACGACGTCAGTACCAATGTCAGCATCCACTCCAATCCCAACCAAGAGAAAAGAGAAGCCTAAGGAGGTACGATTCGACCACGTGTTGAAGAAACCACCAGGACAAGGGTTTGATATGCCCTTTCGGTTTGATATATTGGCCCAGCTGGCTAATATCCCGGCTCGTATCACAATACACGAGCTCCTTCGTCTCTCGAAAGAGACAAGAGAAGCACTCAGGGATGCGCTGGCTAATTCAGAATCATTCCTGACATGCATACTAGAGGTCCCTAACGAAGACGTTCAGTCTCCTTGCCCAGAATGTCATCATGCACAATCAAAGGTGCCCGCTATTACATTCACAGCGGAAGATATGCTTCTCAAAGACAACAAGCACGATCGACCTCTGTACTATACCGGATATATCGGCTCAACGTGCATTGAAAGAGTACAAGTCGACCCGGGGTCCGCACTCAGCATCATCCCCAAAAGGCTTCTTTACTTCCTCGGCATACCACTGTATAGGTTGTCCGCAACCACTACTACAATATACGGTTTCAACGCCGGGAGCAGTCATCCACTGGGGAAAATTCGACTCCGTTGCAGAATCGGGAGCCTGAAGTCAAAAGTGACATGCTATGTCATTGACGCTGACACATCATATAATCTGCTGCTAGGACGACCATGGATCCATGCCAATTGGATCGTTCCCTCCACCCTGCACCAATGCTTCAAATATGTCGAAGATGACGCGACAGTGCGAACTGTCTTTGCTGAAAAGCAACCATTCAAAGGGGTAGAAAATTACTTCACTGACGCTCTCCTGTATCAAGAGGCCGGTGAAACACCCAAAGAACCATTGGCGGATGATGATGAAAGTGGCAATGAAGCGGATTCAGAATCCGAAGCAGGCATGCCAGCCATTCTGATTGGTGAACCAATTATAGCATGTCTCAATAATCCCCTATGTAATACTCCTTCGGAGGATGAAGGTGAATGGGTAATTAATGATAATGTTTCTTTCGATTATCCTGCGAGTATGGGGCTGTTTGAATCCTTTACGGATGGCTCTCTGCACATGCCCTTACATAAGCCGAGTGCGGCCAGCACGCCCATGGAATCCGCAGAAGGAGCCGTTTTGGTGATCCCGCCATCCAAAGAAGGTCAGTTACCGATAATCTTTGGTAGAACCCAACCACGGGGACCTACAGTTGCAGATTCAAGTTTAGGTTCAGATACTCCACAGTTCTTCCATTACGCGCAGCCGGCGCGTCACATTATGAAGAAAATGGGATATAACTTGAAGCATGGAATGGGCCTGAACTTTGAAAAAGGAAGGCGCAGCTTGATGCGTAATTTTGCCCCAAAAGGGAAGCCTGCAAATTACTATGATAGTACACGCAGGGGGTTAGGGTATATTACACCCACATCATCAAAAACAGTTCAAGCCAAGAACGATGGATCAATTCCATCACATTCGGCCTCATCGTCCGAGTGGGATTCAGATGTCAGTATAGGGGGAATGTTCGAAAATCTCACTGTTAATATGACCTCAAGTAGTCTGATTAGGAAAGGATAGTGTGAAGTTATTGCACAAATATTCAATGAAAGAGGAAAAGTTAGAGTCAACCTCGACCTCGGTGCTTGGATCACTTCACAATGTATTTAAGATGGTTAATATATCCTTTCCAATCTCCGCTATAGCAATGGCTATACTGGGTCGATCCTCGAGGAGAGCTCACGTTGGAAGTTTTACGGTTCGGAGTGAAGAAATGAAAACAAAGATTCTTCTTTGTTATTTACACAAATGCAAGAAACATGGAAAAGAAAATAGAAGAAGTGGTTGATTTGTGCATGATGGAAAAGAAATCAAAAGAACTTTAGTAAAGTGTATTGCTAAGAGAAAAGAAGCTAGTAAAGAAAATATTTGGAAGACTTTAGATGAGAAAGTACATGGCTAGCTAACTTTACTTCGCTAACTTACTATACTCAATGGTGATGCTTGATTGCCTCATGTTGATTCATTGGCAATAGAGATTACTTTGCTTGTTTGTTCAAGTACTTTACCATTTTGAAGATGAGTGTTCTCTTGTTCTTAGCTTGAAGCCTCATATTGATTCATTGGCTCTCTAGATAGATTTTCAATGATGAACTCTAGGATTGGTACTCAAGGGATGCTAAGTTAGAAGAATCAACATTCATTTAAACATTCAAGACATAACAACAAATTAGCTTGAAGTAAAGAAGTTGTTCTACAAATAGCATATGTTTGGTGATCCATCTCCATGTTCCATCAAGGCTCTTGTTCTAGACAAGGCTCTAAATGAGGCACACATGAGTCATATGGAGTATGTACAAGCATTCACCAAGGGAAAGCAGCTCTACTTCCTTGGTAAGTAAAAGAAACTCTCACAATGCAAGTATAAAGATAAGCAATCCTTCAAAGAGATAGAAGTTAGCTATGTAAGTTGTTAGCTAGCCATGCAATAGAAATTTAGCTGTCCATTTCACAAGTAACAAAGCAACACTTCATGATGTAAAGCAAAGAGAAGTATGTTGGCCCAAGAGGTTACACTCTCCAATTGTTTTGTGTTTTGAAGATGACAAACCAAATTAGTGCTATTTGGTACTAACAAGTTTGTTAAGATGAGTTTCAGGTTTTGTACCATGTTTAGAGACCATTCGCTTAGCTATTGCAAGAACTTCTAAGTTCCACAAAGCAAGGAAGGCAAATTGCACATCAAGGAAGGATCATAGAAGAGAAGGCACTAGCAAGGCATTGGATGGCTCAAAGACTTGAAGATAGCACAAGAAGTCTTCATGTAATTTGTTTTTTTTTGTTTATAGTATGTTAAAGAATAGTGGATAGGTTTGAAGCTCTATCACACACGTTTTTGCGCACATGCTTATTCCAAAATAATTTCTCATAAATTAAACAAAAATATTTTGCATACAAGTTTTTGCCTACAAATACATCTTTATGTTTAATTCTATTTCCTGTTCAAAAGTATTTTTGTTAAAATCAAAATCCTCTTTATTTTTTTTTTCCAAAAATGTTTTTTGACCTGATCCGGTCGACCGGGGCAGTCGACCGAATCTGTGTTTGTCTGGTCCGGTCGACCGGACCAGTCGACCGAAGTTCTGGCAGATGCACGTATCCGTGTGCATGTCTGTCGGTCGACCGATACGGTCGACCGGACTATAGTTTTTGCTCTCAGGTTTTTCCGGTCGACTGGGTCGGTCGACCGAATGCCTGTAACAGTCGAAAGTTTGTACTAGCGGTCGACCGCACCGGTCGACCGAGCTATCCGTTGAACAGTAACGGGCAGATTTTTAAAGAGCTGTTTATTTTTGTCTTTTGTGTTTAAAAATTCGTTTAAGGATATATTTTGATCTAATTACCTCCTAAACATCAGTAATTATGTTTTATCCCTAAACCCTAGCCCTCTCCTATAAATAGGGGTGTTTGGGAGAGATTTGTTACAACATTTATTGCTAGAAAATTCAAAAGTTTAAGGCTTTCAAAAGAGACTTGTTTCTTGGTTTTTTGTGCTGAATTTCTCACTGATTTTCTGAAGGGTTTTTCAAATACTCTCTGATTTAATTCTCTTTTCTCCTTACACACAAGAGCTTCATTCCTACTCAATATTCTCTAAGGACCTTTGTAAGGGAAGAGATATTTGAAAGAGAGAGTTTGTGGTCTTTTGACTACCAAGGAAATTACTTGTTCTTGAGATTGTAGGAGTTGGGTACTCCATTGTATTTGAGATCTTTGTGATAGTGGAAGTGGTCGGAATCCTTCTGGGGAAGGCGGGGTGTAGAGCTGGGTGCTCGAACCTCGATAACATATCCTTGTGTTTGCGATTGGTTTACATTCTTGCAATTCTTACTCTACTTTGCTTGCACTTATTACTTGCTCATCATACTTACTTGCTTGCATTCATCTTGTGATTCTTGATTGTGATTGTTGTACCTTTAAATTTTTAAATTGCCCTTTGATTAGCATTATCACCTATTCACCCCACCTCTAGGTGATTTTCAATTGGTATCAGAGCTTGGACTCTAGGTTTGGCTTAACATCCATAGAGAGATCCTTAAAATTTTTCTAATCAACATTTTCATTCATTCATTCATCACTAGTAAACATGGCCGATAACATCAAAACCCCTCCTAAATTTGATGGACTTAATTTTCTAATTTGAAAGGTTAGGATGACTATATTTTTGCAATCTTTGGGTAGCTTAGTGGCCAAGTCCTTGACTAAACCCTATGTAGCACCCGATAGTGATGAGAGCACTTGGACCGACTTCAACTTTAGAGAATATGAGGCTAACTCCAAAGCCCAAAACTCCCTATTAACTGCCTTGAATGAGGATGACCTTACACGGGTAATTCATTGCCAATCCGCCTATGAGATTTGGCAACACTTATTGGTCACACATGAAGGGACTTCACAAGTCAAGAGAGCTAAGATAGATCTCTTGAGGTCTCAATATGAATCATTTAAAATGCTTGATGATGAATCCATTGATTGTATGATTACTCGTTTCACTAAAATTACAAATGGTCTTTCTTCATTAGGTGACGTCATCTCCAACGATCAAAAGGTGCGCAAAGTGATACGGGCTCTTCCTTCTTCATGGGAGATCAAGGCAACCACCTTAAAGGAGTTGAACGACAAGGACGAGATGGACATCATTAGTCTCATTGGGAACCTAAAGACCCATGAGATGGAGAAGAAGGCAAGAGAAGAAGCCACTACTTCAAAGAAGATATCCATAGCCTTCAAGACTTCATCCACCAATGATGACGATGATGAAGACGAAGAAGAAGATGAGGAGCTAACTCTACTTGTGCGGAATGTCAAGAGGTTGTACCGAAAGAACAAGTTCAACTTCCGGAGAAGATTCGAAGGCAAAGAGGAGCGGAAGATCATTTGCTATAATTGCCGCAAACCCGGACATATCATGGCGGATTGTCCGGAGTTCAAGAAGAAGATGACTTCCTCCTTCAAGCCAAAGAAACCGGAGGAGAAGAAAGCCTACAAAGCAACATGGGATTCGGAAAGCGAGTCCGAAGAGGAGGTGGATCAAGCTAATATGTGTTTCATGGCAAACACACCCAAGGTAACCCCTCAATCCCTTGATGATGAAGATGATGATGTAAGTAAGGAAGTTCTAGTGCATGCTTTTGTAGAACTTTCTGAAACTTATGATAACAAGAAACTTGAATGCATAAAATTACAAAAAGAAGTTGCTTTTCTTAAGAATCAACTTGCCATTGTTTCTAAAGAAAAAGATGATATTTCTTCTAATTTCATTTCCATGCAAAAAGAATTTTGTGCCTACAAGAGTACTTGTAAGGCAAAATCTCCTATTATTGATGAAAAAGAAATTTCTTCTTTTAAATTCAAAATGAATGATTTTGAAAAAGTTTTAAATGACTGTGCTTTCAATACTAAGAAACTTGAGAACATGTTTTCTAAAAAGCACACTTCACATGCTAAAATTTCACAAGATAAAAATTCTCATGCTCATGCTCACAATGCTCATGCTCACAAATCACACTCCCATTATGCTTTTAAATATGGTAGAGTATATAGATGCACATATTGTGGTAAAAATGGACATTTAGCTAAGTTTTGCTATGATCAACTAAATAGAACAAATAATCTTGTTTGGGTTCATGACACTAACCCTAGAGGACCCAAGAAAATGTGGGTACCAAAATCAAGTCTTAAATTGTTTGATGTAGGTACACACCAAAGCTCCAAGACGTAGGGAGCGGTGGTACCTTGATAGTGGTTGTTCAAGACACATGACATGGGACATCAACAACTTCACAACCCTATCAAGGTACATGGAAGGTGGCACCGTCACCTTCGGGGATGACTCCAAAGGAACCATCATCGGTATAGGTAACATTCAAATTGGTGCATCTCCTATTATTGAGAATGTTGTTTTTGTAGATGGTTTAAAACATAATTTGCTTAGCATTAGTCAACTTTGTGACCGTGGACTTAAAGTTGTTTTTGATGATTCCTCATGCAAGATTTTTGATGTTAAATCCGATGTTTGTATTCTTACCGGTTTTCGTGATAATAATGTTTATATCATTGACATGCTTAATTTAGATTGTTCTACTAAATGCTTGAATGCTTTTGATGAAAATTCTTGGCTTTGGCATAGAAGATTAGGACATGCATCTTTTGACCATATCTCTAGGATTAATTCAAAGGAATTGGTGAAGGGTATACCTTGCTTGAATTTTGAGAAAGACCGCATTTGTAGTGCGTGCCAACTTGGGAAACAAACCAAGTCTTCCTTTAAACCATCAAGGATATCATGTCAACTAGGCCTTTAGAATTAATTCATATGGATCTTTTTGGACCAACTAAAACTAAAAGTTTAAATGGAAGTAGATTTGCATTTGTTTTGGTTGATGATTTCTCCCGTTTTACTTTGGTTTTCTTTTTACAAAATAAAGATCAAACTTTTTCTCATTTTAAGATTTTTCGAAAAAGAGTTGAAAAAGAAAAGGGTTTTCCGATTTTGAGAATAAGAAGTGATAGAGGTGGTGAGTTTATTAACCAACTCTTCATGACTTATTGTGATAAAAAGGGAATTAAGCATGAAATGTCTTGTCCTAGAACTCCACAACAAATGGAGTTATAGAAAGGAAAAATAGAATACTTCAAGAGATGGCTAGGACAATGATAAGTGAATATGACCTCCCTCAATATTTATGGCCGAGGCCGTAAACACCGCATGCTATATATCGAATCGTATTTATTTATGCAAAAATTCTTCAAAAACTTCTTTTGAAATGTATCATTCTAGAAAACCAAATGTTGCATATTTTAAAGTTTTTGGATGCAAGTGTTTTGTTTTAAATACTAAGGATAATTTGGGTAAATTTGATGCTAAGGCTTATGAGGCTATCTTTGTTGGATATTCCTCCACTAGCAAAGCATATAGAGTTTTCATTAGATCTTCTCAAACCATTGAAGAATCCATGCATGTTAAATTTGAAGAATCTAATGTGGTTGTTGAGAATGTTGTAGAGATTGAACCATTAAGTGAAGACATGGAGAGACTATCCTTGAAGGACTCACCCGCTCAAGAAGAAAAGCTAGACCCTATTGGTGAAGTTCAAGAGGATAAGGAGGAAAGCACTCAACCGCTTCCTAAAGCTTGGAGATACGCTACAAATCATCCTAAGGAGCTCATCTTGGGTGATGCATCTAAAGGAGTCACAACGCGCTCCAAACTCCATGACCTATGTGGTAACTTTGCTTTCATTTCTCATTTTGAACCCAAAGGCATTCTCGAAGCCGAGACGGACCCATATTGGTTGCTTGCCATGCAAGAGGAACTCAATCAATTTGAGCGCAACCAAGTTTGGCACCTTGTTCCTAAGCCCCACGATAGACCAATAATTGGTACTAAGTGGATCTTTAGAAACAAGATGGATGAGTCCGGAAATGTTATTAGGAATAAAGCTAGGTTAGTGGCCCAAGGTTACACTCAAGTTGAGGGAATTGACTTTGAGGAGACCTTTGCACCCGTAGCACGGCTTGAAGCCATACGGATGACACTAGCTTTTGCATGTTTTAAAAATTTTAAACTTTTTCAAATGGATGTAAAAAGTACATTTTTAAATGGTTTTATTAATGAAGAAGTTTATGTTTCTCAACCTCCCGGTTTTATTGATCATGTTCATCCCGATTTTGTTTTTAAACTTGATAAAGCTTTGTATGGATTGAAACAAGCTCCAAGAGCTTGGTATGAAAGGCTTTCTAGTTTTCTCATTTCAAATGATTTTATTAAAGGCAAAGTAGACACAACTCTTTTCACTAAGCATGTTGATAATGATATTTTAATTGTGCAAATTTATGTTGATGATATAATTTTTGGATCTACTAATGAGCTTTTATGCAAGGATTTTGAGAAGGTCATGCAACTTGAATTTGAAATGTCATCAATGGGTGAGCTAAATTTCTTCCTTGGACTCCAAATCAAGCAATTGCAAGACGAAACCTTCATTAACCAAGCCAAGTACGCAAAGGAGCTAGTAAAGAAGTTTGGGCTTGAAGGATCAAGGGCTTGCAACACTCCAATGGCAACTACAACCAAGCTTGATAAGGACGAACAAGGTAAAAATGTTGATATTAAATTATATAGAAGCATGATAGGAAGTCTTTTATATTTGACGGCAAGTAGGCCGGATATCATGTTTAGTGTGTGTCTTTGTGCTAGATTTCAATCGTGTCCTAAAGAGTCTCATCTTATTGCAGTAAAACGCATTATTCGTTATATTAAGGGCACTATTGGAATGGGCCTTTGGTATCCGAAAACTATAGATTTTTCAATGACTAGTTATTCGGATGCCGACTATGCGGGTTGTAGAGTAGATAGAAAGAGTACTAGTGGGACATGTCAATTTCTTGGTAATTGTCTTGTTTCATGGTCCTCTAGGAAACAAAATTCTGTAGCTCTCTCAACCGCCGAGGCGGAGTATGTTGCCGCGGGGGCTTGTTGTACACAAGTCCTTTGGATGAAACATACTCTCCTTGATTTTGATTTGCACTTTGATCATATAAAAATATTTTGTGATAATACTAGTACTATACACATGACCAAAAATGCAAATCAACATAGTAAGACCAAGCACATTGAGATTAGATATCACTTTCTTAGAGATCATTTTGAGAAAGGTGATATAGATATTGATTATGTTTCCACGGATTTACAACTAGCCGATATTTTCACTAAACCTCTTAATTTTGCTAGATTTTCGTTTATTTGTGGAGAACTTAATGTTTGTATTATTGAATAGACATACTTTTCATAACCCTTTTTGATGTATGACAAAAAGGGGGAGAATAAGTTTACATGGACAAAATAAGTTCATTTGGTCTTGGTTCCATATGAATTTATATGTTTTGGTTTTTATGAGTTTTTGTGTTTTAAATGAAAATTCTTGTGTTTTAGTTGTTTTATTTTAAATTGGTATCAAGGAGCAAGAGGCTTTTCTTTTAGTTGTTTTTTGGTATCAAGAGCAATTTTTGTGTTTTATGTATTCGTTTTAATTGGTTTCAATAATTGGTGCATCATTTCAATTTTTGGTTTTTAGAGCATATTCTTGTGTTTTATGTATAGCATAATTTGAGGGGGAGTTTTCTCCTCCCCTATATTTTTTATAGCCTATTTGTTTTGTCATCATCAAAAAGGGGGAGATTGTTGGCCCAAGAGGTTACACTCTCCAATTGTTTTGTGTTTTGAAGATGACAAACCAAATTAGTGCTATTTGGTACTAACAAGTTTGTTAAGATGAGTTTCAGGTTTTGTACCATGTTTAGAGACCATTCGCTTAGCTATTGCAAGAACTTCTAAGTTCCACAAAGCAAGGAAGGCAAATTGCACATCAAGGAAGGATCATAGAAGAGAAGGCACTAGCAAGGCATTGGATGGCTCAAAGACTTGAAGATAGCACAAGAAGTCTTCATGTAATTTGTTTTTTTTTGTTTATAGTATGTTAAAGAATAGTGGATAGGTTTGAAGCTCTATCACACACGTTTTTGCGCACATGCTTATTCCAAAATAATTTCTCATAAATTAAACAAAAATATTTTGCATACAAGTTTTTGCCTACAAATACATCTTTATGTTTAATTCTATTTCCTGTTCAAAAGTATTTTTGTTAAAATCAAAATCCTCTTTATTTTCTTTTCCAAAAATGTTTTTTGACCTGATCCGGTCGACCGGGGCAGTCGACCGAATCTGTGTCTGTCTGGTCCGGTCGACCGGACCAGTCGACCGAAATTCTGGCAGATGCACGTATCCGTGTGCATGTCTGTCGGTCGACCGATACGGTCGACCGGACTATAGTTTTTGCTCTCAGGTTTTTCCGGTCGACTGGGTCGTCGACCGAATGCCTGTAACGGTCGAAAGTTTGTACTAGCGGTCGACCGCACCGGTCGACCGAGCTAGCCGTTGAACAGTAACGGGCAGATTTTTAAAGAGCTGTTTATTTTTGTCTTTTGTGTTTAAAAATTCGTTTAAGGATATATTTTGATCTAATTACCTCCTAAACATTAGTAATTATGTTTTATCCCTAAACCCTAGCCCTCTCCTATAAATAGGGGTGTTTGGGGAGAGATTTGTTACAACATTTATTGCTAGAAAATTCAAAAGTTTAAGGCTTTCAAAAGAGACTTGTTTCTTGGTTTTTTGTGCTGAATTTCTCACTGATTTTCTGAAGGGTTTTTCAAATACTCTCTGATTTAATTCTCTTTTCTCCTTACACACAAGAGCTTCATTCCTACTCAATATTCTCTAAGGACTTTTGTAAGGGAAGAGATATTTGAAAGAGAGAGTTTGTGGTCTTTTGACTACCAAGGAAATTACTTGTTCTTGAGATTGTAGGAGTTGGGTACTCCATTGTATTTGAGATCTTTGTGATAGTGGAAGTGGTCGGAATCCTTCTGGGAAGGCGGGGAGTAGAGCTGGGTGCTCGAACCTCGATAACATATCCTTGTGTTTGCGATTGGTTTACATTCTTGCAATTCTTACTCTACTTTGCTTGCACTTATTACTTGCTCATCATACTTACTTGCTTGCATTCATCTTGTGATTCTTGATTGTGATTGTTGTAGCTTTAAATTTTTAAATTGCCCTTTGATTAGCATTATCACCTATTCACCCCCCCTCTAGGTGATTTTCAAGTAAAGCAATGAAAATGCAAGAAAGCAAAGTAAGTAAAGCAATGCAAAGTAAAACGTACTAGAGATTGCAAAGAGAAGACGAAGCTTTGATTAACCCTTGTTACAAGTGATGTCACCTCCTTGATTACAAGCTTTCAACAGCACTCACTTTCTCTCTTTGACAAAATCTCTAGGAGGAAGAAGATGGAGACTAAAACCTAGGAGAAGACTAAAACAAAATACAAGAGTTTCCCTAGTTCTCTCCTCTTTCTTCTCTGTTCTCTCGTGCAGACCCTGGTCCTCTATTTATAGCCCTCAGTGAGAAGGATCTAGAGCCCTGGCCGTTGGCGCAAAATCTGGGCTCCAACAGACTCCTAACTGCCGCAGATACGCGGAAAATCCCAGATTTGGCGGCAAAATCTGGGCCGTTGAGGCCAGATTTTCTGTTGTGAGTTAGTTGCGAGGTTGTTATCCACGTGGCCTTCTGGAAGATCGAGTTGGTTCTCTCCTGATTCTAGATTCAAATCTTGGGCTCTTTTGGGCTTTGAATTAATCTCTTTAATTATTACTAATTTAAAGAGATTTTTGGGCTTTTTCTCTTTTAAGTCGTGGACCTGCAAAAATAGAGAGAATATGAGTAAAAATCATATTTTTATTTGTAATATGCATGGAATAATGTGGTAAAATATGCAGAATTGAATACCAATCACACCCCCACACTTATTCTTTTGCTCGTCCCGAGCAAAACAAAAAAAAAGAAAAAACTATACTACCAATTTATTACACCACTTTCGTAGGTGACACGATTGCACTGAGCGCGTGCAACAAGCCGTTAAACCTTTAGGTTACCCTAGAGGAGGAGTGTTGTCTCCTTAGGGTTTACAGCGGATTGCACCCACAAAATCCATAAAGAAAATAAAAGGGTTAGTGAAAATTTTGATCCATGTTTTAAAGATTCTAACTTGAGCTATAGGTTTCAGGTTACTCTAAACTTTTCATTCCTCTTATAAGTGTCTATTTGGAGTTTTGTTTTCAACTTAGGTTAAGATTTTAGGGAAAAGATCAAAAACCGGATTTTGCATCAATCCTAGGATATATACATCTATAAATATGAAGGATCTTTCTTAGACTAAGTTCATTTGTTTACTTATATATATAATATATTTTTTTCTTTTTTTTTTTATATACAATGTTTATTTATTTACATTTCCTTAGCATCCTTAGGCTTTCTAGTTTACCCTTGTAACGAGTCTCTTACCGATGACTCCCAAACCAGACGGTCTTAGGGCACCAGATGAGAAAATATCCCTCGGGTTCGATGACTCAAGTAAACTAGGCCACGAAGGAATTTAAGGACTTAGCCACCTTTAGGCGTGGTCGGCAATGCTTCTTGAGGCACGGCTAACCAGCTTAGTTAGTGGCTAAGTATTTATTATTTATTTATGTACATCTTTTTTTTTATATTATATATATATTTTTTATATATATATATGTAACTAAAATCACAAAGTCTTTGATTAATCCTTCAATATGTTTAATGTATTTATCTAAAGAAAGAATTAAAATCTAGTAATTTTTCTAATCCTTTATTACTTAACCTAAAAATCTAACAAAACTCCTCTTTTCAACTTATAATTAGAAATCTTAGTTAAGAGCTTCCTTAATCCCTAAATGTCAAGTTTGATTCTTTAAACATGGATCAAGAATTTTCTCTTTTTTTTATATATTTTTTATTTTTCTAAAAGAAAAGTAAAATCTAAAAAGAAAGTAGAAAATCTATAAGAAAGGTAAAATCTAAAAAAAAAACCTAAAAAGAAATTGAAAATCCTAAAAAATAAAAGGCCTAGAAAGAAAATGAAAAATCCTATGTTAGCATCTATCCCCCATACCTATTTCATGCATTGTCCTCAATGTATGAAAGATGAAATGATGCATGAAATAGGTAAAGGATAAAGCTACTCCCTCTGTCGCTTTGGACCCGCGGTGGTGCTAGGTCCAGCCGACTGTGATCTCCTTAACGCTGCCTCCATACGACCTAGCCGAGAGGATTGCTCCTCTACCTTCTTTCTCAGCCTCACTTGTCCCCTAAAGATTTTCTTCATGCCCTTCCACATGGTGGACATGAAGGTTCGTGACTCAGTTGGGGGGTCCTGCCTCCAGAATTGTGGCTCATCTATCTCCTCCAGGCTTTCCTCCGAAGAGGACTCCACAGGTACATCCTCAGGCTGGGCACTGGGTGTCCAGAGCGCCTGCAAGCAACCATTATATGAGCTTGTGGGTCTCTCTACAGTAACAGGCACTCGGTCAAATGTATTAAAGACAGCGTCTGATATGAACTGTTTACACAGACGTGTGATTAAGATTGAATGGGAATGCTTTGGACCCAGAGTGCGGGAGGAATGTTCAAGAATGGCACGGAAGATGGCCCTATTCAAACAGACTGTGTGGTTATGTGTCATTAAATCATGGATTATTTGTAACACGGGTCTGTTAAAGGAAGATTGATTGTCAAGCCCAAAAATGTTGCGTTGGACCCAGCGTCCAATGCAATGAACATTTCGAAAAGTCGTGTTGGCTTTGAGCCCACGGTCCTGAATTGTACAGTGGACCCCCATGATGGGTATGTAATCTAGCAATGGCAAGGGGTCGCTATGGTGGGGATGAATGGGGACATTAGTGATTTCAGCAATGAGTGGGATTGTGACAAAGATGTCACCGAATGGCATGTGTACTACAAATTGGTGCGTGTCAAAATTCACAGATGCATGATCAATTGAATTATAAAAAGTAGTGACAAGATGAGGGCAATAATATGCATCGTAGTCATTGTTATCATAGACCAAAGAGTACCAATTCTATGCACGTATTCTATCCACAAAGATGTGCCCATACCCCCCACTATCATTCAAAAGTATGAAAAAATCCCTTTCTACAAACAAATTCGGGGCCATGTATGATAATGGAATTAAAGCAAAGGATTTAAGTATGAGAAATCAAACCACCCCGAAGATCGTGGGGGGAAATCCAAAAAACAGATGTGCAGAAGGCACCCAGGACAGAATCTGGAAGAATGGCTCTGGATCTGCCACCAGAAGAATAAATCAGCCGACCAAAATTTTTCAGAGCACCAGAAGTGGCCGGAGTGCGGCGGATTGGCGGCTGAAGATGGGAAATTGCGGCAGTTCAGAGGATCCAGGTGAAGGAAAAAATTTCAGAGGTCGGCTTCGGGAAGAAGGAGTTTAGATCTGAGGGTAAGTCTGCGTTTGAGGGAGGAAGGGTAGATGAAGAGAGCATTTATAGGGGGTAAGTAGAATGACATTTCCAATTTTACCCCTAGGTCAAAGGTATATTTACAAACCTAGGGTAAAGAATTGGAAAATGAAGACGACCCTAGGAAAAGAGGTAAAATCCTAGGAAAAAGTCTCTTATTATTATTATTATTATTATTTTTATTTTTTTATATTTACAAAATTTTATTTACAAAAGATGGTCCCAAAATGATATGCAGGAAAAAACTCGGGAAACTATACAGATGGAATGGTCACAGATAAACTGGGTCAAAAAGACTCAATTCATGAACTTCGTGTGACACGGAATCGGTGGTAAGGAATGGCTTTAAACGTTGACCGTTCACAGTGAATTTGTTGACAAGGTTTTCCAAATATAACTCGATATGGAGACATACCGAGGACAGTCTTGTAAGCGGTCCTGTATGCCCATAAGGCATCAGTGAGTTTGATGGACCAATCCTTACGGTTCTGTCCTACAGTTTTCTCCAAAATGAGTTTTATTTGTCTATTAGTGACTTCAACTTGCCCATTGGTTTGAGGATGGTAAGCCGTGGATAATTTGTGAGTAATAGAGTATTTACGCATCAAGGCTTCAAAAGCCCTATTGCAAAAATGACTCCCATTGTCGCTTATTATCGCACGGGGGCTCCGAAGCGAGAGATGATGTTTTCTCGTAAAAACTTGATGACAACATGGTTGTCATTTGTCCTTGTGGGAATTGCTTCAGCCCATTTGGAAACATAATCTACGGCTACCAAAATGTATTGGTTGCCGTAGGACAGAGGAAAGTGTCCCATAAAATCGATGCCCCATAAGTAAAAAATTTCGACTTCCAAGATGGGTGTGAGGGGCATCATATCTCTCTGTGTGATACGACCCGTCATTTGACACTTATCACATAGCTTGCAAAAAGTATATGCATCCTTAAAGAGAGTGGGCCAGTAGAATCCACTCTGAAGCACTTTCTCAGCAGTTTTCCGTGGATCAAAATGTCCACCGCAAGCTAACTTGTGACAAAATGTCAAAACACTCTGATGTTCATCCTCAGGAAGGCACCTACGTATGATTTGGTCAGGACAATATTTGAATAAATACGGTTCATCCCAAAAGAAGAACCGCATTTGACGCATGAAACGGTGTTTTTCCTGGCCTGACCAATGAGAAGGTATTTGCCTGGTAGCAAGGTAATTCACTATGTCAGCATACCAGGGCTCTCCACACATCTCAAAAATATGCTCGTCAGGAAAATCATCATTAATAGGTATTCTCTCTTTAGGTGCATTTGGGATTCTCGACAAGTGATCAGCTACCACATTCTCAACGCCCTTTTTGTCTTTAATCTCCAAATCAAACTCTTGCAAAAGAAGTATCCATCGAATAAGTCTTGCCTTAGCATCTTTCTTTTGCATTAAGTACTTTAGGGCGGAGTGATCAGTAAAAATAATTGTCCTGGACCCTAGCAGATATTGGCGAAACTTCTCCAACGCAAAGACAACCGCTAAAAATTCCTTTTCAGTAGGTGTATAATTGAGTTGAGCATCATTCAGCGTTCTGCTAGCATAATAGATTACGTGTTGCCTATTATCAATACGCTGTCCTAAAACGGCGCCTATAGCAAAGTCAGAGGCATCACACATAATCTCAAAAGGCTTGGTCCAATCTGGTGCAGAGATGATCGGTGCTGAGACAAGTCTATTCTTAAGCTCCTTCCATGATTTTTGACATTCCTCATCAAATATAAAGGGTACATCCTTTCCTAAGAGATTTGTCAAGGGTCTTGCAATGTTGCTAAACCCTTGAATAAATCGCCTATAGAAGCCGGCGTGCCCTAAGAATGATCTAATGTCCTTTAAGCATGTTGGTTCAGTGAGCTTTGTTATGACTTCCACTTTAGACTTGTCCACCTCAATTCCCATACGTGATACCTTGTGCCCAAGTACGATTCCTTGCTTGACCATAAAGTGACACTTTTCCCAATTAAGTGTTAAATTTTTCTCCATACAGCGTTGTAACACCAACTTCAAATGGTACAAGCATTGCTCAAAGGAATCCCCATAAATCGAAAAATCATCCATGAAAATTTCCAAAAATTTCTCCACCATGTCCGAAAAAAGGCTCAACATGCAACGTTGAAATGTTGCAGGAGCATTGCATAAACCGAAGGGCATCCTTCGGTAAGCAAATGTTCCAAAAGGACAGGTGAAGGTAGTCTTATCTTGGTCCTCGGGAGCAATTGGGATTTGATTATATCCTGAATATCCATCCAGGAAACAGTAATACTCGTGTCCCGCCAATCTCTCCAGCATTTGATCAATGAAAGGAAGTGGAAAGTGGTCTTTACGTGTGGCAGTGTTAAGTTTCCTGTAATCAATACAAACTCGAATCTTCATTGGAAGACGTGTTTGTATCAATACTTTATTCTCATTTTCCACCACAGTAAATCCAGCTTTCTTAGGCACAGCGTGAACTGGACTTACCCATTGACTATCGGATATGGGATAGATAATCCCATTGTCTAATAGTTTCAAAATCTCAGATCTAACAGCTTCTTGCATAATTGGGTTAAGTCTACGCTGTGGGTCTCGTTTAGGCTTGGCATCTTCCGTCAAATGAATCCTATGTTGAACAATGGAAGGACTAATCCCCTTGATATCAGCCATGGTCCAACCAATGGCTTCTCTATTTTCCCTTAACACAGAAAGGAGATCCTCTTCTTGTTATTCAGTGAGATTGGATGCAATTATTACAGGAAAGGATTCCTTCTCATCCAAGTATTTGTATTTGAGATGGTCGGGAAGAATCTTAAGCTCTGAAGAAGGGATAGGATCTATCACTGGTTGTTCATGGTTCAAGGGAAAAGTAGGGATGGAATTAGTGGTCCTTTCAACATTTGATTCAACAATCTGATCAAGGTTGAAGTCATCAGACTCCAACTCAAATTCCTCTTTAGACTCATACTCAACCTCCTCAACATGTTCACTAGTTAATCCCTCTATCAAGTTTACTTCAAAAGAGTCATTGTCCAAATCCCTTGGCTGCTTTCCCAGATGGAAAACATTCACCTCTTTTGTCATATCTCCGAAAGTTAGCCGCATCGATCCATTTCTACAGTTGATGATTGCATTTGCGGTTCTAAGAAAGGTCGTCCGAGAATGACAGGGTCTGTGCTCTGTGATTTTGTACGGGTTGTGTTTCAAGAACAACAAAGTCTACGGGTAAATGAATTCCCCGACCCGTATTAACACATCTGTAATCTCCCCCTTGGGAATTTTACAGAGCGGTCAGCCAATTGTATCGTCATTTGGGTTGGACGAAGGTTGCCTAACCCTAACTGCTGATACACGGAAAATGGGAGAAGATTGATGCTCGCGCCCAAGTCTAGCAAAGCCCTATTTATGGTGGTCTGCCCTATGATGCAAGAAATGGTTGGGCCCCCTGGATCTTTGTATTTCACAGGGATTGGACCATTGAGCAGTTCACTTATGTTGGAAGCCAAGAAGACTTTTTTAGGGACATTTGATTTTCTCTTTTTGGTACACATTTCTTTTAGAAACTTGGCGTAGGATGGGACTTGTTGAATAGCATCAAGGAGAGGGACATTGATTTGAACTTGGTTGAATATCTCTCTTATCTTCTCCATGTGAGCATTCATCTTATGATTTGTGAGCCTATTTGGGAATGGGACAACAGGCTTGTATGTTTGCTCATCAACTTTCTCTTTTCCTTTAGACTGGGAAGTGGATGGTTGTGTGCTTGAAGAAGGACTATCTTGAATCGGTTGAATTGGAACAGAAGGTGGTGGTTTTGACACAGATTTGGGAGACTGATTGAAACCTTATTATCTACATGCTTCCCAGATCTAAGGATTTGAATAGCTTGGCATTGGCTGGGGCCCAAGTCTTCAACTTCGTGCAGGGGAAAATGAGTTTTGGGATTGGCACAGGTTGGCTAGGTAGCATTCCTTTTTGTCTTTCGGCCAGAGAATTAGCCAACTGCCCTATCTGGATTTGCAATTTGTTCATGTCCTGCTGCTGATTGTTCATCATTGAAGCTTGGGTCTTAGATAAGGTCTCTATCATTTTCTCCAAATCAGAAAGTCTCTTGTCTGAAGGGTTTGGTGGTGGATGATGCTGATACTGGGGCTGAAAATTTGCTTGGTAAGGCACAGGATTTTGGTATGACTGGAATCTGGGTGGACTCTGGTATGAATGAATATTGGTGGGTTCTGGTGGTAAGTCGGTGGATGAGACTGAGCAGGGTATTGTTGTGAAAATGGTTGTCTCGGCTGCTCAGGACCAGACTGACTCCAAGAAAAATTAGGATGGTTTCGCCATCCTGGATTATAGGTTTTGGAGTAAGGATTGTAAGTGGGTCTGGTGTACGCGGCATTCGTACTCTCCTGAAACATTTGAGTTTGATAAACTGGACACTCCTCAAACAGATGATTCAGATCATGGCAGTAGGTACAACCGGATTAACCACAGGTGTTGGGTTGACCTGATTAACAGCAGAATTTTCCCTGGACTCTAGCAACTCAATCCTCTTCATCAATTGGGTTATTTTAGCTTCTGCAGCTATGAGGATTCTATGGAGTGTAAACCTGTTCTGAAAGTTGTGGGTGTGGGTTTCTCAGTACATGACTCCCACTGGACTGTCTTTTCAGCTAGGGCTTCAAAAAGATCCCAACCCTGATCTTCATCCTTCTTTAAGAATTCTCCTTGACACATGGTTTCAAGGAGCGTCTTAGTCTGATAATTAAGCCCATCATAGATAATCTGGCACTGGCGCTATTTTTCTATACCGTGATGGGGACACAGGGCTACTAGGTCTTTGAAGCGCTCAAAGTACTTCCAAAACGGTTCATTTGCTTCTTATTTGAATTGCATTATATTCTTCCTCATAATGGCTGTCTTATGGATAGGATAAAACTTTTTAAGAAAGACCTTAATGAAATCATCCCATGAAGAAATTGAGCTGACTGGGAGATTATAAAGCCACTTCTTAGCAATATCCTTAAGTGCAAAAGGTATAAACCTAAGTCTGACAGCATCTTCGGTTAACTGGGAAATTCTCATCATAAGGCATACTTCTTCAAACTCTCGGATGAAGAAGTACGCATCCTCAGATTCATGGCCATGGAATCGTGGAAGTGTGTTATGAACTGGGGCTTCAACTCAAAATTATTTCCATTTGTGTTTGGGAGGAGAATGCAAGATGGAAGTGATGTGCGAATAGGATAGAACTTGTCTTGCAACGAAACGTTGTCGGTCATGACTGGAATTGTATCGAGTGGAGGTGTATGTGCTAGTGTAGAAACTCTCACAAGCCTAGTAGAATTCGGATCTCGATATCACTCTTGCATACAATTACACAATCAACGTGCACCGATCACACAGGCGAAAAAAATGAAAAATAACAATCAAGAAAAAAGAAAAAAATCAATCCAAGCTTTTTAGGTTTCCTGGACCTAGACGACTCCTAACTTTAGATCGTCCACAGGAGGTTTGGTGTAGACTTTGACTATAAGCAAATCAGCCAGGGAAGGTCAAGGTTGGTGGGAGGTTTTCCGTCAGAGACGTTCCTTAATTAAGTAACCAGCAACCTTCGGGCTTTCGGCCCTCAACCCCTTTCCTAGACACTGATTTTACAAAAGTCACTTTCCAACACTTTTCCCTTTAGGATAATCTCCTAAGTGAGTCCGGATGTCCCTAGGGCCAGCGTCTAGCAATTTTTATTTAGAAGCTTAGGATTGTGAGTGCTTGGGAAAATGATTTGTGGGCTAAGGAAAGGGTGATAAAATCCCCACCTTATCTTTTTTATGGGTAATGCCCTTAAAGTTGATTTGTGCAAGTGTACGATATAACAAACAAGGTTCACTCAAAGCTTAATTAAATCAAACAAAGAGTGAGTCCTAGTCTATATGCTAAGCTTACGTACCTTGCCTCCAGCACTCTTCAACAGTAAAATTAAAGGAATTGAAAGACACGTGCCTAGAATGCAAATGTCTAAACAATTTTTTTTTTAACTTTGCAACAAATTTTTTACTGTTGATTAGCAGATATAAGGTGAAGCATACGAGATTTAAGTATTGCAACAGCTGTATTTTGCAGAGAAGCAAGCCCTGCAAAAAAGTGGTCAGTAGTCAACTCCTCCTTGCCGCAATTCTGCGGCAAAAACCCAGAATTTGCGGCAATTCAGAGGGATCCTGGTCTCTGCTTTCGAGAGCAGAGGCCCAGGTCCACTTATATGTTTCTGCAATGCAAATTTCCTGTTTCTTCAACCTATAACCTGCAACAGAGAAGAAGATTCGTTTAGTTCTTCACTTGAAATCAAAAACCGTTGCTCTCCCCGGCAACGGCGCCAAAAATTTGATTAGGGAAGGATAGTGTGAAGTTATTGCACAAATATTCAATGAAAGAGGAAAAGTTTAGAGTCAACCTAGACCTCGGTGCTTGGATCACTTCACAATGTATTTAAGATGGTTAATATATCCTTTCCAATCTCCGCTATAGCAATGGCTATACCGGGTCGATCCTCGAGGAGAGCTCACGTTGAAAGTTTTACGGTTCGGAGTGAAGAAATGAAAACGAAGATTCTTCTTTGTTATTTACACAAATGCAAGAAAAATGGAAAAGAAAATAGAAGAAGTGGTTGATTTGTGCATGATGGAAAAGAAATCAAAAGAACTTTAGTAAAGTGTATTGCTAAGAGAAAAGAAGCTAGTAAAGAAAATGTTTGGAAGACTTTAGATGAGAAAGTACATGGCTAGCTAACTTTACTTCGCTAACTTACTATACTCACTGGTGATGCTTGATTGCCTCATGTTGATTCATTGGCAATAGAGATTGCTTGTTTGTTCAAGTACTTTACCGTTTTGAAGATGAGTGTTCCCTTGTTCTTAGCTTGAAGCCTCATATTGATTCATTGGCTCTCTAGATAGATTTTCAATGATGAACTCTAGGATTGGTACTCAAGGGATGCTAAGTTAGAAGAATCAACATTCATTTAAACATTCAAGACATAACAACAAATTAGCTTGAAGTAAAGAAGTTGTTCTACAAGTAGCATATGTTCGGTGATCCATCTCCATGTTCCATCAAGGCTCTTGTTCTAGACAAGGCTCTAAATGAGGCACACATGAGTCATATGGAGTATGTACAAGCATTCACCAAGGGAAAGCAACTCTACTTCCTTGGTAAGTAAAAGAAACTCTCACAATGCAAGTATAAAGATAAGCAATCCTTCAAAGAGATAGAAGTTAGCTATGTAAGTTGTTAGCTAGCCATGCAATAGAAATTTAGCTGTCCATTACACAAGTAACAAAGCAACACTTCATGATGTAAAGTAAAGAGAAGTAAAGCAATGAAAATGCAAGAAAGCAAAGTAAGTAAAGCAACGCAAAGTAAAACGTACTAGAGATTGCAAAGAGAAGACGAAGCTTTGATTAACCCTTGTTACAAGTGATGTCACCTCCTTGATTACAAGCTTTCAACAGCACTCACTTTCTCTCTTTGACAAAATCTCTAGGAGGAAGAAGATGGAGACTAAAACCTAGGAGAAGACTAAAACAAAATACAAGAGTTTCCCTAGTTCTCTCCTCTTTCTTCTCTGTTCTCTCGTGCAGACCCTGGTCCTCTATTTATAGCCCTCAGTGAGAAGGATCTAGAGCCCTGGCCGTTGGCGCAAAATCTGGGCTCCAACAGACTCCTAACTGCCGCAGATACGCGGGAAAATCCCAGATTTGGCGGCAAAATCTGGGCCGTTGAGGCCAAATTTTCTGTTGTGAGTTAGTTGCGAGGTTGTTATCCACGTGGCCTTCTGGAAGATCGAGTTGGCGCGCGGATCTCTCCTGATTCTAGATTCAAATCTTGGGCTCTTTTGGGTTTTGAATTAATCTCTTTAATTATTACTAATTTAAAGAGATTTTTGGGCTTTTTCTCTTTTAAGTTGTGGACCTGCAAAAATAGAGAGAATATGAGTAAAAATCATATTTTATTTGTAATATGCATGGGAATAATGTGATAAAATATGCAGAATTGAATACCAATCACACCCCCACACCTATTCTTTTGCTCGTCCCGAGCAAAAAAAAAAAAAAAGAAAAAACTATACTACCAATTTATTACACCACTTTCGTAGGTGACACGATTGCACTGAGCGCGTGCAACAAGCCGTTAAACCTTTAGATTACCCTAGAGGAGGAGTGTTGTCTCCTGAGGGTTTACAGCAGATTGCACCCACAAAATCCATAAAGAAAAATAAAAGGGTTAGTGAAAATTTTGATCCATGTTTTAAAGATTCTAACTTGAGCTATAGGTTTCAGGTTACTCTAAACTTTTCATTCCTCTTATAAGTGTCTATTTGGAGTTTTATTTTCAACTTAGGTTAAGATTTTAGGGAAAAGATCAAAAACCGGATTTTGCATCAATCCTAGGATATATACATCTATAAATATGAAGGATCTTTCTTAGACTAAGTTCATTTGTTTACTTATATATATAATATATTTTTTCTTTTCTTTTTTTTTATATACAATGTTTATTTATTTACATTTCCTTAGCATCCTTAGGCTTTCTAGTTTACCCTTGTAACGAGTCTCTTACCGATGACTCCCAAACCAGACGGTCTTAGGGCACCAGATGAGAAAACATCCCTCGGGTTCGATGACTCAAGTAAACTAGGCCACGAAGGAATTTAAGGACTTAGCCACCTTTAGGCGTGGTCGGCAATGCTTCTTGAGGCACGGCTAACCAGCTTAGTTAGTGGCTAAGTATTTATTATTTATTTATGTACATCTTTTTTATATTATATATATATTTTTTATTATATATATATGTAACTAAAATCACAAAGTCTTTGATTAATCCTTCAATATGTTTAATGTATTTATCTAAAGAAAGAATTAAAATCTAGTAATTTTTCTAATCCTTTATTACTTAACCTAAAAATCTAACAAAACTCCTCTTTTCAACTTATAATTAGAAATCTTAGTTAAGAGCTTCCTTAATCCCTAAATGTCAAGTTTGATTCTTTAAACATGGATCAAGAATATTCTCTTTTTTTATATATATTTTTTATTTTTCTAAAAGTAAAGTAAAATCTAAAAATAAAGTAGAAAATCTATAAGAAAGGTAAAATCTAAAAAAAAAACCTAAAAAGAAATTGAAAATCCTAAAAAATAAAAGGCCTAGAAAGAAAATGAAAAATCCTATGTTAGCATCTACCCCCCATACCTATTTCATGCATTGTCCTCAATGTATGAAAGATGAAATGATGCATGAAATAGGTAAAGGATAAAGCTACTCCCTCTGTCGCTTTGGACCCGCGGTGGTGCTAGGTCCAGCCGACTGTGATCTCCTCAACGCTGCCTCCATACGACCTAGCCGAGAGGATTGCTCCTCTACCTTCTTTCTCAGCCTCACTTGTCCCCTAAAGATTTTCTTCATGCCCTTCCACATGGTGGACATGAAGGTTCGTGACTCAGTTGGGGGGTCCTGCCTCCAGAATTGTGGCTCATCTATCTCCTCCAGGCTTTCCTCCGAAGAGGACTCCACAGGTACATCCTCAGGCTGGGCACTGGGTGTCCAGAGCGCCTGCAAGCAACCATTATATGAGCTTGTGGGTCTCTCTACAGTAACAGGCACTCGGTCAAATGTATTAAAGACAGCGTCTGATATGAACTGTTTACACAGACGTGTGATTAAGATTGAATGGGAATGCTTTGGACCCCGAGTGCGGGAGGAATGTTCAAGAATGGCACGGAAGATGGCCCTATTCAAACAGACCGTGTGGTTATGTGTCATTAAATCATGGATTATTTGTAACACGGGTCTGTTAAAGGAAGATTGATGGTCAAGCCCAAAAATGTTGCGTTGGACCCAGCGTCCAATGCAATGAACATTTCGAAAAGTCGTGTTGGCTTTGAGCCCACGGTCCTGAATTGTACAGCGGACCCCCATGATGGGTATGTAATCTAGCAATGGCAAGGGGTCGCTATGGTGGGGATGAATGGGGACATTAGTGATTTCAGCAATGAGTGGGATTGTGACAAAGATGTCACCGAATGGCATGTGTACTACAAATTGGTGCGTGTCAAAATTCACAGATGCATGATCAATTGAATTATAAAAAGTAGTGACAAGATCAGGGCAATAATATGCATCGTAGTCATTGTTATCATAGACCAAAGAGTACCAATTCCATGCACGTATTCTATCCACAAAGATGTGCCCATACCCCCCACTATCATTCAAAAGTATGGAAAAATCCCTTTCTACAAACAAATTCGGGGCCATGTATGATAATGGAATTAAAGCAAAGGATTTAAGTATGAGAAATCAAACCACCCCCGGAGATCGTGGGGGGAAATCCAAAAAACAGATGTGCAGAAGGCACCCGGGACAGAATCTGGAAGAATGGCTCTGGATCTGCCACCAGAAGAATAAATCAGCCGACCAAAATTTTTCAGAGCGCCAGAAGTGGCCGGAGTGCGGCGGATTGCGGCTGAAGATGGGAAATTGCGGCAGTTCAGGGGATCCAGGTGAAGGGAAAATTTCAGAGGTCGGCTTCGGGAAGAAGGAGTTTAGATCTGAGGGTAAGTCTGCGTTTGAGGGAGGAAGGGTAGGTGAAGAGAGCATTTATAGGGGGTAAGTAGAATGACATTTCCAATTTTACCCCTAGGTCAAAGGTATATTTACAAACCTAGGGTAAAGAATTGGAAAATGAAGACGACCCTAGGAAAAGAGGTAAAATCCTAGGAAAAAGTCTCTTATTATTATTATTTTTTTTATTTTTTATATTTACAAAATTTTATTTACAAAAGATGGTCCCAAAATGATATGCAGGGAAAAACTCGGGAAACTATACAGATGGAATGGTCACAGATAAACTGGGTCAAAAAGACCCAATTCATGAACTTCGTGTGACACGGAATCGGTGGTAAGGAATGGCTTTAAACGTTGACCGTTCACAGTGAATTTGTTGCCATTATTCGGGTCAAGAATCTCAATCGCACCATGTGAGAAGACATTTTGAACAATGAATGGCCCTGACCACCTGGTTCTCAATTTACCAGGGAAAAGGTGGAGTCGTGAATTATACAACAGAACCTTTTGTCCTACGACAAAAATTTTCCGGTGAATGGATTTATCGTGAAAAAGCTTGGTTCTGTGTTTCGTGATCCGAGCATTGTCATATGCTTCGTTTCTTAACTCTTCAAGCTCGGATATCTGCAACTTCCTTAAAGCACCGGCTTTATCCAAATCCAAGTTTAGCTGCTTTAAAGCCCACATAGCTCGGTGTTCTAATTCAACAGGCAAGTGACAAGGTTTTCCAAATATAACTCGATATGGAGACATACCGAGGACAGTCTTGTAAGCGGTCCTGTATGCCCATAAGGCATCAGTGAGTTTGATGGACCAATCCTTACGGTTCTGTCCTACAGTTTTCTCCAAAATGAGTTTTATTTGTCTATTCGTGACTTCAACTTGCCCATTGGTTTGAGGATGGTAAGCCGTGGATAATTTGTGAGTAATAGAGTATTTACGCATCAAGGCTTCAAAAGCCCTATTGCAAAAATGACTCCCATTGTCGCTTATTATCGCACGGGGGGCTCCGAAGCGAGAGATGATGTTTTCTCGTAAAAACTTGATGACAACATGGTTGTCATTTGTCCTTGTGGGAATTGCTTCAGCCCATTTGGAAACATAATCTACGGCTACCAAAATGTATTGGTTACCGTAGGACAGAGGAAAGGGTCCCATAAAATCGATGCCCCATAAATCAAAAATTTCGACTTCCAAGATGGGTGTGAGGGGCATCATATCTCTCTGTGTGATACGACCCGTCATTTGACACTTATCACATAGCTTGCAAAAAGTATATGCATCCTTAAAGAGAGTGGGCCAGTAGAATCCACTCTGAAGCACTTTCTCAGCAGTTTTCCGTGGACCAAAATGTCCACCGCAAGCTAACTTGTGACAAAATGTCAAAACACTCTGATGTTCATCCTCAGGAAGGCACCTACGTATGATTTGGTCAGGACAATATTTGAATAAATACGGTTCATCCCAAAAGAAGAACCGCATTTGACGCATGAAACGGTGTTTTTCCTGGCCTGACCAATGAGAAGGTATTTGCCTGGTAGCAAGGTAATTCACTATGTCAGCATACCAGGGCTCTCCACACATCTCAAAAATATGCTCGTCAGGAAAATCATCATTAATCGGTATTCTCTCTTTAGGTGCATTTGGGATTCTCGACAAGTGATCAGCTACCACATTCTCAACGCCCTTTTTGTCTTTAATCTCCAAATCAAACTCTTGCAAAAGAAGTATCCATCGAATAAGTCTTGCCTTAGCATCTTTCTTTTGCATTAAGTACTTTAGGGCGGAGTGATCAGTAAAAATAATTGTCCTGGACCCTAGCAGATATTGGCGAAACTTCTCCAACGCAAAGACAACCGCTAAAAATTCCTTTTCAGTAGTTGTATAATTGAGTTGGGCATCATTCAGCGTTCTGCTAGCATAATAGATTACGTGTTGCCTATTATCAATACGCTGTCCTAAAACGGCGCCTATAGCAAAGTCAGAGGCATCACACATAATCTCAAAAGGCTTGGTCCAATCTGGTGCAGAGATGATCGGTGCTGAGACAAGTCTATTCTTAAGCTCCTTCCATGATTTTTGACATTCCTCATCAAATATAAAGGGTACATCCTTTCCTAAGAGATTTGTCAAGGGTCTTGCAATGTTGCTAAACCCTTGAATAAATCGCCTATAGAAGCCGGCGTGCCCTAAGAATGATCTAATGTCCTTTAAGCATGTTGGTTCAGTGAGCTTTGTTATGACTTCCACTTTAGACTTGTCCACCTCAATTCCTATACGTGATACCTTGTGCCCAAGTACGATTCCTTGCTTGACCATAAAGTGACACTTTTCCCAATTAAGTGTTAAATTTTTCTCCATACAGCGTTGTAACACCAACTTCAAATGGTACAAGCATTGCTCAAAGGAATCCCCATAAATCGAAAAATCATCCATGAAAATTTCCAAAATTTCTCCACCATGTCCGAAAAAAGGCTCAACATGCAACGTTGAAATGTTGCAGGAGCATTGCATAAACCGAAGGGCATCCTTCGGTAAGCAAATGTTCCAAAAGGACAGGTGAAGGTAGTCTTATCTTGGTCCTCGGGAGCAATTGGGATTTGATTATATCCTGAATATCCATCCAGGAAACAGTAATACTCGTGTCCCGCCAATCTCTCCAGCATTTGATCAATGAAAGGAAGTGGAAAGTGGTCTTTACGTGTGGCAGTGTTCAGTTTCCTGTAATCAATACAAACTCGAATCTTCGTTGGAAGACGTGTTTGTATCAATTCTTTATTCTCATTTTCCACCACAGTAAATCTAGCTTTCTTAGGCACAGCGTGAACTGGACTTACCCATTGACTATCGGATATGGGATAGATAATCCCATTGTCTAATAGTTTCAAAATCTCAGATCTAACAGCTTCTTGCATAATTGGGTTAAGTCTACGCTGTGGGTCTCGTTTAGGCTTGGCATCTTCCGTCAAATGAATCCTATGTTGAACAATGGAAGGACTAATCCCCTGATATCAGCCATGGTCCAACCAATGGCTTCTCTATTTTCCCTTAACACAGAAAGGAGATCCTCTTCTTGTTGTTCAGTGAGATTGGATGCAATTATTACAGGAAAGGATTCCTTCTCATCCAAGTATTTGTACTTGAGATGGTCGGGAAGAATCTTAAGCTCAGAAGAAGGGATAGGATCTATCACTGGTTGTTCATGGTTCAAGGGAAAATAGGGATGGAATTAGTGGTCCTTTCAACATTTGATTCAACAATCTGATCAAGGTTGAAGTCATCAGACTCCAACTCAAATTCCTCTTCAGACTCATACTCAACCTCCTCAACATGTTCACTAGTTAATCCCTCTATCAAGTTTACTTCAAAAGAGTCATTGTCCAAATCCCTTGGCTGCTTTCCCAGATGGAAAACATTCACCTCTTTTGTCATATCTTCGAAAGTTAGCCGCATCGATCCATTTCTACAGTTGATGATCGCATTTGCGGTGGCTAAGAAAGGTCGTCCGAGAATGACAGGTGTCTGTGCTCTGTGATTTTGTACGGGTTGTGTTTCAAGAACAACAAAGTCTACGGGGTAAATGAATTCCCCGACCCGTATTAACACATCTGTAATCTCCCCCTTGGGAATCTTTACAGAGCGGTCAGCCAACTGTATCGTCATTTGGGTTGGACGAAGGTTGCCTAACCCTAACTGCTGATACACGGAAAATGGGAGAAGATTGATGCTCGCGCCCAAGTCTAGCAAAGCCCTATTTATGGTGGTCTGCCCTATGATGCAAGAAATGGTTGGGCTCCCTGGATCTTTGTATTTCACAGGGATTGGACCATTGAGCAGTTCACTTATGTTGGAAGCCAAGAAGACTTTTTTAGGGACATTTGCTTTTCTCTTTTTGGTACACATTTCTTTTAGAAACTTGGCGTAGGATGGGACTTGTTGAATAGCATCAAGGAGAGGGACATTGATTTGAACTTGGTTGAATATCTCTCTTATCTTCTCCATGTGAGCATTCATCTTATGATTTGTGAGCCTATTTGGGAATGGGACAACAGGCTTGTATGTTTGCTCATCAACTTTCTCTTTTCCTTTAGACTGGGAAGTGGATGGTTGTGTGCTTGAAGAAGGACTATCTTGAATCGGTTGAATTGGAACAGAAGGTGGTGGTTTTGACACAGATTTGGGAGACTGATTTGAAACCTTATTATCTACATGCTTCCCAGATCTAAGGATTTGAATAGCTTGGCATTGGCTGGGGGCCAAGTCTTCAACTTCGTGCAGGGGAAAATGAGTTTTGGGATTTGGCACAGGTTGGCTAGGTAGCATTCCTTTTTGTCTTTCAGCCAGAGAATTAGCCAACTGCCCTATCTGGATTTGCAATTTGTTCATGTCCTGCTGCTGATTGTTCATCATTGAAGCTTGGGTCTTAGATAAGGTCTCTATCATTTTCTCCAAATCAGAAAGTCTCTTGTCTGAAGGGTTTGGTGGTGGATGATGCTGATACTGGGGCTGAAAATTTGCTTGGTAAGGCACAGGATTTTGGTATGACTGGAATCTGGGTGGACTCTGGTATGAATGAACATTTGGTGGGTTCTGGTGGTAAGTCGGTGGATGAGACTGAGCAGGGTATTGTTGTGAAAATGGTTGTCTCGGCTGCTCAGGACCAGACTGACTCCAAGAAAAATTAGGATGGTTTCGCCATCCTGGATTATAGGTTTTGGAGTAAGGATTGTAAGTGGGTCTGGTGTACGCGGCATTCGTACTCTCCTGAAACATTTGAGTTTGATAAACTGGACACTCCTCAAACAGATGATTCAGATCATGGCAGTAGGTACAACCCGGATTAACCACAGGTGTTGGGTTGACCTGATTAACAGCAGAATTTTCCCTGGACTCTAGCAACTCAATCCTCTTCATCAATTGGGTTATTTTAGCTTCTGCAGCTATTGAGGATTCTATGGAGTGTAAACCTGTTCTGAAAGTTGTGGGTGTGGGTTTCTCAGTACATGACTCCCACTGGACTGTCTTTTCAGCTAGGGCTTCAAAAAGATCCCAACCCTGATCTTCATCCTTCTTTAAGAATTCTCCTTGACACATGGTTTCAAGGAGCGTCTTAGTCTGATAATTAAGCCCATCATAGATAATCTGGCACTGGCGCCATTTTTCTATACCGTGATGGGGACACAGGGCTACTAGGTCTTTGAAGCGCTCAAAGTACTTCCAAAACGGTTCATTTGCTTCTTGTTTGAATTGCATTATATTCTTCCTCATAATGGCTGTCTTATGGATAGGATAAAACTTTTTAAGAAAGACCTTAACGAAATCATCCCATGAAGAAATTGAGCTGACTGGGAGATTATAAAGCCACTTCTTAGCAATATCCTTAAGTGCAAAAGGTATAAACCTAAGTCTGACAGCATCTTCGGTTAACTGGGAAATTCTCATCATAAGGCATACTTCTTCAAACTCTCGGATGAAGAAGTACGCATCCTCAGATTCAAGGCCATGGAATCGTGGAAGTGTGTTTATGAAATGGGGCTTCAGCTCAAAATTATTTCCATTTGTGTTTGGGAGGAGAATGCAAGATGGAAGTGATGTGCGAATAGGATAGAACTTGTCTTGCAACGAAACGTTGTCGGTCATGACTGGAATTGTGTCGAGTGGAGGTGTATGTGCTAGTGTAGAAACTCTCACAAGCCTAGCAGAATTCGGATCTCGATACCACTCTTGCATACAATTACACAATCAACGTGCACCGATCACACAGGCGAAAAAATGAAAAATAACAATCAAGAAAAAGAAAAAAAATCAATCCAAGCTTTCTAGGTTTCCTGGACCTAGACGACTCCTAACTTTAGATCGTCCACAGGAGGTTTGGTGTAGACTTTGACTATAAGCAAATCAGCCAGGGAAGGTCAAGGTTGGTGGGAGGTTTTCCGTCAGAGACGTTCCTTAATTAAGTAACCAGCAACCTTCGGGCTTTCGGCCCTCAACCCCTTTCCTAGACACTGATTTTACAAAAGTCACTTTCCAACACTTTTCCCCCTTAGGATAATCTCCTAAGTGAGTCCGGATGTCCCTAGGGCCAGCGTCTAGCAATTTTTATTTAGAAGCTTAGGATTGTGAGTGCTTGGGAAAATGATTTATGGGCTAAGGAAAGGGTGATAAAATCCCTACCTTATCTTTTTTATGGGTAATGCCCTTAAAGTTGATTTGTGCAAGTGTACGATATAACAAACAAGGTTCACTCAAAGCTTAATTAAATCAAACAAAGAGTGAGTCCTAGTCTATATGCTATGCTTACGTACCTTGCCTCCAGCACTCTTCAACAGTAAAATTAAAGGAATTGAAAGACACGTGCCTAGAATGCAAATGTCTAAACAATTTTTTTTAACTTTGCAACAAAATTTTTTACTGATTATTAGCAGATATAAGGTGAAGCATACAAGATTTTAAGTATTGCAGCAGCTGTATTTTGCAGAGAAGCAAGCCCTGCAGAAAAGTGGTCAGTAGTCAACTCCTCCTTGCCGCAATTCTGCGGCAAAAACCCAGAATTTGCGGCAATTCAGAGGGATCCTGGTCTCTGCTTTCGAGAGCAGAGGCCCAGGTCCACTTATATGTTTCTGCAATGCAAATTTCCTGTTTCTTCAACCTATAACCTTCAACAGAGAAGAAGATTCGTTTAGTTCTTCACTTGAAATCAAAAACCGTTGCTCTCCCCGGCAACGGCGCCAAAAATTTGATTAGGGAAGGATAGTGTGAAGTTATTGCACAAATATTCAATGAAAGAGGAAAGTTTAGAGTCAACCTCGACCTCGGTGCTTGGATCACTTCACAATGTATTTAAGATGGTTAATATATCCTTTCCAATCTCCGCTATAGCAATGGCTATACCGGGTCGATCCTCGAGGAGAGCTCACGTTGGAAGTTTTACGGTTCGGAGTGAAGAAATGAAAACGAAGATTCTTCTTTGTTATTTACACAAATGCAAGAAACATGGAAAAGAAAATAGAAGAAGTGGTTAATTTGTGCATGATGGAAAAGAAATCAAAAGAACTTTAGTAAAGTGTATTGCTAAGAGAAAAGAAGCTAGTAAAGAAAATGTTTGGAAGACTTTAGATGAGAAAGTACATGGCTAGCTAACTTTACTTCGCTAACTTACTATACTCAATGGTGATGCTTGATTGCCTCATGTTGATTCATTGGCAATAGAGATTACTTTGCTTGTTTGTTCAAGTACTTTACCGTTTTGAAGATGAGTGTTCTCTTGTTCTTAGCTTGAAGCCTCATATTGATTCATTGGCTCTCTAGATAGATTTTCAATGATGAACTCTAGGATTGGTACTCAAGGGATGCTAAGTTAGAAGAATCAACATTCATTTAAACATTCAAGACATAACAACAAATTAGCTTGAAGTAAAGAAGTTGTTCTACAAGTAGCATATGTTTGGTGATCCATCTCCATGTTCCATCAAGGCTCTTGTTCTAGACAAGGCTCTAAATGAGGCACACATGAGTCATATGGAGTATGTACAAGCATTCACCAAGGGAAAGCAACTCTACTTCCTTGGTAAGTAAAAGAAACTCTCACAATGCAAGTATAAAGATAAGCAATCCTTCAAAGAGATAGAAGTTAGCTATGTAAGTTGTTAGCTAGCCATGCAATAGAAATTTAGCTATCCATTACACAAGTAACAAAGCAACACTTCATGATGTAAAGCAAAGAGAAGTAAAGCAATGAAAATGCAAGAAAGCAAAGTAAGTAAAGCAATGCAAAGTAAAACGTACTAGAGATTGCAAAGAGAAGACGAAGCTTTGATTAACCCTTGTTACAAGTGATGTCACCTCCTTGATTACAAGCTTTCAACAACACTCACTTTCTCTCTTTGACAAAATCTCTAGGAGGAAGAAGATGGAGACTAAAACCTAGGAGAAGACTAAAACAAAATACAAGAGTTTCCCTAGTTCTCTCCTCTTTCTTCTCTGTTCTCTCGTGCAGACCCTGGTCCTCTATTTATAGCCCTCAGTGAGAAGGATCTAGAGCCCTGGCCGTTGGCGCAAAATCTGGGCTCCAACAGACTTCTAACTGCCGCAGATACGCGGGAAAATCCCAGATTTGGCGGCAAAATCTGGGCCGTTGAGGCCAGATTTTCTGTTGTGAGTTAGTTGCGAGGTTGTTATCCACGTGGCCTTCTGGAAGCTCGATTTGGCGCGCGGATCTCTCCTGATTCTAGATTCAACTCTTGGGCTCTTTTGGGCTTTGAATTAATCTCTTTAATTATTACTAATTTAAAGAGATTTTTGGGCTTTTTCTCTTTTAAGTTGTGGACCTGCAAAAATAGAGAGAATATGAGTAAAAATCATATTTTTATTTGTAATATGCATGGGAATAATGTGGTAAAATATGCAGAATTGAATACCAATCACACCCCCACACTTATTCTTTTGCTCGTCCCGAGCAAAACAAAAAAAAAGAAAAAACTATACTACCAATTTATTACACCACTTCCGTAGGTGACACGATTGCACTGAGCGCGTGCAACAAGCCGTTAAACCTTTAGGTTACCCTAGAGGAGGAGTGTTGTCTCCTGAGGGTTTACAGCGGATTGCACCCACAAAATCCATAAAGAAAAATAAAAGGGTTAGTGAAAATTTTGATCCATGTTTTAAAGATTCTAATTTGAGCTATAGGTTTCAGGTTACTCTAAACTTTTCATTCCTCTTATAAGTGTCTATTTGGAGTTTTATTTTCAACTTAGGTTAATATTTTAGGGAAAAGATCAAAAATCGGATTTTGCATCAATCCTAGGATATATACATCTATAAATATGAAGGATCTTTCTTAGACTAAGTTCATTTGTTTACTTATATATATAATATATTTTTTCTTTTCTTTTTTTATATACAATGTTTATTTATTTACATTTCCTTAGCATCCTTAGGCTTTCTAGTTTACCCTTGTAACGAGTCTCTTACCGATGACTCCCAAACCAGACGGTCTTAGGGCACCAGATGAGAAAACATCCCTCGGGTTCGATGACTCAAGTAAACTAGGCCACGAAAGAATTTAAGGACTTAGCCACCTTTAGGCGTGGTCGGCAATGCTTCTTGAGGCACGGCTAACCAGCTTAGTTAGTGGCTAAGTATTTATTATTTATTTATGTACATCTTTTTTTTAATATTATATATATATTTTTATTATATATATATGTAACTAAAATCACAAAGTCTTTGATTAATCCATCAATATGTTTAATGTATTTATCTAAAGAAAGAATTAAAATCTAGTAATTTTTTTAATCCTTTATTACTTAACCTAAAAATCTAACAAAACTCCTCTTTTCAACTTATAATTAGAAATCTTAGTTAAGAGCTTCCTTAATCCCTAAATGTCAAGTTTGATTCTTTAAACATGGATCAAGAATTTTCTCTTTTTTTTTATATATTTTTTATTTTTCTAAAAGAAAAGTAAAATCTAAAAAGAAAGTAGAAAATCTATATGAAAGGTAAAATCTAAAAAAAAAAACCTAAAAAGAAATTGAAAATCCTAAAAAATAAAAGGCCTAGAAAGAAAAAGAAAAATCCTATGTTAGCATCTACCCCCCCCATACCTATTTCATGCATTGTCCTCAATGTATGAAAGATGAAATGATGCATGAAATAGGTAAAGGATAAAGCTACTCCCTCTGTCGCTTTGGACCCGCGGTGGTGCTAGGTCCAGCCGACTGTGATCTCCTTAACGCTGCCTCCATACGACCTAGCCGAGAGGATTGCTCCTCTACCTTCTTTCTCAGCCTCACTTGTCCGCTAAAGATTTTCTTCATGCCCTTCCACATGGTGGACATGAAGGTTCGTGACTCAGTTGGGGGGTCCTGCCTCCAGAATTGTGGCTCATCTATCTCCTCCAGGCTTTCCTCCGAAGAGAACTCCACAGGTACATCCTCAGGCTGGGCACTGGGTGTCCAGAGCGCCTGCAAGCAACCATTATATGAGCTTGTGGGTCTCTCTACAGTAACATGCACTCGGTCAAATGTATTAAAGACAGCGTCTGATATGAACTGTTTACACAGACGTGTGATTAAGATTGAATGGGAATGCTTTGGACCCAGAGTGCGGGAGGAATGTTCAAGAATGGCACGGAAGATGGCCCTATTCAAACAGACCGTGTGGTTATGTGTCATTAAATCATAGATTATTTGTAACACGGGTCTGTTAAAGGAAGATTGATGGTCAAGCCCAAAAATGTTGCGTTGGACCCAGCGTCCAATGCAATGAACATTTCGAAAAGTCGTGTTGGCTTTGAGCCCACGGTCCTGAATTGTACAGTGGACCCCCATGATGGGTATGTAATCTAGCAATGGCAAGGGGTCGCTGTAACGCCCCGGTCCTGCGGGTACGGGGACGTCACTGCGACGTACATACGCAGGTCGGAAATACCCTCACGTATATACGTTAAGCATCAGTACAAGCAAGAATCAGAGTACGACAAGCGTAGTGCCCATTCATATGCCAACACAAGAAATACAATTGTACAAGGTTATCACAAGTTGTGACATACTCTTACATATCACATGCATCATATATCACAGCCAAGCACAAAAGTACGATTTACAATATAATTACAATATGCTCACGAGTTGAAAGGGAATCCTGCGAGCTCAAAAGGAAGGTCAGGTACAACAGAAACCGAGACTAGTCAACTTGCTCGGCAAGGTAAGCTTGATCTTCCACAGAAGGCTCCACCTCGATCCAAGGTTCGGAACCTGAACATACAAATTCAAGGGAGTCAGGACCTCCCAAACAAGTGATCATGTTACAGCCGAGTGGCATAAGAATAAGAATATGAGAGTTGGTACAATATCAAGAAAAATCATCCAGCAAGTAAAAGGAGCATAGCATGTCATAAACGAAAGGGCATTGCATATGCTTAAGCTACGGCCTCATGAGACCAGTACTTCGAGGGGATAATCCAAACAAGGAAACCCTCATCTATATACCTTCATCTCATGTCACCGTAATCCAAGCGCATACAACAACCACAGTTAACGTCTTTTATTATTATTATTATTATTATTGCTCGTCTTACCCTGATATCTAGCTATGTGAACTAGCGTCCCAGCACACATAGATCCATATCCAAGTAAAGCAAGGTTGTTATTGGAAACCAGCGGGGGTATCAACGAACTATGTTTACAGTGGGTCCCGTGCATACCCGGGACCACGGCCAGGATTGTTCCGTTGCTTGGTAACGGAACCCGCCGCAAGGCAAACAGGAGGGACTTATGTATGCCCTTTTCATGATGGTACCAGGAAGGAGGGAGCCAGCACTCCCCTCGGTCGCCTGGAGGCCCACAGGTCAGACCGGAAATTTAGTTGCACAACATACCTAATGCCACTGTAAACACGAACACATATTGATAGCCGCATGTTTCCCCCGACCCAATGTAAGTTGTCTCATTTTATGGTATATTAAATAATTATCAGATTTCGGGAATGAGCAGGAACATGTCAGGAGTACAGGTATATCAGGAGTACTAGTTCGTACTATCAAGTAATCAAGTTTGTAAATCATGAAGTCCGGTTATCATTCCCGTTATAATGATAATTATAGGAGTCAGGTGTATCATGCCTTATGTTAATAGATAGCATGATAAGAGGTGATATTCATCAAGTGACAAGCCTTGCAAATAGCAATATAATAAATGACCCAAAGATAATGTTCATAATCAAAGAAGTAATTAACCATAACAATTAATCAAGATTAGTCGACTAGGGAGAGAAATTAGTCGACTTAGAGAAGGAGTTAGTCGACTATAGTAAAGGGTCAAATCGACTTAAGGAGGCTGCGTTTGGTTGGGTCGCGTCTCAAAAAGTGGCGCGTTTCAAAAAAGTGGCGCGTTTCAAGAAAGTGGTGCGTTTCAGGAAAGTGGGCAGAACGCGGAAAAGTGGGCAGAACGCGGGAAAGTGGGCAGAATGCGGGAAAGTGGGCAGAACGCAGAAATGTGGGCAGAATGCGGAAAAGTGGGCAGAACGCAGAAATGTGGGCAGAACGCGGGAAAGTGGGCAGAACGCAGAAATGTGGGCAGAACGCGGGAAAGTGGGCAGAATTTTGAGGGTTGCGTTTGTTTACAATTATGAAAGAAATATCCAAGTCTTGGCGAGTAGAATTACTCGCCTAGAATGCGTCCAAAGTCCAGCAAGAGTGCCAAGTGAAGAAGATGAGTCCTTTGCCAAGTTAATCACCAAAACGATCACCGGAATAATCGCGAACGATTACCGGGAAATCTACGGTGATGAAGCTCGGTCCCAAACCAAAAGGAGGGCACCGGCTAGGAGTCCTGTCAACGGAGAAGAACACGGCCCCAATCCGAAGGAGTGGCCGGTCTCCACAAGAGAAGGCAAAAGGTTGATGGTGCAAGTCCAACTCAATATGGCAAAACGAGATTTTGCAAATGGCGTTGCGGGGAATGGAGCTATAGTCCGTCGGAAAGAGGTTGACGAGGAGGTGAAGATGGTATGCTTGGTGGAGGCTACGGTGGTGCAGGTGGTGGTGGAAATGGTGGTGAAGTCTTGTGGAGGAGATGGGTTCCTTGAAGTCTCTTGGTGAAAGGAGGTTGAAGAAGATGGTGTTTGTTGGTGGAAATGGAGGAGGAGATGGATTCCTTGAAGTCTCTTGGTGAAAGGAGGTTGAAGAAGATGGTGTTTGTTGGTGGAAATGGAGGAGGAGATGGAGAGGAAGAAGGTGGAGGAGTTGGTGGAGTTTGGTGTTGGAATAAAAATGGAGAAGGGGAGGGTTTGTGGTGGCCGGCCAAGAGCTTGGTGGTGGTGTGCTTGCTGCTGGAGCTCACAGGAAACAAAGGAGATGGAGAAAGTGAAAGAGAGAGAAGATGGGGATGCATGTATATATAAAGGGGAAAATAATATAATAATAAGCCATCATCACTTTCCCTCCAATGAGTGTGGCGTTTGCAAAGTCCCAAGGCTGCGTTTAGGCCATTTAAAGAGCCAAACGCGGGAGCTCAAGGCTGCGTCCAGAGGAAAACGCAAGGAGGCTGCGTTTCAAAAGAAAAGGACAAGGCATGGGTGATTTGGACTTGAGTTGGATTGGCCCATAAGCATTAAATGCAGCAAGGGAAGGGTCTCCGCATTAATGATGGATCCAGTTGGCCAAAACTCGCGTTTGAGGAAGGAGAGAGAAAAATGGAAAAAGAGAAGAGTGAAGTAGTTGAATGATTTCCCGGTATCTGGGAAAATACCGAGGACTCCGGAAAGGTCCAAAAATTAAAGTGTCTCGGAAAGCTCTCCAAAAATTCTCAAAAATAATAAATATTATATAAAGATTTTTGGTGAAATCGGTTTTCAGAAATTCAATTCCATTTTCAAAATAAAAATCGTGGAATCTACTATGAACGGTGTCTACACCGGGTAGGCTGAATTTTTGATAAAATCGGAAAATTCCCAGAAAATGCCCAAAGGAAGAAAACATAATTCTAAGAAGGAATGTGAAAGCAGAATCCAGAAATTTGATTCCAATTGTAAATTAAAATTCCTGGAATCAACCAGTGATACTGGTCGACACCGATTTTGAAGATTTACAATTTTATTCTGAAAAATTCCAGAAAATCATGAAAAATCTAGAATATTAAAAAATAATATTTGAAACTAAAATTAGTCAAATCTGAATACCAAACAGATCAAATCATGCAGTACTGCTATATGAGTAAGTATTTAAATAGCAGAAAATAAAATAAAATAAAATAATAATAATAAAATGCACCAAAAATCAGGATACGTAACTGTGCACGTATACTGGGAATGGGGTGTTACAGTCGCTATGGTGGGGATGAATGGGGACATTAGTGATTTCAGCAATGAGTGGGATTGTGACAAAGATGTCACCGAATGGCATGTGTACTACAAATTGGTGCGTGTCAAAATTCACAGATGCATGATCAATTGAATTATAAAAAGTAGTGACAAGATCAGGGCAATAATATGCATCGTAGTCATTGTTATCATAGACCAAAGAGTACCAATTCCATGCACGTATTCTATCCACAAAGATGTGCCCATACCCCCCACTATCATTCAAAAGTATGGAAAAATCCCTTTCTACAAACAAATTCGGGGCCATGTATGATAATGGAATTAAAGCAAAGGATTTAAGTATGAGAAATCAAACCACCCCCGGAGATCGTGGGGGGAAATCCAAAAAACAGATGTGCAGAAGGCACCCGGGACAGAATCTGGAAGAATGGCTCTGGATCTGCCACCAGAAGAATAAATCTGCCGACCAAAATTTTTCAGAGCACCAGAAGTGGCCGGAGTGCGGCGGATTGGCGGCTGAAGATGGGAAATTGCGACAGTTCAGAGGATCCAGGTGAAGGGAAAAATTCAGAGGTCGGCTTCGGGAAGAAGGAGTTTAGATCTGAGGGTAAGTCTGCGTTTGAGGGAGGAAGGGTAGATGAAGAGAGCATTTATAGGGGGTAAGTAGAATGACATTTCCAATTTTACCCCTAGGTCAAAGGTATATTTACAAACCTAGGGTAAAGAATTGGAAAATGAAGACGACCCTAGGAAAAGAGGTAAAATCCTAGGAAAAAGTCTCTTATTATTATTATTATTTTTTATTTTTTTATATTTACAAAATTTTATTTAAAAAAGATGGTCCCAAAATGATATGCAGGGAAAAACTCGGGAAACTAAACAGATGGAATGGTCACAGATAAACTGGGTCAAAAAGACCCAATTCATGAACTTCGTGTGACACGGAATCGGTGGTAAGGAATGACTTTAAACGTTGACCGTTCACAGTGAATTTGTTGCCATTATTTGGGTCAAGAATCTCAATCGCACCATGTGAGAAGACATTTTGAACAATGAATGGCCCTGACCACCTGGTTCTCAATTTACCAGGGAAAAGGTGGAGTCGTGAATTATACAACAGAACCTTTTGTCCTACGACAAAAATTTTCCGGTGAATGGATTTATCGTGAAAAAGCTTGGTTCTGTGTTTCGTGATCCGAGCATTGTCATATGCTTCATTTCTTAGTTCTTCAAGCTCGGATTCTGCAACTTCCTTAAAGCACCGGCTTTATCCAAATCCAAGTTTAGCTGCTTTAAAGCCCACATAGCTCGGTGTTCTAATTCAACAGGCAAGTGACAAGGTTTTCTAAATATAACTTGATATGGAGACATACCGAGGACAATTTTGTAAGCGGTCCTGTATGCCCATAAGGCATCAGTGAGTTTGATGGACCAATCCTTACGGTTCTGTCCTACAGTTTTCTCCAAAATGAGTTTTATTTGTCTATTCGTGACTTCAACTTGCCCATTGGTTTGAGGATGGTAAGCCGTGGATAATTTGTGAGTAATAGAGTATTTACGCATCAAGGCTTCAAAAGCCCTATTGCAAAAATGACTCCCATTGTCGCTTATTATCGCACGGGGGGCTCCGAAGCGAGAGATGATGTTTTCTCATAAAAACTTGATGACAACATGGTTGTCATTTGTCCTTGTGGGAATTGCTTCAGCCCATTTGGAAACATAATCTACGGCTACCAAAATGTATTGGTTGCCGTAGGACAGAGGAAAGTGTCCCATAAAATCGATGCCCCATAAGTCAAAAATTTCGACTTCCAAGATGGGTGTGAGGGGCATCATATCTCTCTGTGTGATACGACCCGTCATTTGACACTTATCACATAGCTTGCAAAAAGTATATGCATCCTTAAAGAGAGTGGGCCAGTAGAATCCACTCTGAAGCACTTTCTCAGCAGTTTTCCGTGGACCAAAATGTCCACCGCAAGCTAACTTGTGACAAAATGTCAAAACACTCTGATGTTCATCCTCAGGAAGGCACCTACGTATGATTTGGTCAGGACAATATTTGAATAAATACGGTTCATCCCAAAAGAAGAACCGCATTTGACGCATGAAACGGTGTTTTTCCTGGCCTGACCAATGAGAAGGTATTTTCCTGGTAGTAAGGTAATTCACTATGTCAGCATACCAGGGCTCTCCACCCATCTCAAAAATATGCTCATCAGGAAAATCATCATTAATCGGTATTCTCTCTTTAGGTGCATTTGGGATTCTCGACAAGTGATCAGCTACCACATTCTCAACGCCCTTTTTGTCTTTAATCTCCAAATCAAACTCTTGCAAAAGAAGTATCCATCGAATAAGTCTTGCCTTAGCATCTTTCTTTTGCATTAAGTACTTTAGGGCGGAGTGATCAGTAAAAATAATTGTCTTGGACCCTAGCAGATATTGGCGAAACTTCTCCAACGCAAAGACAACCGCTAAAAATTCCTTTTCAGTAGGTGTATAATTGAGTTGAGCATCATTCAGCGTTCTGCTAGCATAATAGATTACGTGTTGCCTATTATCAATACGCTGTTCCAAAAGGACAGGTGAAGGTAGTCTTATCTTGGTCCTCAGGAGCAATTGGGATTTGATTATATCCTGAATATCCATCCAGGAAACAGTAATACTCGTGTCCCGCCAATCTCTCCAGCATTTGATCAATGAAAGGAAGTGGAAAGTGGTCTTTACGTGTGGCAGTGTTAAGTTTCCTGTAATAAATACAAACTTGAATCTTCGTTGGAAGACGTGTTTGTATCAATTCTTTATTCTCATTTTCCACCACAGTAAATCCAGCTTTCTTAGGCACAGCGTGAACTGGACTTACCCATTGACTATCGGATATGGGATAGATAATCCCATTGTCTAATAGTTTCAAAATCTCAGATCTAACAGCTTCTTGCATAATTGGGTTAAGTCTACGCTGTGGGTCTCGTTTAGGCTTGGCATCTTCCGTCAAATGAATCCTATGTTGAACAATGGAAGGACTAATCCCCTTGATATCAGCCATGGTCCAACCAATGGCTTCTCTATTTTCCCTTAACACAGAAAGGAGATCCTCTTCTTGTTGTTCAGTGAGATTGGATGCAATTATTACAGGAAAGGATTCCTTCTCATCCAAGTATTTGTATTTGAGATGGTCGGGAAGAATCTTAAGCTCAGAAGAAGGGATAGGATCTATCACTGGTTGTTCATGGTTCAAGGGAAAAGTAGGGATGGAATTAGTGGTCCTTTCAACATTTGATTCAACAATCTGATCAAGGTTGAAGTCATCAGACTCCAACTCAAATTCCTCTTTAGACTCATACTCAACCTCCTCAACATGTTCACTAGTTAATCCCTCTATCAAGTTTACTTCAAAAGAGTCATTGTCCAAATCCCTTGGTTGCTTTCCCAGATGGAAAACATTCACCTCTTTTGTCATATCTCCGAAAGTTAGCCGCATCGATCCATTTCTACAGTTGATGATTGCATTTGCGGTGGCTAAGAAAGGTCGTCCGAGAATGACAGGTGTCTGTGCTCTGTGATTTTGTACGGGTTGTGTTTCAAGAACAACAAAGTCTACGGGGTATTAACATTGTGAAGCCGAAGTTCACAAGCTCATTGCATGTGGCTTCATCCGGGAGGAACAACATCCAGATTGGGTAGCCAACATTGTCCCCGTCCTCAAAAAGAACGGAAAAATATGGATCTGCATCGACTATCGTGATCTCAACACGGCCTGTCCTAAAGACGAATTCCCACTGCCCATCACCGACGTCATGATTGACAACACATGCGGGTTCGAAAGGATGTCTTTCATAGATGGCTTTTCAGGGTACAACCAGATTAAGATGTATCCCGACGATGAGAAGCATACTTCGTTCTGAACACCATTGGGGGTATACTGCTACACTGTAATGCCCTTCGGACTGAAGAACGTCGGAGCAACCTACCAGCGGGCAATGAGTACGATCTTCCGCGATCATCTCCGAAAAACGGTGGAGTGCTATGTCGACGACATTGCCGTCAAAATCCGCAACAAGAATGAACATCTTCGCGACCTGAGAACGATGTTCGACATAATGCGGGCTCATCAACTGAAAATGAACCCAACAAAATTCTTCTTGGGAGTGTCAAGTGGCAAGTTCCTTGGGTTTATTATCACATCAAAAGGGACTCATCTTGACCCAGACAAAGTCAAAGCCATCCAGAGCATGCATCCACCAAGGAACCTCAAAGAGCTCAGGGGCTTGCAAGGCAGGCTGGCTTATATCAGAAGATTCATTGCAAATCTCTCAGGCCGCTGTCAACCGTTCACCCGACTCATGAAAAAGGGTGCTTCCTTCGTATGGGATCAAGCTTGTCAGGAAGCTTATGAAGACATCAAGAGGTATCTCACAAAACCTCCAGTCCTGGTGGCCCCTACATCAGGGAAACCTTTCTTGCTTTATGTAAAAGCTCTGGACTACTCCCTCGGTGCCCTCCTCGCTCAAAAGGACGACAATGGCCACGAGCAGGCCATTTATTATCTGAGCAGAACTCTCATAGGAGCGGAATCTCGCTACAACCCTATCGAGAAAGAGTGTTTAGCTCTCGTCTTCGCTGTTCAGAAGACACGACATTATTTGGTCGGCCAGACCATACATGTCATCTCCAGAGTAAACCCATTGCGTCTTCTTATGACGAAGCCAGGATCATTGAATTCAAGATTGGCTAAGTGGGCACTTTTATTGTCTCAATACGACATGATTTTCACCCCTCAGGAGGCGGTTAAAGGCCAGGCCCTTGCAGAGTTCTTGGCTGCTCATCCAGTTCCGGAACATTCAAAACTTCACGAAGATATCCCTGATGAAGTCTTCGAGTCTTATGCAACCTCAGAAGAGGAAGTGTGGCAGATGTTCTTCGATGGAGCATCGCGAATGGACCCTAAAGGCAAGATTATCGCCGGAGTGGGGGTTGTGTTTATCTCCCCGCAGAACCATGTTCTTCCCAGAGCATTTTCTTTGACAGAATCATGCTCCAACAATGTAGCAGAATATAATGCTCTGCTCATCGGTCTTCAACTCGCCCAGGGAATGGGGGTACGCTACCTCGAAGCCTATGGCGATTCAAAACTGATCATCAATCAGGTTAAAGGCGAATACGAGGTCCGCCACGAAGACTTGGTACCCTATTACCACACAGCCATTGAATTGGCTAACCTATTTGAAGGCTTCTACATCGGGCATGTGTCTCGATCTCAAAATACCAAGGCAAACGCCCTTGCTGCATTAGCTACGACACTAGCCTTGCCAGCCGACACCGAGTATCACCTCACAGTCGCAACTCGACATCTTGTATGCTCCAAGCATATGCTAAGAACTCGAGAAGTTTATAATGTCTCCACGGATCTTGAACTAAGAGACTGGCGCTTTCCTCTCATCGACTATGCTTTGCACGGTCTGCTTCCAGACGATCCTAAGAAAGCGACGTCCATCAGACGAAGGTCTCTCCGTTTCTACTACAATCCAACTTTGAAGACACTTTACTGTCGTTCATATGACGGTGTTCTCCTCCGTTGCCTTTCTCATTTAGAGGCACAGGAAGCGCTTAAAGAAGCGCACGATGGCATTTGCGAAGCTCATCAGCCAGGTCCAAAACTCAAAGACAGGTTGCATAGGCTTGGATACTATTGGCCAACCATGATAGCTGACGCCATCCAATATGCACGAAGGTGTAAAGCATGCCAGATCCATGCAGACTTCATACACCAGCATTCGGAGTTGCTCCACCCGACTGTTGCTTCATGGCTATTTGAAGCATGGGGAATAGATGTCGTAGGACCAATCAACCCCTCTTCGACAAAAGGTCATCGGTTCATCCTCGCAATAACCGATTACTTTTCAAAATGGGCGGAAGCTACACCATTAGCTGAAGTCAAAACCTCTAATGTGGTTAACTTCATCAAACATCATGTCATCCATCGATTCGGTGTTCCTAGGCGGATCATCCACGACAACGGTCCCCAATTCATAAGCCAAGTATTCTATCGGTTCTGCGATAAATACCGAATTCAGAATGTGTCTTCAACCGCCTATAATCCTGCCGCCAATGGTTTAGCGGAAGCATTCAACAAGACGATCATCAAGCTACTCAAGAAGTTCGTATCCTCGAATAAGCGGGATTGGGACGAAAAGCTTGGCGAATGTCTTTGGGCCTACCGGACCACGGTTCGAACACCGACAGGTAATACGCCTTTTTCCCTGGTATATAGGTGCGAAGCAGTCCTCCCATTGGAAATCCAGATGCCATCATTGCGGGTAGCTCTGATTACTAAAGTTACATCAGAAGACAATGATCGGTTGCATCTTCAAGAGCTCGAAGCCCTAGATGAGAAGCGGCTACAAGCGCAGCAACATATTGAGCTATATCAAGCTGAATCTCAAAAGCCTTCAATAAGAAGGTCAAACAGAGAGTCTTCCAAAAAGGAGACCTGGTTCTAGCCGTCAGACGACCAATGATTATGACGCACAAGACCAAGGGCAAATTTCAGCCTAAATGGGAAGGACCGTTTGTAATAGAAACAGTCTATTCAAACGGAGCATACCGCCTCGTGACTGTAGATGGTGACCTACTCATGATGCCGATCAATGGCAAGTTCTTAAAGAAGTATTATCCTTAATCAAGGATTCTTCTCATGATCAAGTTAACATTACACCTCTGATCAAGATCTTCGTGTCCAAAGTACACACAAAGAGAGCCTTTCTCTTCCTCCAAGCGAGATAATACAACTGTAAACCAGTGGGAACCTGGTCACGTACTGGCTGTCCCGAAGGAGAATCAAGGTTATGCATATATTAACCAGATAATCCGACATCCTTAACGATTAAGGATAGAGGAAAATGTTGGCCTGTAAGCCCAACATAAATCCTCGACAACTCATCATGCTGAGGGGAATAGCATGGCTAGCCCAATTCAAACGGTAGTTAGTAAAGGCATAAACCTGTTAACAGCTGGGGGTCTGCTAAAAATCCTAAGGGACCCGTTCCCATTTGATTCCCTCTCCAAAGTCACTTACCAATTCTCATCCATAGAATAGTAAGACCACATATACATTTCGCTGTTACGTTAACATTAAACCTATGACAGCAATTCCCTCGTTTCTCCCCGTGAGAACGAGACCTCTAAAGTCACTTACCAATTCTCATCCACAGAATGGTAAGACCACGTATGCATTTCGCTGTTACGTTAACATTAAACCTATGACAGCAATTCTCTCGTTTCTCTCCGTGAGGACGAGACCTCCAAAGTCACTTACCAATTCTTATCCATAGAATGGTAAGGCCACAAATATATTCCGCTGTTACGTTAACATTAAACCTATGACAGTGATTCTCTCGTGAAAACGAGACCTCTTCCCAAATTCCATCACAAATTTTGAGCTTGGTGGCGTCTCAACCAGTTATGTCATTGCGACCTCTGAACTGGCAGACAGCCAAGTCTCAATTCCGAGCCCTGTTGACATTTACAAAAGATAGGTCTCGATACTTGTTGACATTTACAAAAGACAAGTATCACCAACCTTGAGCTCGGTGGCGTCTCAATTGGTTATGTCATTGCGACCTCTGAACCAGCAGACAGCTGAGTCTCAATTTTGAGCTTGTTGACATTTACAAAAGACAAGTCTCAACCCCGAGCCCTGTTGATATTTACAAAAGACAGGTCTCGATACTTGTTGACATTTACAAAAGACAAGTATCACCAACCTTGAGCTTGGTGGCGTCTCAATTGGTTATGTCATTGCGACCTCTGAACCAGCAGACAGCTAAGTCTCAACCTTGAGCCCTGTTGACATTTACAAAAGACAGGTCTCGATACTTATTGACATTTACAAAAGACAAGTATCACCTACCTTGAGCTTGGTGGCGTCTCAATCGGTTATGTCATTGCGACCTCTGAACCAGCAGACAGCTAAGTCTCAACCTTGAGCCCTGTTGACATTTACAAAAGACAGGTCTCGATACTTGTTAACATTTACAAAAGACAAGTATCACCAACTTTGAAGCTCGGTGGCTCCTCAACCAGTTATGTCATCGCGACCTCTGAACTGACAGACTGCCAAGTTTCAACATTCAATCCATGCAAAGGACTATTCTCTCAAATGGCACCAATACAATTTGGAACCAACAATTCAGAGAATGGAACAATTGGGAGATTCGACAGGGAGTCAAAACAAAAAAATGTTATTTTCATTGACTCCAAAAGGATGAGATACATGAAGGCACATATACAACGACCTACAGGCGTACATTGTAAGCTCTGATCCGCTCTCCAAGGGAAGCCAGCCTCGTCCTCCTGTCATCAGCAGCCTGGGCAAGCGCTTGCGACTTTAGCTCAGCCTCATCAAAATCCATTGCCTGGGCCAAACGAGCTTCGACCTCCGCCAAAGTTGCCCTCTGCGACAATCCCTGCTGCGAGAGTTCGTCACTTTGAGCCTTGAGCTGCTCAAGCCGCGCGGCTTCTTCAAGACGCACCGGTTCAGCCTTGAACAAGAGAAGGTTTCCCTTCCTAATCATCTCCTTGGCCTTCGCAATCCTATCTTCAGCATCAAGAAGAGCACTGGTGGAGGCCTCGATGGCATTTCCAACCTCTGCTTGCCTTGTTTCCAAAGATTTCAAATCAGAGGAAAGAGCCTCAGCGGCTTATTGAGCGGCAAGACGGGCCTCATGCTTTTGAGCGACAAGGCGCGCAAACCGCTCACTAACCAAAGGCTCCAGGTCTGAGCAGCTAAGACGGCACCATTCCTTTACATCCTTCTCAAATTCATCCACCAGGAGTTCCAAAGCAGTAGCCTGGTGATACCCCTCAAAATCTCGAATACTTTCGATGCCACGGGAGAGGACCACCTTTAACTTTGAGAACGGCATAGTCGAGCCCTTCAAAACCAGGTCGATAGTTCGCCCTAAGCCTTTATAAAAGCTATCGACGAGGTCACCTATATAATCGTTCTCAACCTCAGCACTTCTGGTAGAGAGGTAACCTCAGAGAAATCCACCAGCCTGGTCGACACTATCGTGGAAGGAGCAATGGGAACATCAACAGCAGGACAGATTATCAGTGATCTCTACGGAGTCTTCATGAAAATCAGTGCGCTAGCCACCGCTGAGGTAGGGCTGGCAACCATCTCCTGAACAGCAGGCTCAACCACCAGAGTTGGGGAAGTAGGGCTTGTAATCACCCTCAGCTCCGCACTTGGCGAAATTGTCGGCACCTCACTCGTTGATATAGTTGGGAGTGAGGACACCTCCGGAACTGCTGCCCCTTCAACCTCTGGTCCTTCGGCTGACTTGGGCCGATAAGAAGGCAGGTCGCCGTACAGTGCATCCAGCATAGCAGCATCCGCCGCGGTCGAAGCGCTCATGTCACCCCTTGACCCTTCGGGGAAATCTTCTGGCTCTCTTAAAGCCGATGCATCTTGAGGCCGAACACCTGTAACAAGACTGCGGTTAGTCGGGACACAACATACAAAAGAAGCCAAGAGGTTAGGACAATACCAAAGGATGATGTCGCCTCAAACATCTCGTCAGCCACATAAGTCTTCTGCCATGAGCATCCTTCGAATCGGCGGAGGAGCGCCATTCGAACATCTTGCGGGGGATCCTCTCCAGCTTCAATTAAAGAAGGACAATGCAGGGCGAACCACGCCATCAGATAAGTATAGGGCAGACCTATCCTAGGATTGGGTCCGTCACAAGGCAAAATGGCCCCTTTTCCACGCTTCGTTACTGGCGGCCTGCAAAAAGCCTCCTTTAATGCACGGAGGCCTCTTTGAATGCAGCACACCATGGCCGGGAGAAGACCCAGACGGCGACCATGGACCAAACGAACGGCGGGTAGCAAAACATTCGGATGAACGATGTCACCCGAAGAAGATGGTACTACGCATTTCTTTAGCCAGACGGTTAAGAAACCGGCCAGCAGTGCCTCCCGAGACATAGGCTGACGAGCCTGATGATGGAAGCTCCGAAGGACATCACCCTTCTCATAAGGACCATCGTCTTCAGTTATGACAAGATCCCTTTGAAGGTGCATCTGCATCCGTTCAAAGATATCCCCATCAGCAACTCCGCAATGTGCTGCTTCAGGAGCATTCCTCATATCCGGGAATAAATAATCTCCCCAGCTCTTCAAGCTACAGGAGGTTCCCTTACTGCCCCCATGCATACTGGAGCAGATGTACAAGTGGCACATCAACTCCCGGTAGGTCTCGAGCAAGGCAGGCTCCTGCTTCTCCAGAAGAGCCAATTCTGCCTCGCACGGGAAGTATTCTTCATAGGGAAGAGACCCAAAAGGCAGAGCAGAGATTTCCCACATCTCATGCAAGGCCATACCCAACTCGCCGACAGGGTAAAGAAAGTCCCTGAAGCTGGGCAATATAATTCAAAGATGGCGTAAAAGCACGTCACATTCATCTCAATGCCATGGCAGGTCGCCCTGACGGTCTCATAGAGGTTCAGCCTCTCCAAATCCTCCTCGAAATGAGCAAGGATGTAGGTAGTCAAATCCGCCCACCACGTCTTCGGAGGGTGAATCCAGCCTGGAGCCCTGAAATCAGTGGCCGGGTAGTTCCCATTAACCTTGAAGAATTGGTTGCCAAAGGTCAACGCCACTGCAGGATTTTCTCCCACTGGGATGTCCTAATCTCTCTCTCTTCTCTGCTCCCTAGAAATTCTGTAAGAGAGAGTTTGTAAGAGAGAGAAAGCTTGTGTACATCAAGGAGTGACAACTTGTGAAGCAAGGATTCATCCATTCTCTTCTCTCTACTCTTGCATTTTCTAGTGTACTTGTTTTCTTTACTTGCTTTCTTATTTTCTTGCAATTTTATTCATGCTTTGCTTCTCTTTTGTAATGGCTTGTAGCTAACTTTTCTACATGTACTAGCTAACCACTAACCTTGCTAACTACTAACTCATGGGTGATTGCTATATTTCATCTTGCAAGTTGGTGGTCTTCTCTTCTCCGATGGGTTACTTTCATTGCTTGGCTAGTTCTTGTTGTAATTCTATATGATTCATGTGTGCCTCATTTAGAGCCTTGTCTTTGAACAAGTGCCTTGATGGAACATGGAGATGGATCACCAATATGCTATTTGTTGTACAACTTCATTACTTCCATTATTGAATGTTGTATCTTCTTCCTTAGCATCCCTTGAGTGTAGCTCTTTTGATTCCATTATTGAAAGTCTAATTTGTAGGCCAATGACATCTATGAGGCTACAAGACAAGTCCAAGAATGATCCCCCATCATCCAAGTGGGAAAGTAATTAGATCAACACGCAAGACAAATCTATGTCGATGAATCAACATGAGGCACGCATTCACTATCACGGAGTTTAGTAAGTTTTGGCAAGGTAGTAAGGTTAGCTAGTCATGGCATTTTCATTCTAAAGTTTTCATTCTTTTAGTTTTAGTTCCAAAGCAAATCTCTTCTTGATTTCTTTTCCGATTATTTCCATCATGAACATTTCCACCCATTCTTTTATTCTTTTTTCCATGATTCTTTTATTCTTTTAAAGCAAAGAAGAATCTCGTTTTATATCTTCACTACCTACCGTAAAGCTTCCATCGCGAGCTCTCCCTGAGAATCGACTCGGTATAGCCCTATGCTATAACGGAGATAGGAAAGGGTATATTAATCATCTTTCATACATTTGTGGAGTGATCTAAGCACTTGAGGTTGTTTCTAAACCTTATCTCTCTTTCCATTGAATACATATATTTGCGGCAGAACTGAGTTGACTACTCACAAATTTTCTGCAGGGGCTCTGATTCTGCAAAATACATCTGCTGCTATACTTGAATTCCTGTATTCTTCACCATATACCTGCTAATTTAATCAACAGTAAAAAAATTGGTTGAAATTGTTAAAAATTGTTTAGACATTTGCATTCTAGGCACGTATCTTTCATTCATTTACTTTTACTGTTGAAGAGTGCTGGAGGCAAGGTACGTTTTGCATTACATGTAGACTAGGAATCATCTATTGCTTGATTTTCATGCTTTGAGTGAATTCTAGTTATATTTTTTGTACACTTGCACAATTCATTTTTAAGGGCATAACCCTAAATAAGATAAGGTGGGGATGTCATTACCCTTTCCTTAGCCCAAAAACCACCATCCCAGCACTCACTAACCCAAGCCTAATTTAATAAAAAAATAGACGTTGGCCCTAGGGACATCTCGGACTCATTTAGGAGATTATCCTAAGGGGGAAAAGTGTTGGAAATAGACTCTTGCAAAATCAGTGTCTAGGAAAGGGATTGAGGGCCGAAAGCCCGAAGGTTGCTGGTTACTTAATTAAGGAACGTCTCTGACGGAAAACCTCCCACCAACCTTGCCCTTCCCTGGCTGATTAACTTGTGGTCTACGTCTACACTAAACCTCCCGTGGACGATCTAATCAGTTAGGAGTCGTCTAGGTCTAGGTCAACCATTCTTTTGGCTTGGTTTTGATTTTTTTTCTTTTCTTTTTGTTTGTTGTTTGATTTTTCTTTTTTGTTTGTGATTTTTTTTTTGTGTGATATGGCATTCAACAATTCTTTCCATTCTAATAATAATCCATATTTCACATCATATTCGGATAATTCCAACCCGGTGTTTTACAAATGCACCAACCACATACACCGGGTTGGCCTTATCCGAATCAATATGACCCATACCCCCCATCTAATAATTATAATTTCCATAATGATTTCAACTCGTCACAGAGTCCATGGGGATTCCAGTCCCCGAGTTTAATTATCAACCTCCTTGTCCACCATATTCACCTTGTTCACAGTATTCATTTCCCGATTCCGCTTCATATACTCCTTTTTCTGAACCACCACTTGAAGAAAAATCTGAGTTACTAAAGAGTATAGAAGCCAATTTACAGAGGGTCGAGCAACAACTTCAAGAAACATTTGCCCCTCCAATTCCACAGTATTCTCAAGAGTCTTACTCAGTTCTACCTTATTATAATGAACAACCATCTGCTTGGGGAACGAGTAAGGAATTCTTGCTTGAGTCCAAACAACACTCACCAAATCTGATGGACTCACAATTTTCATCTTTTCATCAAAACAATGAAATCATCAATTATGGAAAGATGCTTGAAGACATGACTCATGCTCAAAATACTAGAAATCGTGACATAGAGTTGATGATCCAGACTCTTCATTCTCATCCTAATTCTAATGTCACTAGCCACTCTGTTAAAACCAAAGAGTCATGTAGTCTTGGAAATCCAGATTCAATTTCAGCACAATCACCTGAACTTGTCCAAAATTCAGATCCCATTGACATTTTGGCAAGTTTTCCTTTTACTGAAATTGAACTTGAACATGAACATGATCCTAAACTTCCACTTGATGATTCAATTCTACTTCCTGATTCAATTATGACTCCGGTGTCTTACATAATTTCACTTCATTTTCCGAGTCAGTATTGGATCCAGTTCCTATACATTGTGCAATTGAATCACCTATATCTTATGATGATCATATTGAACTTGACCAATTCCATACTTTTGAAAGTCCTATTGATAAATTGGCAAGTTCACATTTTTGTGGAATTGAATTACATGAGGAATATGATCTTGAACCCCAACTTCGTGATTCGATCCTTCTTCCTGATTCAATAATGACTCCGTATCTTTACATGACTTCAAACTTTTTCCGGAATCGACATTGGATCCTGTCCCAATTCACAATGAAGTTGAATCACCCATCTTTAAGGATCATGTCGAACTTGACCAATTATACCTTTTTGAAGATCCTATTGATAAATTGGCAAGTTCTCATTTTTGTGGAATTGAACTCAATATGGAATGTGACTTTGACTCTCAACCTTGTGATCTAATTCAAATTCCTAAATCATTATTGACTCCTGTTATGTTACCCAATTTGAGCAACATTTTAGAGTCAGTTTTGATTCCCATCCCTCCTGAACTTGAATCACCAATTTTTGATAGTCACATTCCATTGTTGGACAATACATGTGGACTTGAGTTTTCATTTCTTGACTTGGACCCAATTCCAGAATTCACTTTGACTCCTGAACCTTTACTTGATTTCAGTCACCTTCCTGAGTCAGTTCTTCCTGAGTCCAAGTCAACTATTCTGTCATTTCATACATCATTCTGGGACAAGGGCGTTGATAAATTTGACTCCGAAATTATTTGGAAAAAATGGAAATTAGATGGGGTCATGTACTTAATAAGATCCTTCATGGATTCATCTTTTTAGTGGGTCATATTCCTGATATTTTTGGTGGGTTCCGCAAAACCCAACGTAATAATGATTGGGCCATGTTTCGTGGACCAATCAGACCGCCGCCGGAACCACCACCTTAAGGTAATTTTTTTTAGGGTTTACTAACTTAGAGTTTTTAGATTTTCTTTCTTTACACTTCTTTTAGAAATTAATAAAAAAAAAATAATAAAAAAATGAGGAGGGATTTTTATGCAAAAAGAAGTTTCCACACTTTCCAAATTCAAAATTTTTCTAAATTCCTAGGTTCCTCATATTCAAAGTCCCTAGGGTCAAAGCTCTTTTCAAAACTTCCAATTCCCTAGGGTAAATTCGTTTTTAACCTAGGGATAGAAGTGGGATTCTAAAATTCTTTCCCTCCTATAAATAGCCCTCTTCCACACACTTCTTCCCTCACACGAGAAAAACCTCCTCAGATCTGTAAAAGTCTCTCAAAGCGCCGCCTCGGCAACTTTTCCCTTCATCAGATCTCTCCGATCTGCCGCAAAACCGCGACTCCAGCCGCGCCTCTGCGGCTTTCCTGCAGCATCCTGAGCGCCGCCAGAGTCTGCTCCGATCGATTTCACAAGCTTACGGTCGATCTGGTGCTACCTCCTCATTCAGAGCTTCCTGAACCCACTGCAGAGTCCAAATTTCTTCCCCCCACGAATTCCGGGGGTGGTTCGAATTCTCAATCTCTTCTTTTTACCGCTTTGATCTTAAATTCATAGTATGGCACCATCAATTTTTGTTGAGAAAGATTTTGGGCGGATTTTATGTGATGTGAATGGTTATGGGCATGTATTTTTAGAGAGAATTAGGGCAAGGAATTGATATTCACTAGTGTACGACAACACTGAGACCGATGCATTTTATTGTCCGAATTGGTGACAATGTTTTACACGCATCTTGACCAAGCATCGATTGATCCACACATGTACCAGTTCACTGTACACATGCCCACAGGAGACCTACTTGTCACGCTTCCTCTTCTTGAGGAAATCACCTCTGTCCCATCCATCACACAACACAGCGAGCCTCTTCCTTTGATTGATTATATGACTGTTATGGGGGCTCGTTGTACTGAGCAGGATCGTGGGCTCAAAGCCAGTACGATGATTAGAAATGTTCATTGCGTTGGACGTTGGATCCAACGCAACATTTTAGGACTTGACCACACCTCCTCTTTCAACAGACCAGTGTTGCAAATTATACATGATTTAATGACTCGTCAACACTCGGTTTATTTGAATAAGGTCATCTTCCATGCACTAATAGCCAACTCTTCACGCACACGAGGTGCCAAATACTCCCATCCCATATTGATTACACGTTTGTGTAGGACTTTCCTACCAGCTGATGTATTTGATTCATTCGACGAGTGTTTGTTGCACCCGAGAGACCTACCAGTTCGTACAATAGTTGTTTGCATGCGGTCTGGACACCTACTGTCCAACCCGAGGATATTCCGGTAGAGTCCTCCTCTGAGGAGAGTTTTGATGCAGAGGATGAACCTAAGTTTTGGAGGCAGGCCCCACATGATACACATGCCTTCATGTCCTCCATCTGGAAGGGCATGAAGAAGATTTTTAGGGGTCAAGTAAGGTTGAGGAAGAAGATGGAGGAACAATCCTCCAGGTTAGAGGAGCAATCCTCTAGGTTAGAGGGCATTGAGGCGAGGTTGAGGAGGACACAGTCGGCAGGACCCAGTACTACTGCGGGTCCAAAGAGGAGGAGGGAGTGACTTTTTACCTTACCTATTTCATGCATTATTTTTTTTTATCTTGCATACATTGAGGACAATGCATGAGATAGGTATGGGGGGTATGTACTAACATAGGACTTTTTTCTTTATAGGATTTTTATTTTTTAGGATTTTCATTTTTTAGGTCTTCCATTTTATTTTTAGATTTTATCTTTTTTCTAGATTTTCCACTTTCTTTTAGATTTTACCTTTTCTTTTAGAAAAATTAAAAAAACAAAAAATAATAATAATTAAAAAAAAACTTTTGAAATAAGAGACAAAGTTTTGATCTATTTTTAAGAAAATTAAGATGTATCTTAGAAATTAAGAAAGCCTTAATTATGACATCTTAAACCTAGTTGAAATAATAGATCTTGTTTGAAATTATAGGCTAAGTAAGAAAAATTGGTGAGATATTTTTATCTTGAATTTTTTGCCTTAGATAATATGCACTTTACACTTACACATTTCTTGGGATGGAAACAAAGACCAAAAATGCCTATAAATAAAAAAAAAAGAAAAAAAAATATATATATATAAATAAAATATCACTTATTAAGCTGGAGAATTGTGCCTCAAGAAGCATGATTATTCACGCCTAACGGTGGTAAAGGAAATAAATAATCCCCCTTAGTTATGTGGCCTTTTTTACTCGAGACCTTAAACCCGAGGGATGTTTTCTCATCTGGTGCCCTAAGACCGTCTGGTTTGGGAGTCATCGGTTAAAGGCTCGCTACAAGGGTAAACTAGAAAGCCTAGACTAAGGGAAGAAAAAAAAAATATATGTATATATATATATAATATAATAAATGGCTTGATGGTTGGAGTTGAAATCCCAGAAATCTTCACGAGCACGGTGTGCATATTATCTAGGTTTTATGAAAGATAAAATATTCAATCCAATTTTGAATTCTTACCTTAATTAAAAACAAGATCTTGCGTGGAGACTAAGTTTAAGAAGAATGATTATAGGTGGACTTATGACCTAGGATCACTTATATTTTTGCAAAAATAGTTCGTAAACATGTCTCTTGTTCAAAATGCGTTTTCAAAACACTAACATTTGTCTTCTTTCTTTATGGATTTTGTGGGTGTAATCCGCTGAAAACCCTCAGGAGACAACACTCCTCCTCTAGGGTAACCTAGAGGTTTAACGGCTTGTTGCACTTGCTCAGTGCAATCGCGTCACCTGCGAAAGTGGTGTAATAAAATTGGTAGTATAGTTTTTCTTTTCTTTGTTTTGCTCGGGACGAGCAAAAGAATAAGTGTGGGGGTGTGATTGGTATTCAATTTTGCATATTTTACCTCATAATTCCCATGCATATTACAAATAAATATATGATTTTTACTCATCTTCTCTATATATTTGCAGGTCTACACTCTAATGGAGAGAAAGCCAATAATCACTTTAATTAGCAATAATTAAAGTGATAATTTTCAAAGCCAAGATAAAGCCCAAATCTAATCCAGAATCCAGAGAGATCTGTGCAACAACCCAAGATTCTAGAAGACCACGTGGCTAACAACCTCGTAACCAATCTCCAACAGAAAGTTGTTGCGCAACAGACTCAACCTTGCCGCGCCTTGCCGCGCCCTGGCGGCAGTTACAGGGCCGTTGGATCTCGGATTTTGCGCCAACAAACTAGCTTCTGGATCCTTCACCTGGGGCCTATAAATACTTCACCTGGACCTGCGAAAAAAGACAGAACAGAGAAGAAAGGAGAAATTGTTAGTTGTTGTAATAGATTTTTCTCTAGGTTTAGTTCTTTAGTCCCTCTTCTCTTTCCCTAGATACTTTGTAAAAGAGAGAGATTGTGAGAGAGAGAGAGCTTGTGTAATCAAGGTGTGACAACTTGAAGCAACAAGGATTCATCCATTCTCCTTCCTCTACTTGAGCTTGGTTCTAGTTTACTTGCTTTCTTTAATTGCTTTCTTCAATTCATGCTTTTATTTCCTTGCAATTTTACTTCATGCTTTGCTTTTATTTGTTAATGGCTTGTAGCTAATTCTTTCTCCATGTACTAGCTAACCACTAGCCTTGCCATCTTCACTAACTCATGGGTGATTGCTTTAGTTCATCTTGCAAGTTGGATGGTCTTCTCTTCTCCGATGGGTTAAACCACCCTTCATCTGTTGGCCCAAGGTTACAATCACCCTTGTTTAGTGTATTTTGATGATTACAAAACATATTAGTTATTTGTACTAATAACAATTGTTGTTTAAGTGTGTTTCAGTTTATTATCATACTAGAAGTACTCTCATTCAAATACAAGGTTTTTGGACTCAAGACAATTCAATTTGGGCTCAAGTTGCAATATTGAAGATCAAGTGAAGATAGCCCACCTTGAAGAATAGCTTTGAAGTCCTTTAGAAGTTTGTAAGTTTAGAATGTTAAAGTTTGAATATAGGAAATTTGGCTCTAGGATTTGCACACACACTTGTTTCATGTATTTCCTATGTTTTGAAAATAGTTTTTGAAAATGGTTATTTCTAAGTTTTATGCCTTAGTTTTATATACATGTACCAAAGCTTTATATCCTGAAAAACTTTGTTTAAAACATGTGTATAAACTATTTTCTGCATAATACTTAGCTATATGTATTTTTAAAATATTTATCAAAATTTTTCTAACTCAAACAGCCTAGTTTTTCTGTTTCAGGCAACATCGGTCGACCGGCCCGGTCGACCGGCGATGTGCCTGGACATGCACTGTTTGTGCATGTCCGTCGGTCGACCGGACCGGTCGACCGACGGAGAGCATTCTGCTCTCAGGAATTTTCGGTCGACCGGATCGGTCGACCGGAAGAAGGAAACTGTGTTTCCTCCTTTGGGTCGGTCGACCGAACCGGTCGACCGGGAGCCAAGGCTACTTCCAGCTGGCCTGGCGGTCGACCGGATCGGTCGACCGCCAAGCCTGCAACTTAGCAACGGCTCTTTCCTCTTTGGGATTTTCTGAAAATCTGTTTTCTTTTTCTGTTTTAACAGACTTTTGGAGAGTTGTTGGGGTGCTTTTGCAGGTTGAATTAGGTGAAAAGAAAATGTTTTTAACTTATTTTCAACCCTATAAATAGAGGAGAAGTCTCTTCTTCATATCACTTAGAAAAATCCTCAAGTTTTGTTGTTTTCAAAAGAGAAAAGAAAAAATTGTTTGAAGCTTTCAATTCCTACTCTTTCAAGATTGTTTTTCAGTTGTGTTTGATTCTCTATATCACTCTACAACTGAAGTTTTCTCACCACACTTCATAGAGCCAAAAATCCTATACTCATTCTATAGTGAAGTTGTAAATTGAAGTGAGAGTGTTTGTAAAAGAGATTGAGAAAAAGTGTAGTGATCAAGTTGTGATCACTTTGTTCTTGTCATTCCTTCTTGTGGAGCAACCTCTTCGGTAGAGGTCCTTTGTATTCGGTGGAGCTCGGTGCTCGGTCTTCGGTAGACCAATTGTAAAGGCATCCTCGGTGGATAGTGGAAACCCTTCACGGAGGTGAAGGCGGGGACTAGAGCAAGTGTGCTCGAACCTCGAAACAAATCATCTTGTTTGCGATTGCCTTTGCGTTATTCTTGCTTTCAATTTCTCTTACTTTATATTGTCTTGAATTATTTGCTTGAGAACTAACCCTCTACTTGTTCAATCTTGTCTTGTTTACTTTACTTGCTATACTTGTTGTGTTACATTGTGTGCACTTCATTTCTCATCATCATACTTGGCATTGATCGATCACACCTCAATACAACACGGTTGCATTGCGCACCTCTAACCCATATCTAGGGGAATTGGGAGGAAGGAGTTCAGAACCTCGCAAGGGGTATTCGGCTCTTAGTCGTGTTTTGAGAGATCGTTGCATCACTCATTTAATTAAAAGTTAAAAAGATCATTAGATTAGCATTCACACCTATTCACCCCCCTCTAGGTTTTTTCAATTGGTATCAGAGCTTGGACTCTAGGATTTGGTTTAACCACCTTAGAGAAGATCCTAATTTGCTAATCATTTCATTCATATTCATATAGTAAAAATGGCCGATGGAATTAAAACCCCTCCTAAGTTTGATGGACTTAACTTTCCCATATGGAAAGTTAAGATGACCGTGTTTTTGCAATCTCTAGGTAGCCGAGTTGCAAAGGCCGTAACTAAGTCCTTTAGTGTACCCCCGGTGACGAATCCACTTGGTCCGAAATAGAGACTAAGGAATTCGATGCCAATGCCAAAGCTCACTATGCACTTCTTCAAGCCCTAAATGATGATGACATAGCTAGGGTTATACATTGCAAATCCGCATTTGAGATTTGGTCACACTTAATAGTCACTCATGAGGGGACCTCACAAGTAAAGAAGGCTAAGATTGACCTTCTTCGGTCTCAATATGAAACATTTAGCATGCAAGACAATGAAACCATAGATGATATGGTTACAAGATTTACCAAGATTACTAATGGACTCTCTTCTTTAGGTGAAGATATCAACAATGATCAAAGAGTAAGGAAGATCATCCGGGCTCTTCCTCCTTCATGGGAAGTTAAAGCTACAACCTTGAAGGAACTCAATGACAATGAAGAGATGGAGCTCATAGGTCTCATTGGGAACCTCAAAACCCATGAGATGGAAAGGAAAGCAAGGGAGGACATGGCTCCTACCAAAAAGAAGACTATCGCCTTCAAGAGTCAAGCTACACACTCCGATGAAGATGATGAAGAAGAAGATGATGAGGAGCTCTCACTCCTTGTTAAGAATGTCCGGAGGATGTACAACAAGGCGAAGTACCAAGGTAGAAGGAGATGGCAAGGAGGCAAAGAAGAAAGAAAGATCATATGCTTCAATTGCCAAAAACCGGGACACATTGTGGCGGAGTGTCCGGAAAAAGCAAAGCCTTCCACTTCAAAGAAGCCTTACAAGAAGAAGGCTATGAAGGCAACTTGGGATTCGGAGACCGAATCCGAGGAAGAAATAGACACCGCCAACATGTGCTTCATGGCTAATGAAGGCACAAGCAAGGTAACCCCTTCCACTCCTTTGATGATGAACTCTCCATGGATGAACTAGGAGAAGCTTTTGTTGAGTTATCACAAATTATGATTTCTTAAAGAAAAAATATTTAAAAATGAAAAAGGAAAATGAATCTTTAAGTTTTCAAGTTTTTACTCTTACAAAGGAAAAAGATGATTTGGTTTCCACCTTGGCCACTACTAAAAATGATTTTGAAAAATATAAGATTTCTTGCAAAGGTAAGACCCCACTAATTGATTCTAATGAAGTTTCTATGCTTAAGGAAAGATTAGATTCATTAAGTGTTGTTTTGAAAGATTGTGAGTTTAACAAGAAGAAAATTGAGGCTATGTTTCCTAAGAAACAAGCCCCAAAGAAAAATGCTCATGCTCATGTTCATATTCATGCTACACAACCTAAACAACATGGCAAAACCCCAAAACATGCTCACACTACACATCATGCTTCATGTATAGAAAAGTGTACTCATGTTCACATTGTGGGCGGAAAGGACACTTAGCTAATTTTTGTTATGATAAACTAAGTGCATCACATCATAATGTTTGGGTTCGTAACACTAACTTTCAAGGACCCAAGAAAGTTTGGGTACCAAAGTCAACAATTGTTTTAAATGATGTAGGTACTTTCCAAAGCCCAACGACGTAGAGGTTTGTGGTATCTTGATAGCGGTTGCTCAAGGCACATGACTTGGGACATCAACAACTTTGCAACCCTATCAAGATATCATGAAGGTGGCACCGTCACCTTCGGAGATGACGCCAAGGGTAAAATCATCGGTATTGGTAATGTAAAACTTGGCACCTCTCCTTTAATTGAAAATGTAGTTTTAGTTGATGGCCTCAAGCATAATCTCTTGAGTGTTAGTCAACTTTGTGATAAAGGTTTGATGTTGTTTTTGATAATGTTGCTTGTAAAGTTATTGATAGAATTTCTAATGTTTGTGTATTTTCCGGTTTTCGTGAAAGTAATGTTTATATGATTGATATGTTAAATATGTCTTGTAATATTACTTGTTTGAAAGCCCTCGATGATGACTCTTGGTTGTGGCATAGGAGATTAGGGCATATTTCTTTTGATCACATTTCTAGGTTAAACACAAAGGAAATGGTGAAAGGTATTCCTTATTTGAATTTTGAAAAGGACCGAGTTTGTGACGCATGTCAATTTGGGAAACAAACTAAGTCTTCTTTCAAGTCAATTAAGGATATCATGACATCACGTCCTTTGGAGTTAATCCATATGGATCTATTTGGCCCAACACAAACCAAAAGTCTAAGTGGGAATAGATTTGCTTATGTTTTGGTTGATGATTTTTCAAGATTCACTTGGGTTTTCTTTCTTGAACATAAAAGCCAAGCATTTTCGTATTTCCAAATATTTAAGAAAAGAGTTGAAAAAGAAAAAGATGTTTCGATTTTGAGAATAAGAAGTGATAGAGGAGGTGAATTCATTAACCAACCCTTTACCACTTTTGTGATGAACATGGAATAAAGCATGAACTTTCTTGTCCTAGAACTCCACAACAAAATGGAGTAGTTGAACGAAAAAATAGAACATTACAAGAGATGGCTAGGACAATGCTAAGTGAATATGGTCTACCATATTATTTGTGGGCCGAGGCCGTAAATACATCATGCTACATATCAAATCGTGTTTTCTTGTGTAAAAATACTACCAAAACTTCTTTTGAAATGTATTTTTCTAGAAAACCTAATGTTTCCTATTTTAAAGTTTTTGGTTGCAAATGCTTTGTTTTAAAACACAAAAGAGTTTTTGAAAATTTGATCCTAAATCTTATGAGGCTATTTTTGTAGGTTACTCAAACACTAGTAAAGCTTATAGAGTTTTCATTAGATCATGTTTGACTATTGAAGAGTCTATTCATGTTAAGTTTGAGGAATCTAACAAGTTGTTAAGAATGTTGTAGAAATAGATGCTTTGCATGAAGGCTTGGAGAAAGTCACCTTGGAGGATGCTTCTACCATGGGAGACAAGCCAAAGGATGATGATGGAAGTGAAGCCAAAGTGGAAGAGGCCCAAGGAAATGAACATCAAACAAATGAGGTGGAGCCTACTCAACCACTACCTAAGGATTGGAGATTCAATCCTCATCATCCCAAGGACCTCGTCATAGGTGAAGTATCAAAAGGGGTAACTACTCGCTCTAAAATTCAAGATTATTGTGGCCACTTTGCATTTATTTCACACATAGAACCCAAAAATGTGCTCGAAGCCGAGGCCGATTCATATTGGTTGCTAGCCATGCAAGAGGAGCTCAATCAATTTGAGCGCAACCAAGTTTGGCACCTTGTTCCTAGGCCCCACGATAGACCAACAATTGGCACTAAGTGGATCTTTAAGAATAAGTTGGATGAATTGGGTAATGTAGTTAGAAACAAGGCTAGGTTAGTTGCCCAAGGTTACACTCAAATCGAAGGGATCGATTTTGAAGAAACCTTTGCACCCGTAGCACGGCTTGAAGCCATACGGATGACATTAGCATTTGCCTCATATAAAGATTTCAAATTATTTCAAATGGATGTTAAAAGTGCTTTTCTAAATGGATTTATTGAAGAGGAGGTGTATGTTGAACAACCCCCCGGGTTTGTTGATCCTACATATCCGGATTTTGTTTTTAAATTAGATAAAGCTCTTTATGGTTTAAAACAAGCCCCTAGGGCTTGGTATGAAAGACTTTCCTCATTTTTGATTTCAAATGGTTTAAGAAAGGTAAAATTGACACAACTTTGTTTACAAAACATGTAGAAAATGACATTCTTATTGTGCAAATTTATGTAGATGATATTATTTTTGGTTCTACTAATGAATCTCTTTGCAAAGCTTTTGAGTCATGCATGAAGGATGAATTTGAAATGTCTATGATGGGGGAGCTCAACTATTTCCTTGGACTCCAAATCAAGCAAAGGAAGGATGGGATCTTCATCAATCAAGCCAAGTACACAAAGGAGCTAATCAAAAGGTTTGGGCTTGAAGGATCAAGAGTAAGTAAAACTCCCATGGCAACAACTACAAAGCTTGACAAGGATGAACAAGGTAAAAGTGTAGACATTAAATTATACCGTAGCATGATTGGTAGCTTGCTTTATTTGACGGCTAGTAGGCCGGATATTATGTTTTCCGTTTGTCTTTGTGCTCGTTTTCAATCTTGTCCTAAAGAATCTCACATAATAGCGGTTAAACGCATAATTAGATACCTTAAGGGCACTATTGAAATGGGTTTATGGTATCCTAAAACCGGATTATTTGAAATGAAGAGTTTTCGGATGCCGACTATGCGGGTTGTAGGGTAAATAGGAAGAGCACAAGTGGAACATGTCAATTCTTAGGTAATTGTCTTGTATCTTGGTCTTCAAAAAGCAAAATTCGGTAGCCCTATCAACCGCCGAGGCGGAGTATGTTGCGGCGGGAGCTTGTTGTGCACAAGTTCTTTGGATGAAACATACTCTCCTTGACTATGATTTACACTTTGATCATGTTAAAATATTTTGTGATAATACTAGTACTATTCACATGACAAAGAATGCAAATCAACATAGTAAAACCAAACACATTGACATTAGGTATCACTTTCTTAGAGATCATTATGAGAAAGGTGATATTGTTATTGAATATGTTTCTACCGATTTTCAACTTGCCGATATTTTCACTAAACCTTTAGATTATGCTAGATTTTCGTTTATTTGTGGTGAGTTGAATGTTTGTATTATAGATTCTTAAAATTAAAATTTCGTTTTAACCCTTTTTGATGTATGACAAAAAGGGGGAGAATAAGTTAATAAGTTTGTTGAGATATTTGGAAAATAAGTGTTTAAGTTTAAACTTTCTTAGTTTGATTGAGATATTTGGAAAATAAGTGTTTAAGTTTAAACTTTCTTAGTTTGATACTATTTGAGTTTCATTTCATGAATAAAAAGAAAGTTTGTGTTTCTTTGAGTTTTTGGACAAAAACTATTGTGTTTGTTAAATGCTTTATGTATGCTTACATAGCTTTTCATATTCATGATAAATACATAGCATTGTTTGAGGGGGAGCTTCCAAGCTTTTCCTCCTTTATTTGTTTCAATAACTTATATGTTTTGTCATCATCAAAAAGGGGGAGATTGTTGGCCCAAGGTTACAATCACCCTTGTTTAGTGTATTTTGATGATTACAAAACATATTAGTTATTTGTACTAATAACAATTGTTGTTTAAGTGTGTTTCAGGTTTATTATCATACTAGAAGTACTCTCACTCAAATACAAGGTTTTTGGACTCAAGACAATTCAATTTGGGCTCAAGTTGCAATATTGAAGATCAAGTGAAGATAGCCCACCTTGAAGAATAGCTTTGAAGTCCTTTAGAAGTTTGTAAGTTTAGAATGTTAAAGTTTGAATATAGGAAATTTGGCTCTAGGATTTGCACACACACTTGTTTCATGTATTCCTATGTTTTGAAAATAGTTTTTGAAAATGGTTATTTCTAAGTTTTATGCCTTAGTTTATATATACATGTACCAAAGCTTTATATCCTGAAAAACTTGTTTAAAACATGTGTATAAACTATTTTCTGCATAATACTTAGCTATATGTATTTTTAAAATATTTATCAAAATTTTTCTAACTCAAACAGCCCAGTTTTTCTGTTTCAGGCAACATCGGTCGACCGGCCCGGTCGACCGGCGATGTGCCTGGACATGCACTGTTTGTGCATGTCCGTCGGTCGACCGGACTGGTCGACCGACGGAGAGCATTCTGCTCTCAGGAATTTTCGGTCGACCGGATCGGTCGACCGGAAGAAGGAAACTGTGTTTCCTCCTTTTGGGTCGGTCGACCGAACCGGTCGACCGGGAGCCAACGGCTACTTCCAGCTGGCCTGGCGGTCGACCGGACCGGTCGACCGCCAAGCCTGCAACTTAGCAACGGCTCTTTCCTCTTTGGGATTTTCTGAAAATCTGTTTTCTTTTTCTGTTTTAACAGACTTTTGGAGAGTTGTTGGGGTGCTTTTGCAGGTTGAATTAGGTGAAAAGAAAATGTTTTTAACTTATTTTCAACCCTATAAATAGAGGAGAAGTCTCTTCTTCATATCACTTAGAAAAATCCTCAAGTTTTGTTGTTTCAAAAGAGAAAAGAAAAAATTGTTTGAAGCTTTCAATTCCTACTCTTTCAAGATTGTTTTTCAGTTGTGTTTGATTCTCTATATCACTCTACAACTGAAGTTTCTCACCACACTTCATAGAGCCAAAAATCCTATACTCATTCTATAGTGAAGTTGTAAATTGAAGTGAGAGTGTTTGTAAAAGAGATTGAGAAAAAGTGTAGTGATCAAGTTGTGATCACTTTGTTCTTGTCATTCCTTCTTGTGGAGCAACCTCTTCGGTAGAGGTCCTTTGTATTCGGTGGAGCTCGGTGCTCGGTCTTCGGTAGACCAATTGTAAAGGCATCCTCGGTGGATAGTGGAAACCCTTCACGGAGGTGAAGGCGGGGACTAGAGCAAGTGTGCTCGAACCTCGAAACAAATCATCTTGTTTGCGATTGCCTTTGCGTTATTCTTACTTTCAATTTCTCTTGCTTTATATTGTCTTGAATTATTTGCTTGAGAACTAACCCTCTACTTGTGCAATCTTGTCTTGTTTACTTTACTTGCTATACTTGTTGTGTTACATTGTGTGCACTTCATTTCTCATCATCATACTTGGCATTGATCGATCACACCTCAATACAACACGGTTGCATTGCGCACCTCTAACCCATATCTAGGGGAATTGGGAGGAAGGAGTTCAGAACCTCGCAAGGGGTATTCGGCTCTTAGTCGTGTTTTGAGAGATCGTTGCATCACTCATTTAATTAAAAGTTTAAAAAGATCATTAGATTAGCATTCACACCTATTCACCCCCCCTCTAGGTGTTTTTCAATCCTTCATCTACATGAGAAAGTAATTAGATCAACACGCAAGACGAAACCTATGCCGATGGAGTGACAACATGAGGCACGCCTTCACCATCACGGAGTTTAGTAAGTATTGGTAAGGTAGTAAGGTAAGCTAGTCATGGTTTGTTTTCTTCCATTTCATTCTTTCTAGTGTTAACACCAAATCCAATCTTGATTTCTTTCCACTTTCCATCATGAACATATTCATCCATTCTTTCATTTCTTGTTCCATGATTGTTTTATTCTATTGAGCATAGAAGACACTTCATTTACATTTCTTCACTACGATTCGTAACGCTTCTATCGCTAGCTCTCCTGAGAATCGACTCGGTATAGCTCTATGCTATAGCGGAGATAGGAAATGATACATCGATACATTTACATACACCTTTCTCGTCTTAATCAGTCTCGCGACACATTCCCAGGATGTAGACCCATTATGCAACGAGGACGCCCCGCTCTTGCAGAACCAGGGGACTGAAGCATCAATCTCCCTATGTGGACGGAGTCAGTATTTCGGCTCACATCCCATGCCATCTTCCGAGCCTGTGTCACACACTGGAAGGAAGACAGAGAGAAATGTCGCTTGTTGGATGGAAGGTAAAACTTCTCATTGTCCAACTGGAAGATCCATTGCCCTTCTCCTGCATGTAGTTGGTGATCAGGATCTGGCGCGGCGTCCCCAAACATGAAGTCAGGCTTCCTATAAGTCTAACGGTCAATGTCTTCAAGAGGAGCTGTGGTCAGGATACTCCTCGTGGTATATTGATCACCACTATGAATGAGCGTGTCTCGAACGATGGAGCTCTGCTCACTAAACAGAGAAGCTTGCCCTTGAAATTGCAAGCTGATGTTGCCATCAACTCCGCTGGTCATCCCAAACAGATTGTTCAAGGGACCGGGAATGTAGTGCACTACAAGAACAAAACGAACTATGATTAGTTCACCAGCCAAGCGAACATGAAGACATAAATTTCACCAAGGCATAGTCTCGCCCAGTGAGCAAAGCCGGCAAGGCGATAGCTTCAACAAAGCTTAATCTCGCGGACAAGTCTGCATTTTATAAGAAAATACCCAAGTATTAACTTCGCTTAAGCAGAAAGTGGTATAGCCCTAAGGGCTGACGTTATCAAAAGGGCATTATGGTCAAAAACCATTCTTGACGGCCATGATTGAAGGGACAGACCCGTATCCTGTTCTTCAACAGGACGAAGACCGCCCAAGCAATAGCTTCGTACGGAAGCTTAGACAAGAACTGTTCAGTTCTTAGTTCCTCGTCCAAGAAAATAAGGGAAATTCAGGGAAACGGATTCCCTAATAAAAACAGATCATGTTTGATCGTTCTGATAGCCAAACATCAGCTTTAAAGAGAGACGACAGTCTCTAATCGAAAGGGAAAGATCCCTACCGGCGATTGGTCGTTCGATGACCGGAGGAGGAGAGGGACCCTCCGCTGCACAAGTTGTCACTTCTTTCCCCGCTCATCTCTTGGGCGCCATTGAAGAACTATGGAAGTTCTTGAATTCTTGAAGAAGAAAGAAGAAGAAGAAGAAGAAGAGTCAAGTGCTCTGAAAAATTCAAAGAGAAATGACGACTCTCTCTCTCTCAGCCCAATCGGGCTTTTATAGGCCAAATAGCGCCCGAAACGACGCCTCGTAAACAGTACAGGCTGTCGTTTCAAATTAATTTGAAACGCTGCCTAAAGCGCCTTCCCGAGAAGCGCTGATTCAGCCACTAAGGCTTAACCTCGCCAATGAGCCAAAGTGCGGACTTCGCACGAGTTCATCAAGAACTTCGCCAAAAAGATTGCCTTAGTAGCCCACTAAAGGCACAGTTCGCCGATATGCCAGCATCGTGCGAAGCTCATTCAAAAAGGACCGTCCTTAACTCTGCACAAAGTTTAGCCCCGCTATGGCCAAAATTCTCAATGAAGGCAGGCTAAAATTAGATGAGCAGAAAATGAACTTTCATTAATTTAAAAGGAAGGTACATTGATACTACATCAAAGTTGTATCATTTGCTCAAGAGACATACAAGTGGTTTTATCTGCTTTCAAACCACACCAACTGGACACGAAAGGCCTTCCTCCTGCACAAAGGCCGTGACCAGTTGTGCCACAAGGACAGGGCCATAATTTTTCACATAATGGCAGATTTTGCCACCAGGAAGCTGGATCACCTTTGATGAAAATTGACAATGAACTTATCGCCGCCAACACGATAAATCACCTATAATGGGAATTGGCAGTGATGTCAGTGATCTCACAGGTGTGACGTCTGCTTTCCCGAAGTGGATCATCTCAGATAAGCGGCCATCAGCCTCACCTCAGAACGAATCATCTCGGATAAAAGGCTGCCAACAGCCTCTGGGACACACATCGGCTGCCCCAAGTTGTTCCTCCTGCTTAAAGTAAAGCTTCAACCGGGGAAGCATAAGGCAACTTTTCGGTCTCTTTCATCAAGTCACAAGATTGGCGAACATAGCTCACTGCAATGCAAATCAGAACAGATTAGCAGTTACACACGGGAGAAACTGCAAAAACACTAAGTTAGATTCTTTGGGGCTAAGCAATCCGATTTCAGTTAAAGCAGAGGATAAGCCTCGCTTGCACAACAGTGATGGGCTAGCTCAGCAAACGCCAAGTCCTAGCCTCGCCTATATGGCTAAGCCAGACTGATCCTGAGGGACACAGTCTTAGCCTCACCTATATGGCAAGACTGGCTCAACCTTGAAGATACCAGGTCCCAAGTTCTGCCTATGTAGCGGACTTAACATACAATGATCTTTCTGTGATCAAGTCAAAATGATAGCTTCGCTGAAAAGTTTTAATGAAATCCTTCTCTGCAGATCAGCCAATTGCAAGATGAAGAACAAGGGAAACTAATCCCTGAAGTAGCTGTTAAAGCTAAATTAAGGGAGATGAATTCCCTAAAATCGGTGAAGTCATTGAATGATCAAGACTTACCGGTCCTTGGCCGGATAATGACCAGAGTGGGCATTCCCACTAATTCAGAGATCTGAGTATCTCTCTCAACCAAGAGAAGAGGAGAAGAGCAGATCACTTCTCTTCAGAGGACCTCAAGTGTCCTATTTATAGGCCCCATGGCCTGAGCGCTGCCGCCTCAAGCGTGGAAGCACGAGCGCATTTAAGACGTTTACTGCGCCTTGAGAAAAGGGACGGTTTCCCTTGGAACCGTGCAAAGGGAGAAACGTCTCCCTCATAAAGGCACTTATGGCGCCTTGAAGAAAGGGAATATCCTCCCTCGGAGCGTGCAAATCGGAGAATATCTCCCTCGATCAGCATGAAGAAAGGAGTAATCCTCCTCGTAACTGGCCCACGGCAGTTGGCCTCGGGAAAGCGACAAACGCTCCAGGGCGAACGTATCTCCAGAAGCCCAGATGCGGAGCTACCTGCACGCGAAGCTACTCAGAGTCACGAACCTCTGTGCAATTCAGAGGCGAATCTACATCCTAAAGCAGGATCCAAAGCGAAGCTGAACTCAACCATCATGGCGACGTTCATACTCCACACACCACCGATCAAAGTAGTTCAAAGTATTTCAAAGTCTGAGCCATTGCAGACTTCTGAAAACTTTGAAGGGGGTCTTGTTGACACTTAAAAAAGACAAGATTCTTATTGGTCCGAACAATGTCTAAACTTGTTGACATTTACAAAAGACAAGTGACAGACGAGCTGAAGACCAGTTTTCACCCATCTCCGAGGGACAAGGAAGCAATTTGGACTCCACTGATCCAGCAAGCAGACAGTGAACCCAGATTGTTTCTAAACAGACCTCAGCAGATCTAAAATGCTAGCACTTAGCATTACATGAGCCCAAAGGGATAGCCTCGCTTGAGAGGCTAATATCACTCGACTTCGCCTCGAAGCCATCTAAAGCCTCGCCAGGAAGCTAACTCGCAACTTCGCCACAGAGGACTTCCAGCTCCGCCAAAGGGTTTCTTTCGGACTTCGCCAGAAGCAGCCTCTAGCTCCGCTACGAGCTCAATGCGGGCAGCTCCGCCATTGGTCTGCTATGGTCAACCTTTGACCAATCAAATCTCTAGATGAGATCAGATCTAATCAGATCAAATCCAATCAAGATCAAATCAGAGATCTAATTTGGCAGTTGATTGCCACAATCTCTTGACTCTCCTAAAACGAGTAAGAAGGTCAGGGGAAATCCTCCAACTATATGGAAAGGATCAAGAAGATCAACCGACCTGCCAATCCTAGCTTCGCAGAAGCTGATCTTAGCCTCGCAGCAAGGCTACTTTCCAGATTCAAACAGATTCGATTCAATCTGTTTCTATATTTTCAAGGGACGATTATACCATTGCTCTCCCTATAAATAGCCCACCAGGGGCACAAGGAAACGAGGACCACGTAGAAGGCCGGATTTTCTGAGAAGACTCCACAAGCAGAGACTTCTTCAAAAAGCACCGTGTGCTTTCGAATTCAGAGATCTTTTAGAGAATTGCTTTCTTTATCCAGGGTGTTGATACCCTAACGTCATCCTTCCTCTCAAGGAATCTCTGAAACTAGGCGAGAAGGAATTCCTAATTGAAGGCGATTTTGAGAAGCAGCAAGAGGGTTCTACCAACCTTCTATTCTCTGATTCCCAGAACCAGGCGAGAAGGGAATCTCATCGCTCGCATCGTCAAAGGGACAAAGTGGTCGCGCGCTGACCAGACTCCTATCGGCACACTTCTCCAGAATCTCTGAGGAGATCTACTTGTAATCTTTTTAAGAATACTTATAATTTAGCTCCTCAAACCCTTTTTTTTGTAAGTTTTCCCCTTTGCAAATACAATGGAAAACAGATACCAATTGAAAAATAAACAAAATTTCCCACAAAATAATGATCCTAATAGATAGGATAGATAGATAGCTCAAGTATGAGAAAATAAAGAGTTTAGAAATCAAAATCACAAAGAAAAACTCTTGAGAAAACTTCTAGATAGCTATAGAAATGATGATCAAAAACCAATTCCTAAAGACTCTATTTTTCTTTGATTTTTTCAACCCTTTAAAAATAAATAAAGATAAAATCTTTAAACCCAAAACTCTTTTAAAAACTTGCTGTTATACACTTAAGAAGATGGAAAATTTTTGCTCTCAAAAACCATAAAGAAACCAGCTCAAGAGATGGGTATTTATACCCTCTCAAAATTTTGCCCGTTGGCAGCAAGGAAAGATCAGAAATGACCTTCGGTCGACCGCCCGGACGACCGGCCAATGGTCATTTTTATGACCGTTGTGCCTTCGGTTGACCCCGCTCGGATACAGAGAGCAGCAACTTTTTGCCGGTCGACCGCCCGGTCGACCAGGGCCATTTCCAGAGAGCAGAGCTCTCTGGCGGTCGACCGGCCCACCAGTCTATACTGCCGTGCACGTTTGTGCACGTCGGTCGACCGGACCGGTCGACCGACTTCTGTCTCGGTCGACCGGCCGGTCGACCGGTAGAAGGCCAGGTCAATACTATTAGGGGATTAAAAACTTGGTTATTTTACCTTCAATTAAATCTCATACATATAAATTCCACAAAAATAAGTTCTTTTAAAATCTTTGAAATACAAATATATGTGACTAAAATTCAACACATATTACAAACATTTTGAACCATTTTTTGTGATATTGAAATTTGGCTTAAATACAAAATCGTATTTTTCAAACTTTGGATTTTTGAAATAGAAAACCATTTTCTCCAAAGCTCATGTAAATACAAAAACATGATATTGAAACAACTTTGAAGCATATTGTATATGGATAGAATCCAATATGCATATAAAAATATCTATCTATATTTTTGACATGAAATCCAAAATCGGTTAAAGTAAAAAATCAAAACCAACAAACTTTAAACTTGTGTGTGTATGTGAACTTGAGGATATAATACTATCTAATCTTTACACAAGATCTAAACAACTAAACTAAATACAAACCGAAGTCTTCTTGTCTCCAAGATGACTCGATCCAAACGCGATCCAACGAGTTTGACTCCAACCGAGTGCTAGATGCGATCTTGACGCGCGAGCTCTTGAATCTTCATGTGAAGGCTCCAAAACTCTTTTGTTGAAGCTAATCACCTACTAATATCTTGATCAAATATCTGAAACTAAATATCGCAGGATTATTAGTAAACTATAATAACATAAGTTAATCATCATCAAAACTAGAGTGAAGGGCCTCTGGGCGAACAAACCCAACTTTTCAAATTACCATCACAATTCTTCCAACCATCCGCCCAATTTTTTAAATTATCAATAATACTTTCCCAACGAAGCTCTACAATCTTCCTTCCAAAATCCTCAATTTGAGAGGAGAATGACTGATTTTGAGAGAAATATAGAAATATACATGAAGAACTACGATTCCCTTATGCAAACAATACAGAGGCTAGAGGTTCAAATTAGCAAATTAGCCAATCCACAGAATGAGAGGCTAAAGGGTACCTTACCCAGTCAGCCAGTAACGAATTATCGAAATTCTCAACAAGCCTATTTGGCTGAGGATCAATCATTGAATCAATGTAATGCTGTTCATACATTAAGGTCGGAAAAAAAGTTGATAATCAAGTATCAACACCATCCAATCCCATTCAGCACAACCACACTCAAGCATCCACCTCATCTAATCCTAATCCTTTCAAATCTGACAAATCTGAAACGGATAAGTCAACCAGTCAGGTGAACAAGCCTATAGTACCATTCCTAATAGGCTGAAAAACAATAAGCAGAATCCACACATAAATAAGATAATTGCGATCTTCAATCAAGTGAAGATAAATGTGCCACTTCTTGATGCCATTCAACAAGTCCCATCCTATGCAAAATTTCTTAAGGACATATGCACCAAGAAGAGAAAGACTAATGTTCCCAAGAAAGTCTTCTTAGCCACTAATATTAGTGAGCTACTGTTGGGTCCGATCCCTGTCAAGTACAAGGATCCGAGTTCTCCTACCATTGTCTGCACTATAGGACAAGCCGAGTGTAACATCCCGCTTCCAGAGTACGCACTTAGTTGCAAATTCATATTTTCTGATCGTATTTTTGATTTACTTTCTGTATTTGTTTCGTATTATGAATTATTTATATGATCGTTTTGCCTTGGATCCGGATTCGTTAATTCGGAGTCAGCCCTAGTCTGAACTAAGGACCCGATCCTAGAGTGTTCCTCAATTTGGACTTTCTAGTATTCAGATTTGACCAATTTTAGTTTCAAGCATCGTTTTCCAATATTTTAGATTTGTATGATTTTCTGAAATTTTCCTGAATTAAGTTCTAAATCTTCAAAACTGGTATCGATCAGTGCCGCTGACTGATTCTCGGATTTTTAATTTACAAAAGGAGTTGAATTTTTAGAAATGGTATTCACATTATTTCTTAAAACACATTTTCTATCTAAATACTTTTTCTGAGAATTTTCTAAATTTATCAAAATTCCACTGGGTTTGGTGTCGGCCAGTATCGTTGTTTAATTTCAGGATTTTTAGCTTACAATCGGAAGTGAATTTCTGGATTATGATTTCACATTGCTTCTTAAAATCGTATTTTCTTCTTAATGCATTTTCTGAGATTTTTCAGAAATTATCAAAATCCAGCTGACCCGGTGTATACCAGCATCGACGGTTGACTCCAAGATTTTATTTTGAAAAGGGGATTGACTCTCTGAAATCTGATTTCACCAAACATCTTAAAATAATATTTATTATTTTTGAGAATTTTTAGAAATCTTTCCGCGTTGCTTTATTTTTCAGGTTTTTCCGGAGTTTTTAGTGTTTTCCCCAGATACCGGAATTTATCCAGATATTATATTTATATTCTTCTCATTTTCTCTCTCCTTTCTCAGACGCGAGGCTCACCAAATATGGATTCAATTTTTAATGCAGAGATCCTCTCCATTCTGCATTTAATGTTATGACCTTCAAGATTAACTCGGATCAGGTCATCATGCCTTTTTGTTTCATCTGTTAAACGCGACTCTCGCGTTATCATCTGGGACGCGGAGCTCATCTCCGCGTCTGGGTCAGTTGGCCTAGATGTGGGTTTCATTGGCAGGCGCAAGTTTCATTTTCTGAGACGCGGGTCCTTTTTTTAAAAGAGACGTGTAGGCTGTCTAAAAGTCACTAAAAGACAAGCCAATAAAAGCAGAGTCTCAAGTTCAAGGCGCATTGGCTCGACACCCGCGTCTCAGCATCAAGGCGCGTTGGCTCGACACCCGCGTCTCAGCATCAAGGCGCGTTGGCTCGACACCCGCGTCTCAGCATCAAGGCGCGTAGGCTCGACACCCGCGTCTCAGCATCAAGGCGCGTAGGCTCGACACCCGCGTCTCAGCATCAAGGCGCGTTGGTCTAAACCCGCGCCTCAGCTGTAACCACCCGGATTACTGGGCCAGTCACCGCACAAGTAGTGGGAAGTGGCCCCTCATTGTGGAGCGTTTTCAGGGGGCACGTTCACCCCCTAGGACCTCTATAAATAGCCTCGTTTGCTATGAGGTCGAGGCAATCGGCAATCAGAAGAGGGGGGCAGTAAAAAAAAAAAGAAGGATCAGGCATCAAAGAGGAGATCATCAACAAAGAGAGAGAAGACTCTTCGTCAAGCTTGCTGCGTACGAGCTACTCTTCGCCTACCTTCTCTTTGAGAGTTTTGGTAGACAGAGCTGTGTTACTCTTTCTACCACCCAGAGAGAAGATCCCCCGACGGTCCCGACGGTCATCCGGTCAACGGAGAACAAGACTCACTCTCCACCGCCACACGAAGAACCCAGCCTTAAACAAAGGGGGGATTCAAGACTCAACATCCTCCCTCCCTTGTAACTGGAAGGAAAAGTCTGGTTGTAATAGTTTCATTTGATTCAAGGAAATCTTTACACCCATCACTGTCTCTTCTTCTTTCCGGCGCGTACAAGAGAGACTCCGCTGGGGACTACGTTTGTCACTGAGGAGCAAATAGTGGCGCAAGATGACGTCCACCATAAGGGAAAGATGGTCGAATCGCTCGTTGTCGAGTTCGACCAGGCGAAATACGAAGAGTTTCTCTCTTCCGGCTCCAAGAGCCCAAAGACCCGCGTCTGCCGCCGGGTCTCGACGGGGAATGGCCTCGAGGCCCAATCTGTGGCTTTCTCGAGCTCCCCTGCTGCCGACTGTGCCAAGCAAGGTACACGCGCCAATGCCTCTCAGAAGGCCCGCGTGGTCCCAGGCACATCTGCCTTTGCGACCAACCGCGTCGAACAGAACACCCGCGTCAGCGTCTCTCAGGAGACCCGCGTGGTCAAAGTCCGTGGTGTCTAGCATCAGGATGTCGTTGGTCTCTCTCCATCTCCTCGACGCAATCGAAACGCTGAGCGTCGACAGAGGAGACGTGCGCGTCAGCTGCAAGTTGGAACCGTTGGTTATCCAACTGAGGCTGGACGCGACGTACAATCTCGCGCCTTGCCCGCGCCACGTCCAGTACGTGAAATCCGTGTTTGGCGCCCCAAACGCGAGATTCCTTCAGTTAGGTCCTCTGATGACCAACTCACCAAACCCCAAGATGAGACCTCTGCGCCTCGTCAAGCGCAAGAGGCACGAGCCCATAGGCGTGGGGCCCAACAGCCCATCCTCTCTCAAGTGTCTCTGCTCCGACACACCAAACAGCAACGCGACAGACGCGTTTTGTCTCAACAGAGACGCCAGACGCGCGCTGAACAGCTGCGGCGCAAGAACCGCGTCCCTGATGCCTGCGTCCAGGCTGTACAGCACATGGATGCCTCCTGTCTTCGACGTTGCGAGGCTAATCTTTTCAATCCCCCTCCCATGGATTTGAGGGATTATCTGATGAAGAAAAGAAGTGCCAATCAGGCCACTTCGTCGTGTTGCTGCCAACGGCTCATCCATATGCTCTCTGAGTGCCGTTGCGGATCAGGCGTACACCAGCAGTCTTTAGTCAGACAGCTGACCCTGATTCCTTCGTCAGCTAAAGAAGACGCTCCCACAGAAGGAGAACCTTCTCTGACGTTGAGTACCCGGAGCTCACTGCGAATATGACAAGCAGGAGCAAGGGAAAACAACTTGCAGTCAGCTCAGACGAGTCCGAGTCTGACTCTGAACCGGAATGGGTGTATCGACACACTCGCACCTGGACTGGGGCCATTCCCCAAATTGACTATAATGCCTTGGCCCATGGCATTAAAGTGAATGATTCTCACTCCGCTGTAGCGGAATCAAGGGCTTCAAACTCTTCCGTCGAGAAGGAGACCTCCGCCTACATAACAGGCATTCCTGAGGAGACGGCTAAACGTTTGGAGCAGATCCAGAAGGCACAAATGGATATGATTCTTTCTCAGCAGGAATCTATCAACTCCCTCAAGCAGGCGATTGCACAGCTGCTCGAAGACAGGAGGAGGTCCCCTCCTAAAAAGTCAAAGGGCAAAGGAAAAAAGGGAGAAAGCTCATCTTCCGAACCTTCTGGGGAGACGCGGCGATCTACTTCCGGCTCGTCCAAGTCCTCGTCGCAAGTAAAAGGCGACCAAGACCAAGGAAAGGCTCATGTTAAAAGAATGAGTCAACTGGAGCGACGCCTCGAGGCCCTTGCCAATCGCAAAGATCTCCGAGAAGTAGGAGTGGTCCGGCCCTACCGGCTGAATGGGACTTGGTTCCGTACCCGCCCAAGTTCAAAGCTCCAACTCTCCAAGTCTTTGATGGGAAGGGGTCACCCAACCAGCACATCTACTACTTCAAATCTCAAACCGGGAATGTAGTAGATAATGACGCCATCCTGGCATGCCTGTTCATCGGCACCCTGAAAGGGTTGGCCTTTGAATGGTTTATGAAGCTCCCAGAAGGTTCTATCAAGAACTGGGGCGATTTGGAGAAGCTGTTCTTAACACGCTTCTTCGAGGATGACTCCGAAGTCACAATGCCAACCCTTTTGGCTACCAAACAGCGAAAAGGGGAGTCCGTCAAATCTTTCGTGGAAAGATTTCGGAACATGGCACTCCGGTGTCCAAGCGGTATGACCCAGGCCACCCTGGTGGAAACATGCTGCCACAATCTCCAAACCTCACTCCTTGCTCAAATAGGAGTTGCTGAAAGCCGCACCTGGAAGCAATTAGTCCAACAAGGTGAACAGGCTGAGGAGATTGTCGCCCGCGTCAGAGCGGAGGAAGGTAAGCCTAGGCCGGAAAGATCGACAAGGCGTGCGCCGGACACATCCCTCCAAACAAAGCGGAAGGATAATTTGGCAACGGAGACCAAATCTCCCGCCAAACCTCAATCAGGCAAGGCGAGTGGCTCTTCAAGTCAGCCTCGCGCCAACAAGCAATATTCCTTCAAGGAGGAACATGTCGATTCGCTCTTTAAACTACTCAACAAGAGCAACCGACTGAAGCTCCCTGAAGCTAGGCGCCCAGAGGAAGTCGGCAAGACCGACAATCCCAACTACTGCATGTATCACAGGATGTTGGGACACCCCACCAAAAGCTGCTACGTCTTCAAGGACATCCTTCAGGCTCTGATTGACGCGGAGGTGTTAAAGCTCCGACCAGAGCAGAAGAAGGTGATGGCTAATGTGACGTCGGTTCTCCAGTTCGGAAGACAACCTCCAACGCCTGTGGGGGTAACTCCTATTCCAAGAGGAGAGCTGAGAGTGGTCAACACAGACCCTCACCAGCAGCAAGAGAAAAGCTTGGTACCCGTCCCTACACCTCAAGGGGAAATTATGTGGGTCCACCCTGACCTTGTCAATGAACAGCAATGGACTACTGTGACCAACAGGAAATCCAAAGGCAAGGCAAAAGCCTCGTCCTGCAATGTGGTGGGTGCCTCCTCTCGAGAAATGGAGACTGATATCCCTTTACTGACCGACTCAGAGGAGGAAACGATAGTCTTGGCCGCAGAGCCCAACCAACTGATGGCGGGAACCCGTTCAGGACAGGCGTACTTGAAACAGTATGGCGAGACGGCGGTAGCCCCTCCACAACCAACTGCGGAGCCAGTCAGGCCCTCCACAAAGCCACCTGTGGAGAAGCAGAAGGAGACTCGATTTTCTCGAACCCTTCAAAAGGGCATCGCGGAAGGATCTACGGCACCTTACCGCTTTGATGTCCTGGCTCAGTTGGCCAACATTCCGGCACGCATTACCTTGTATGAACTTCTTAGACTATCAAAGTCGACCAGGGAAGCTCTGCAAGAAGCTCTGGCAAATGCTGAGGTCTTCCTGACCTAGGTGCCGAAGGAGGAAGATGTAGAGGATTGCCTCCACACCTCCCAGAATGCCCCCTGCATCACCTTCATGGTAGATGATATGCAGGTGAAAGGGAAGCATGATCGACCCCTGTACTTCACAGGGTATATTGGATCGTCCGAGGTGAACCGCATCCAGGTAGACCCAGGGTCCGCGTTGAGCATCATGCCTCGCCGGGTCATGCAACATCTCGGCATTCCTACCCATCGTTTGAGCCCCACCCAGACGACTGTCTATGGGTTCAATGCCAACCAGACCCGTCCGATGGGGAAGATCAAGCTCAGGTGTCAGATTGGAAGCCTCAAGTCGGAAGTGACATGCTACATCATCGACGCCGACACTTCCTATAATCTATTGCTGGGATGACCGTGGATTCACCGCAACTCTATCGTTCCCTCCACTCTCCACCAAGTCATGAAGTACATTGACGGGAGTGGAAATGTGCAGACGTTGATCGCCGAAAGGTATCCGTTCAAAGGGGTCGAGAATTATTTCACCGACTCTTTGCTGTACCAAGATCCGGTGGAGACGGATGAAGCCCCACAACCAGAGGAGCCAGACTCTGTTAATGAGGCTGACACTGAGCCTGAGAAAGAAGAGTGCCTGTGGGAGTTAGAACCACTTGTAACGGGCACTAATAAGCCCGATGTCGATAATACCACCGATGATGTAGGCGGTTGGTATATTAATAAAGATTTAGATTTTGCGTATTTTTCTGTGTGTGCTTCTGATTCAATACCGTCAGATACTAGCACTGATATAGATGACGATCTCTGGTCGGCAATGGGTGCCTTAACATCATTGCATGTACCAGTGAAATCGTCCTTCGAGACATACCAAGACAATGGTAATGCGCAAGAATCTATATTTATGGTTCCAGCAAGACGGAAAGGCCAAAAACCAATTCTTTTTGGGCGAATCTCGTCTGAACCAATGCCCCGCGAAGAATCGGAAGGCGAGGAAGAATCCCCTCAGTTCGATCATTACGAACAAAAGCGCTCAAAATAATGAGATGCATGGGGTACGACCTGACCAACAAACCCGGGTTGAACTTCGGCAAAGGAAGGAGGACGTTGCTTCAATCCTTTGTGCCGAAAGGGAAGGCCCCCGTTTATTACCATCGGACACGCCGGGGGTTGGGCTATGTATCAACTCCGGTCCCATCAGCCTCCGATTCTCAAGAATCGTCGAGCAACGATTACTCTTCGGACACATCATCTTGGGAGTCAGATGTCAGTGTCGGCAACATCTTCAAGAAACTTTCAGTGAACATGGTTTCGACAATCCACCTGGAAGATGGAAATGAAGAAATGATCCAATCTGATACAGATCCTTGGATCAAACATTTAAATGCTCTTTGGGATACCCGCTTTGAACAGCGCGAGCCACCCACAGAAGACATGTTGTTCAGATCAACCTAGGAGATGAGGCTAACCCTAAGCCCATCTTCATAAGTGACGACCTGTCACCTTCAGAGAAGAAAGATCTAATATCTCTTGTACAAGAGTATATAGACATCTTCGCCTGGAATTATGAGGACATGCCAGGACTTGATCCTCAAGTGGCTATGCACCGCCTCAACATCAATCCGGACGTAAAACCTGTCAAACAACAGCAGCGACGGTTCTGTCCAGAAATAATGGAGGCAATTCAATCAGAAGTCAGAAAACTTATTGATTCTGGCTTCATCAGGGAAGAACAACATCCCGACTGGGTAGCCAACATTGTCCCAGTTGCCAAGAAGAACGGGAAGATCCGGATCTGCATCGACTTCCGTGATGTAAACGAGGCTTGTCCCAAAGACGAATTCCCATTGCCAATCACAGATGTCATAATTGACAATACTTGTGGATTCGAACGAATGTCCTTCATGGATGGATTCTCAGGATACAATCAAATCAAAATGTATCCTGACGATGAAAAGCACACCTCCTTCAGGACACCAATGGGGGTTTATTGCTATACCGTCATGCCCTTTGGACTGAAAAATGCAGGGGCAACATACCAAAGGACCATGAACGCCATTTTCCATCAGCAAATACGCAAAATGGTGGAATGTTATGTTGATGACATCGCGGTAAAAAGCCGCACTAAAGGTGATCACATAGCAGACCTGAAGGTGGTCTTCGACATCATGCGGGCTCATCAATTGAAGATGAATCCCACAAAGTCCTTCCTGGGGGTGGCCAGTGGCAAATTCTTAGGATTTGTTGTAACATCCACCGGAATTCACTTGGACCCGGAAAAGGTTCGCGCTATCCAGGAGATGCAACATCCGAGAAATCTCAAGGAACTCAGGGGATTGCAAGGACGATTGGCGTACATCCGTAGGTTCATCTCAAACCTCTCCGAAAGATGCCAACCCTTCACTAAGCTAATGAAGAAGGGTGTCTCGTTCATTTGGGACGACGCTTGCCAACAAGCGTTCGAGGAAATTAAACAATACCTCACCCAACCACCAGTCCTTGCAGCTCCGGTATCCGGAAAGCCTTTCCTGGTATAAATCAGAGCGATGGATCATTCTTTGGGAGCTCTACTAGCTCAGAATGACGATCAAGGACGTGAGCAAGCAATCTACTATCTGAGTAGAACAATGATCGGAGCCGAACATCGGTATAACCCGATCGAGAAGGAATGTTTGGCACTGGTGTTCGCTATCCAGAAAATACGACACTATCTGGTAGGCCAAACTATAAACGTCATATCAAAAGTCAACCCCCTGAGGTTACTTATGACTAAACCTTCATCGCTAAAATGGCCGACTGGCAAAATGTGTCATATTGCTCTCCCAATATGAGATGCGCTTTTTATCACAAAAGGCCATTAAGGGACAAGCAGTCGCGGATTTCCTAGCTGAGCACCCAGATCCGAGGGCAGCCAAAGTCTACGAGGATCTCCCAGATGAAGTTGCTGAAGTCTGCCTGACTCAGACATCGTTCGAAAGTCAAGTATGGCAACTTTTCTTCGACGGTGCATCAAGAACAAGCCCGAAGGGACACGTAGTAGCAGGGGTAGGAGTAGTACTCGTATCCCCACAAAATTATGTGATTCCCGAGCTGTCTCATTAACTGAGCCTTGTTCCAACAATGTGACGGAGTACAACGCTCTTTTGATTGGGATGCAATTCGCCGATGAGATTGGTGTTAAAAATCTCGAGGCATACGGCGACTCCAAGCTCATCGTCAGCCAAGTTCGCGGGGAGTACGAAGTCAGACATGAAGACTTAGTACCCTATTACAACGCGACTATCCGCATGGCCGAGGGATTTACAAGCTTCTACATCGACCATGTACCGCGCAGGCAAAATGCGCACGCAGATGCACTCGCATCCCTGGCTGCCTCCTTAGCTCTTCCAGCTGGAGCAATGGAGAAGATATTCGTCTACAGCCACGACCTGTATTACCCGACAAATGCTCTCGAGGACTATCAGGAGTCAACAGGAGGTTGTCACCGCGAAGAAGCATTTGAAGCATCAACCGGTCCAGAGCTTAGAGACTGGCGATTCCCCTACATTGATTTCGTCTTATACGGCATTCTGCCTGAAGACACCAGAGAGGCGGCTGCCATTAGAAGGAAAGCCCCCAAATTCTATTACAATGCGATTACGCGAAAATGTATCGTCGATCGCATGACGGGATCTTGCTCCGGTGCCTATCACCAAATGAGGCTCAAGAGGTATTGAAAGAAGCCCATGACGGCATGTGTGGAGCCCATCAACCTGGCCCAAAACTGGCACATTGACTCCAAAGATTGGGTTACTACTGGCCCAAGATGATTGCCGATGCCGTCACTTATGCCAAGAGATGTCACGCCTGCCAAGTGCACGGCGATTTCATCCATCAAGCACCAGGGTACCTCCACTCTACGGCCTCTACCTGGCCATTTGAAATGTGGGGCATGGACGTGGTTGGTCCTATCAGCCCACCATCATCAAAAGGACATCGGTTTATTTTGGCAATAACGATTACTTCTCTAAGTGGGCTGAGGCCATTCCCTTGAAGGAAGTCAAGTCGTCGAACGTGATCAAGTTCGTGAAACACCACGTTATTTACCGTTTCGGTGTACCTCAGCGAATTGTCCATGACAATGGGCCTCAGTTCATCAGCCAGGCTTTCCAGAGATTCTGCGCTAAGTTCAGAATCCAGAGCATGTCCTCAACGGCATACTATCCTGCCGCTAATGGCCTCGCAGAAGCTTTCAACAAGACTATTGGCAAGCTTCTCAAAAAGTTCGTCTCGAAAAGTCAACGAGACTGGGACGACAAGTTGGGTGAATGCTTATGGGCTTACCGCACAACTGTGCGAACCCCAACTAAAGCTACGCCATTTTCTCTGGTCTATGGGTGTGAAGCCGTGCTCCCACTAGAGATCCAAATTCCATCTCTACGCGTCGCCTTGACAGCGGAGATGACAACAGAGGAGAAGCATCGACAGCGACTCCAGGAACTGGAGGCCTTAGATGATAAACGTCTGTAGGCCCAACAGCAAATCGAGCTCTACCAAGCTCGAATTACCAGAGCCTTCAACAAGAAAGTTAAAGTGCGAACCTTCAAGAAAGGCGATCTTGTCTTAGCCGTCAGAAGACCCATGGTAATGACGCACAAGACAAAAGGAAAATTCCAACCAAATGGGAAGGACCATTTGTAGTAGAGTCAGTCTACTCAAATGGGTCATATCGCCTCATAACCTCGAATGGCGATACACTCATGATGCCGATCAATGGCAGGTTCCTGAAGAAATACTATCCTTAGATGGTATTCTCCCGTTGATCAAGTTAAAAGTACACCTCTGATCAAAGTAAGAAGAATTTCTTCATTATAACATCCGACGCCCCCGACGACTAAGGATAGAAGAAAATGTTGGCTTCTAAGCCCAACATAAGTCTTCGACAACTCATCATGCTGAGGGGAATAGCATGGCTAGCCCAACTCAAACGGTAGTTGGTAAAAGCACCTCAAATCCGTTGACAGCTGAGGGTTTGCTAAAAATCCTGAGTGGACTTGGCATCACTCCTTCCTCCAAAATCCCTTACCAATTCTCATATACAGAATGGTAGGTCTACAAAATACAGCCATTACTAAGTTAACACTATACCTCTGGTAATGGAAACTTTTCAATATTCCTTGTCGAGTACAAATTTTGTTTGTCAACTCTACACGAGTATCGAACTTTCAAATTTGCCAAGTTAACACTATACCTCTGGCACTTCAAATTTTCACTTGTCAATTCTCACCAATAGAATGACAGGCCCTCAAATTACTCTTATCATGAGTCAATCTTTGTCAAGTTAATATCACACCTCTGACAAATTACTGTTAAAGTTTAACACCACACCTCTAAACAGTAATCAAGTTTCTGCCAGGTTTAATATTACACCTCTGACAGCCACTTTTCTTCAGACTTCCACACCGAAGCTGAAATGGATGATGCTAAGTTAACACCACACCTCTAGCATCCAAGTCATTGCTAAGTTCAATAATACACCTATGGCCATGACTTTCCCTCGGACTTCCTTATGCAAGCCGAGATGACCAATGCTAAGTTCAACATTACACCTCTAGCATTACCCTCACTGTCAAGTTAAACATTACACCTATGACAGTGACACTTGAGTTAAGTTAATATCACACCTCTGACTCACATCCTTGTCAAGTTAACATTACACTTCTGACAAGACCACTTTCAACCCGTTAAGTTAATATCACACCTCTGACGGTAACAAACTTTCCTAGATTCCCTACGAGTCTGGTCCCACTTGTTATTCTCTTCAACAGAATAACAAGTCTACCTAAAAAACATTGTTAGGTTAATACTACACCATCAACAGTGTTTCCATCAAATCCCCAGTTGAGCTCAATTAAGTTAATCCCAAACACTTGATAAAAGTTCACCCTCCCTAGGGGTACCAATTCTACTTGTCACTTTCTTTTATAAAGTGGCAGGTCCATCAAAAATTTCATCTCTGTCAAGTTAATATTACACCTCTGATAGTACCATGAGAGTTCCTGAAATAGGATCTTTCTCCACAAAGTTTGACTTATTAAAATTACCATCATAATTTGGACAAAGTCAAAGACTCTTTGCTTCTATGCGTCTAACTGAAGACAAAAGTTCAGGACAATGAAAGAGGCAAAAAGAGAAATGTCACTTTTATTTATTTCCAGGCATATGAAAGTGATACAAAAAACGCTCTCTTATACAATAAGATTGAGTGCTACAGTTAAAACGCTCTCTTATACAATAAGATTGAGTGTTACAGTCAAAACGCTCTCTTACAATAAGATGGAGTGTTACAGTTAAGGAGTAAAAAGAAGTCCCTCTCTCTCTCAGAGGTTGCACTCACTCCTTGAAGCCGCATCTGATTCCAAGTACAGGATGGCGCATGATGTAAACATCGAAAGAGCCCTAGCTGACTAAGCTAAGAGCAATGGTGTTCTTGAGGTCCGGTGGCAGCAGAAAGTCCTGCAACCCTTCTTTCATGAGCATCTCTTTCCCCAGCAGGCCATCCAGCAGACATGGAAAGTCCTCGATGTCACTTCTGGAATGGGAGAGGAAGAGGATCCTATCTGCCGCCGTGTCCACCGTAACCTCCTCGCCGCCATACTTACCCTGACCATCTCTTGCCAGCAGGCATGATTGGTGCAGTGGATCTGAAGAGACCTTGGCGAGAGTCGAGTCCTCGTCAGGGACATAATATATTCCCTTGTGGACGACGAGGACCATAATATATTCCCTTGTGGACGAACATCGAACAAGTTCGCCGTCCGATATATTCTCCCACGGACTTGGCGAACATGAAAAAGAATGACCAAGCCTACCTGCAAAAAAGCAAACAGGGAATCAGATAATCTAGAGCTTAGTACACTTCAACAGAAGAAAACTAAGTCACAGACGCGGCTATTTTCAAAGACCGCAGACGCGGGAATAATCCGCGAAGCGAGCCTGATTCCTGCGACAATAAAAACAGACGCGAGCGAGACTTTGATACACACAGAATGCAAACGCGACTTAACTCCACATCCGCGTCTAAGATACAAGGTGCGCAGAGAATCAGACGCCGAAAATTGTCATCTCTCTGTTGGAGGAACAGGAGTTGCAAGATCCGGGTCTGAAGCCTTCAACCCGAGTTGGAATTCATCCAAGTCAGTGGCCTTAAAACGCGAGCTTCATAAGTAAAGCCGCGGCCAAGTACCAAAGACTTCTGTACTCGCATCTAGAGAAATTCAAGTCGAAGGCGCAAATTCCAGAAGAGGAATGCACCAACCACGACTTCATAAGAAGGTCCAGATGATATCTCTTTAAGAGGTATACTAAAATTAAAACTTGGTTGGATCCAAAATGTCATGGTAAGTGGGCATGGCATACCCGCAGAAGCCTCTGTTAAGAGTTGAACTATCTGCGTTGAGACGCGGACGTAAAAGTGCTCAAAGAGACGCTTCCTGCCATTGAAATCACTTGACAGTGGTAATCCATTGAAGAGACCAAACAGAGGCATGAAAGCTCTGGGTCATCTTCATCCACAGAGGTACCTTCTGTAGGATCTATATAACAAGCAAAACACACTAGAGGGGGGGTGAATAGTGTTATTTAAACTTTAAATAAATCACTTGCAGAAATTAAATAATCACAAGAGATTAAGCACAGAAAAACAAACGCAAACAGCGGAGAGTTATCCTGGTTCGGTCCTTGTGACCTACATCCAGTCCCCAAGCAAACGCTTGAGATTTTCCCTTACTTTCCTTGTGTACACCCTACAACAAGTGCCTTGTGCACCACTTGACAAACACCCTTTGCCAACGTGCACAACTTCTCTTCCACCAAGAGAACACGCCTTGTACAATCTTCTACACCCAAGAAGACTCCTTGTACAACTTTCTTTGAAATGAATACAATAACTTCCTATAGCCTTGATAAGGATCTGTAGTGGACAAGGTTCTGTATAGGAAGGTTTAACTTCAGAATTCTTCACAAGAGGAAATGACTTTTGGTGAAGAAAGAAGTTGCAAATTTCAGTTTTCAGGATTCTGGAAATTTTGGCTTTGGAAATCTGATTGAAAGAATTGGTAAATGGCCTTTGGAATAACTTCTCTATTTATAGATGTAGACTAGGGTCAGTTAGGGAAGTTATGGCACCAATTCAGACATTTTAAACGTTGGAAAACGTTGCCAAATGAATCAGATAAGAGAAACTGTCCAACAGTCAGAAACTGCTTATAGTCGACTAGGATACTGGATTAGTCGACTAGGCTAGGCAAAAGTTCACTTATTAGTCGACTAGGTAAGATTGTTAGTCGACTAGGGAAGTGTCTGTTGGAAATAAAAGTTTCTGGATAACTGAAATTAGTCGACTATAACTAACTTGTAGTCGACTTATAACTGTATTAGTCGACTGAATAAAAAGGGTAGTCGACTAACTTTGTTTCAGAAAGAAACAGAGAGTTGGATAATTTTTGTGTCAAAGATTAGTCGACTTGGAATAGGGTTAGTCGACTAGAGTATCTGTTAGTCGACTAGGTAAGAAAGTCAAGTCGACTAATTTGGCTTACAGAGTCCAAACAGAGAGTTAGGAGTTTTTGTTCTAAATGGACTAGTCGACTAGGGCTTTATGTCAAGTCGACTACATTTGGTAGTCGACTATATAAATAGGGTAAGTCGACTTGGGAAGGGATTTTTGTGTAAGTTATCAAGGCTTTTACAAATCTTTCTAAGTTACACAACAATTTCCACAAACACCCATAAGCTTCAGTAATCTTCATCTGAGGTAGAGCAATCATCATGTGGTAGTAGTGTTCGTCCATCATCAAAATCTTGTAATTGGAGAAGCTTCAATATCTTGAACTTGTCAGGTTCCAACATTCTCCCCCTTTTTGATGATGACAACATATGTCTATGATGGCTCCCCCTGCAACAAAACTCCCCTGCAGTAACTAAGTTATAAAAAATATTTTGTCCCTGCAGAAAATGTTAGGTTGCACCTGCATGGTTATATGTTAGTATCCATAACATATATATGTCAAAAAATCGTTGATTTTGTCACAAAGTTACACACATGCAGAATTTTCAGAAATAATGTAGCATAAACACATAGATACACAGAAACACATAGATACACAAACACAGATACACAGATACACATATCACAACATAAAATTCTGACATAAACACATAACAGAGTTGTTACATAACAGAGTTACAAACATAACACAAAGTGACAAACACCTTAACACTTTAACATTTCTCCCCCTTTGTCATTAACAAAAAGAGAAGAGACATAGTCTTTAAACAGAAAAAACAGAAAATACATAAGTGTGCGAAAAGGAAAAAAAAACATAACGAAAAACTCCAATACACATAGCTTCAATCTTCGGATCCGGGAGGAGGAGGTGGACGGTAACCGATCTTGAGAAGACTTATGATGGCTGATTGAGTAGATTCAATGGAATTCAGCCTAGTCATCATCAAGGATTGATTCTCAATAATCTGAGATTGAGAATCCAACAAAGCTTGTTGGTTAGATTGAAGTGATGCAATCTGGGCAGACATGGAGTTATAGAAAGCATCGGCATATGGAGGTGGTTGAGTTGGAGGTGGATCAGGTTGTGAAGATGTAGAGGGAACATGTTGAGGACTTGGTGGATTGGAAGGTGGTTGTTGTGGTTCATGAGAAGGAAACTCAGGTAACTTCATCCTATTAATGGCAGCACGATCAAAGAACTCAAAATCTTGACAACAGAATTTTCAGAAGCAAGATCAACATGATACTTCCGAAAGATTGGAGTTAGAAAGGCGCCAAATGGTAGGAAGGAGGAATGAAACTTGACCATGGTGTCAAATATGATTTTAGCCCAATTAACGTCATGTCCAGCCATAATAGCATAGACACAGGACGATAATTCCCTTGAGTAGTAATTATAACTACCAGTCTTAGGGCAGATGTTATAGGAAAGAATTCTACCAATTAGACGGGGAATTGGCTTAAGCTTATTGTTGGACATAGGTAGATGTTGGCCGGGTAGAAAATTTGACCTCAAACATCTTCATCATCCATCACAATATCATCAAGAGTGAGGCCAGAATATGGAATGGACAAGATACGTCCAATAGACTTGATAGAAAGCTTAATGTGAACACCTTTAACATAGGAATTAAGAGAGGTAGCATTCTCATTATCTTCATATGCTAAATTTGTGTAGAACAGATATATGAGAAAAGGATAATAGGCTTGTTTGAATTCAGTGGAAAACATATTATACAAGCCACAAGTTCTAAGAAATGACATGATATCATATTGATAAAAGTCATCATATTTGACAACCTTCCTGGAATTATATCTAGAGTTGACAGTCTAAGATAATCAGCCTCTAGTTCAGGATTTTTAAGGAAATTCCTAAAATCAACATTGGAGGATGATGAACCAGGAGTAAATTTAGTTTTCTTAGATTTAGACATGATGAAAACTAAATTGGAAGCAAGTAGACAGTAGATATGGAAGTAATAGACTGAAATTAGAAAGATTTTACCAAGAAATCAAGAACTTGGAGAGGAATTGGAAGGAATTGCTCTGTGGAAGCCTGCAGAACTTCGGGTGCCCTAGTTGCTTCTTCTGGTCGACTGAAAGGCTCGGCTGGAAGAAGGAATGAGGAATTTCTAGGGTTTGGGTGATGTAATGAAAGAAATGAAGGGTTAAGATCAAATCTGAATATAGATGAATGGATAGGATTAAAACTAAGTGATAACGGATCCTGAACTTAAGTTATTGGGTCGGGTTTGAAACAGAAATCCGAAAACAGAAAACAGAAATTTCACAGTATTAGTCGACTTACAGGACAAGACTAGTCGACTAATAATAGGTCTAGTCGACTGTAAATTTTCTATAGTCGACTAATTTTGGACAAATCAGAAATTGAAGTTTCTGTTTCTCACAGGAGTCGACTAGGAAATTTTTCAAGTCGACTAAGACTTTTATAAGTCGACTAATAAGAGTTATAAGTCGACTAACTTGCATAAAAATACTGCCTTAGAAAAAATCTAAAAAAATTGTTTAAAAATCTGAAAAATTACAAATACCAAGATCTCTTCTAAATTTTATAAAGATATCTTCTTTTAGTGGTTTAGTTAATATATCAGCAACTTGATTATCAGTTGATATGAAATTTAAAGAAATATCACCTTTTAAAGCATGATCACGTAAAAAATGATGTCTAATATCAATATGTTTGGTACGTGAATGATGAACTGGATTTTTAGATAGATTAATAGCACTTGTATTATCACACATAATAGGTGAATTTGTGAGAGTCATGCCATAATCAAGTAAGGTTTGTTTCATCCATATAATTTGGGCACATGCAACACTAGCAGCAATATATTCTGCCTCAGTTGTTGATAAGGATACGGAATTTTGCTTTTTACTGAACCAAGATACTAGTGAATGTCCAAAAAGTGACAAGTACCACTAGTACTCTTCCGGTCAGATTTACAACCAGCAAAATCAACATCACTATAAGATAATAAATCAAATGTGCATGACTTTGGATAAAATAAACCATAGTTGACTGTGTTATTTAAATATCTAAAGATCCTTTTCACGGCTTTAATATGTGATTCCTTAGGATTTGACTGATATCTAGCACATAAGCATACGCTAAACATTATATCAGGTCTACTAGAAGTAATATAAAGTAGAGAGCCAATCATACCTCTATAGAGTTTCTGATCAACATTCTTACCACTTTCATCTTTGTCCAAAAAGGTAGTTGTACTCATGGGAGTATTCTTGTGACCAGAATTTTCCATACCAAATCGCTTTAGAAGTTCCTTAGCGTATTTGCATTGGGAGATGAAGATTCCATCCTTCATTTGTTTGATTTGAAGACCGAGGAAGTAAGTGAGTTCGCCCATGTGGCTCATCTCAAATTCATTCTGCATAGTCTTAGAAAATTATTGACAAAGATCATCATTAGTAGAACCAAATAATATATCATCAACATAAATCTGAATGATTAAGATATCTTTATTAACATGTTTGATAAAAAGAGTTGTATCTGCACTTCCCATTTTAAAATCAGAATTTAAAAGAAAACTCTTTAATCTATCATACCAAGCACGAGGTGCTTGCTTTAACCATATAAGCTTTTTTAAGTTTGAAACATGGTTTGGATATTTTTCATGTTCAAAACCTGGTGGTTGTTCAACATAAACAGTTTCTTTAATTATTCCGTTTAAAAAGGCACTTTTAACATCCATTTGATATAATTTGAAATTCATAAAACATGAAAAAGCAAGTAATATACGAATTGATTCAAGTCTTGCAACTGGAGCATAAGTTTCATCGAAATCAATACCTTCTTCTTGATTGTACCCTTGTGCTACTAACCTTGCCTTGTTCTTAATGACTTCACCGGATTCATTGAGTTTGTTCTTGAAGACCCATCTTGTACCGATGACGGGATGATCAGTAGGACGTTGCACAAGATCCCACACATCATTTCTTATAAATTGGTTCAACTCTTCCTGCATGGCAATTGTCCAATAATCATCCGCACATGCTTCGTTGATATTCTTCGGTTCAATGAGTGAAATGAAGGTAATTTGTGTCATGTAGTTCAACTTGGATCTCGTTTGAACGCCTTGATTTATATCTCCAATTACCAAATCTTGTGGATGATTCCTTACTTCAACATAGGCTTTCGGTAACTCGGTAGGAATCTCTTCATCCTTAGACAAGTTAGTATCAACAGAAGATATAACAATATTTTCATTAGGAGAAACTATAATATGATCATCATCATGTGGAGAATCATTAGAAACAAGTTTAGTCAAGGATTCATCAAATTTAACATGTAAAGATTCTTCAATAGTAAATGATTTTTTATTAAAAATTCTATATGCTTTACTATGAGTAGAATAGCCAACAAAATACCTTCATTGGATCTAGCATCAAATTTATCTAAAGCATCTTTTGTATTTAAAATAAAGCATTTACAACCAAAAATCTTAAAATATGAAACTTTTGGAATCCGATCATGAAACAATTCATAAGAGGTTTTATTTAAAATGGTCGAATAAGTACTCGATTTAAAACATAATAAGCAGTAGCAGTGGCTTCAGCCCAAAAGTATTTTGGTAAGTTACTATCCATAAGCATAGTTCTAGCACATTCTTGCAAAGTCCTATTCTTTCTCTCTACAACACCATTTTGAGGAGATGCTCTAGGAAATGTAAAATTATGTGTAATACCATACTTATTACAGAAATTTGAAAAAGATTCATTCTCAAATTCTCCTCCATGATCACTACGAATAGTGACTATGTTTAGAGACTTTTGATTTTGAATTCTTTTACAAAAACTTACAAATTCATCAAAAGTGTCATTTTTATTTTTCAGAAAATCACCCATGTAAAACGTGAGTAATCATCTACAATGACAAAAACATATCTACTCTTGTTTAATGAAGAAACACGAGTAGGACCAAATAAATCCAAATGCAATAATTCTAAAGGTCTTTTTGTAGAAACCAAATCTTTTGATTTAAAAGAAGATTTAACTTGTTTTCCTAATTGACAAGAATCACAAAAATAGTCCTTTTTGAAAGCAATTTTTGGAAGACCTTTAACTAAGTCAAATTTTGAAATCTTAGAAATAGTTTTCATATTCAAATGACCAAATCTTTTATGCCATAAAAATAATCATTATTTGAAGCAATTAAACATAAATTTTCATTTGAAGACATGCATGCTATTGACAATTCATATATGTTATTGTTTCGAAAACTTTAAACAAAATATCTTTCATATTAGCATCATAAATAAGACAAACATCTTTTTCAAACACAATTTTATAACCCTTATCACATAATTGACTAATACTTAATAGATTGTGTTTTAAACCACTTACCAAAAGGACATTTTCAATAAGAGGTTTTGAAAGATTACCAACAATGCCGGTTCCAATAACTTTTCCTTTGTTATTGTCTCCAAAGATCACTGTACCTCCTTTTTTGATTTGTACGGAAGACAATAGTTGCATATATCCGGTCATGTGTTTGGAACACCCACTATCAAGTATCCACTTTTCTTTGTTAGGTACCTATAAGATAAGACAATATATATGGTACCCATCATGATAGGGTCCGAAAAAGGTTAGCCTTTAGGAACCCAAATCCAATTGGAATTTGGTTTCCATTTGTTAGTATAAACATAATTCTTAGAATTACACACATCATGTATAAAAGATGCAACATAAATATTCTTATCAATATTATTTAGATTCTTAGGAACCCATATATATTTGCATCTACTTCTTTTTGAAATATCATTTCTTTTTACAAAAGAATTGTATGAATTATGAACATGTGTAGATTTTACAAAATTAGTTTTTGAAAAACAAATACCAACATGAGTAGGCTTATACATGTTATCTTTTGAAAAACCAAGACCAAAATGGTTGTTAGACATCTTTTGAGAAGATAATAACATATTTAAACTTTCTTTTCCTTTATTAAATTTATTTACATTTTTCAAAAGATCTTCATACTTAACTTTGAAACTTATCATATCTTTATCTAAAACATTAATTCTAGAACTTAAAGAAAAAGTTTCCTTTTTAAGTAAAGCATTCTCTTTTAAGAAACTTCATTGTCTCTTTTTAAAGATACAATAACTTTTTCAAATTCTTCTTTTTGAGAACTAAAAGATGATGTTTGAGAAACAAGAATTGAATTATTATTAACAAGTTTTTCATTTTCCTTTATTAGAACTTTATTTCTAATCTTTTCAGTTTTGAAATTACTATAAAGTTCATTAAAAGCTTCTAATAAAGCATCATAATCTTGTACCTCATCTTCTTGGGCCATGAAGCAAACATTGGCGGTTTCCTTTGCTTCTTCTTCGTCCTCAGAGGAAGATGAGTCGCTATCATCCCATGTTGCTTGAAAGGCCTTCTTATTCTTGTTGAACTTGTTGAACTTGTTGAAAGTCTTGAAGTGTCCTTTTGATTTCATCAATGGACAATCCTTCTTCATGTGGCCTGGTTTGTTACACTTAAAACAAGTAGGAATATCGTTAGTATCTTTATTCTTATTATACTTACCTTGTTTTAAGAACCTTTTGAACTTTCTTGAAAGCATGGCCATTTCTTCTTCATCTTCATCCGAATTGTCCGTATCTGAAGATGCATGGAAGGCAAGAACTTTCTTCTTGGATTGATGTTGTTGTTCGTCCTTCTTTCTTTCTTCTATTTGCACTTCATATGCCATTAGATTACCGATTAGGTTTTCTAATGACAAAGTTGAGAGATCGTTTGCCTCTTCAATGGCGGTTGTCTTCTTCTCCCATTCTGGTGTGAGTGCTCGAAGGATCTTGCGGACTCGTTCAACTTGAGTGTAGTCCTTTCCAAGGATGCAAGAGTGTTGGTGATGTCGGTGAACCTTGTAACCATTTCGGATATGTTTTCATTCTCCTTCATCTTGAACAATTCAAATCTGTGGACAAGAACTGAAATTTTAGATTCCTTAACCTTGTTCGTACCTTCGTGTGTTACCTCGAGTGTATGCCATATTTGATGTGCAGAGGTTGATGTAGACACACGGTTGAATTCCTCTTTGGTTAAGGCACAAAAGAGAGCGTTCATCGCCTTGGCATCCAGATTTGCATTCTTCTTTTGTTCTTCACTCCAAGCGTCATAGTTGGTTGTAGGCTTGGTGTACTCGGCTTCTACGATGTTCCAAAGATCGTAGTTGAGCGACTGCAAGTAGATCTTCATTCTACACTTCCAGTAATTGTAGTTGGTTCCGTCAAAGAGCGGTGGACGTTGTGTAGAATGCCCTTCTTTGAATTGGGATGATTGGAATTCCGTTGCCATCCTTGTATGGTTGTTTGCCTTGAAACCTGCTCTGATACCAAATGTAGGATCTATATAACAAGCAAAACAACACTAGAGGGGGGGTGAATAGTGTTATTTAAACTTTAAATAAATCACTTGCAGAAATTAAATAATCACAAGAGATTAAGCACAGAAAAACAAACGCAAACAGCGGAGAGTTATCCTGGTTCGGTCCTTGTGACCTACATCCAGTCCCCAAGCAAACGCTTGAGATTTTCCCTTACTTTCCTTGTGTACACCCTACAACAAGTGCCTTGTGCACCACTTGACAAACACCCTTTGCCAACGTGCACAACTTCTCTTCCACCAAGAGAACACGCCTTGTACAATCTTCTACACCCAAGAAGACTCCTTGTACAACTTTCTTTGAAATGAATACAATAACTTCCTATAGCCTTGATAAGGATCTGTAGTGGACAAGGTTCTGTATAGGAAGGTTTAACTTCAGAATTCTTCACAAGAGGAAATGACTTTTGGTGAAGAAAGAAGTTGCAAATTTCAGTTTTCAGGATTCTGGAAATTTTGGCTTTGGAAATCTGATTGAAAGAATTGGTAAATGGCCTTTGGAATAACTTCTCTATTTATAGATGTAGACTAGGGTCAGTTAGGGAAGTTATGGCACCAATTCAGACATTTTAAACGTTGGAAAACGTTGCCAAATGAATCAGATAAGAGAAACTGTCCAACAGTCAGAAACTGCTTATAGTCGACTAGGATACTGGATTAGTCGACTAGGCTAGGCAAAAGTTCACTTATTAGTCGACTAGGTAAGATTGTTAGTCGACTAGGGAAGTGTCTGTTGGAAACAAAAGTTTCTGGATAACTGAAATTAGTCGACTATAACTAACTTGTAGTCGACTTATAACTGTATTAGTCGACTGAATAAAAAGGGTAGTCGACTAACTTTGTTTCAGAAAAGAAACAGAGAGTTGGATAATTTTTGTGTCAAAGATTAGTCGACTTGGAAATAGGGTTAGTCGACTAGAGTATCTGTTAGTCGACTAGGTAAGAAAGTCAAGTCGACTAATTTGGCTTACAGAGTCCAAACAGAGAGTTAGGAGTTTTTGTTCTAAGTGGACTAGTCGACTAGGGCTTTATGTCAAGTCGACTACATTTGGGTAGTCGACTATATAAATAGGGTAAGTCGACTTGGGAAGGGATTTTTGTGTAAGTTATCAAGGCTTTTACAAATCTTTCTAAGTTACACAACAATTTTCACAAACACCCATAAGCTTCAGTAATCTTCATCTGAGGTAGAGCAATCATCATGTGGTAGTAGTGTTCGTCCATCATCAAAATCTTGTAATTGGAGAAGCTTCAATATCTTGAACTTGTCAGGTTCCAACACCTTCATCCATGCAGGCAAACCCCTGATAGGGTCCTTGAAGGGAGAAGGCAGAGTCCCTCAGAGTACTCGTTCTCAAACAGAGCACGGTCTAAGCAGCCGCTGTTAAAGAGAGGGGGTGAGTCCTATTTATAGGTAACCCCTGATAACGGTCATTAATGGTTCATTAATTAAAACCGCCGGCCTTAATGACCGCACGACCGTCAAAGCCCAATGGGAGGCTGACGCGTGGAACGTCGCTTCGGGAAGCGTCGCAGGCGCTGATCTCAAACCGTCAGCGCCGGTTTTGCATTAAAGGGCATTAACGCCCAAGTTCAATGAAAAACCGACGCGTGGACAACTGCTTCGGGAAACAACGGATGTCCCGGTTTCCCAATCGTCAGCGAAGACTTGACGTTCAATCGTCAGCGAAGACTTGACGGTCAAAGATCTCATAAAATCTTTTAAGTCAGGCTGCATTAAACGCAGATGGGAAAGCCGCGTCCGGTTGCATTAAACGCAGATGGGAAAGCCGCGTCCAAGAATCCGCGTCACCTTTCTCAAATTGGAAGGCGTTCACCCGCGTTTTAGAGGAGCGTCCACGTGACTCAAAGTCGCGTCCCTTCAGCAAACGGGGCCCTTTCTAAGGGAAAACACTTAGTCCATTCTGAGATTAGTGAAAATACACAAGGCTGCGTCCCTCGCATCCGCTCAAGTAGCGTCTTCATTGACAGGACAAATTCGCGCTACTCAAAGCCGCGTTTGTCCCCACGGATCAATGCCGCGTCTCATCAAAAAGGACTTAATTTTATCTGAGTTCTTATGAACTGATGACCGCGTCTCCCTATGGATTGACGCTGCGTCTCATCAAAAGGACTTAGTTCCACCAAAGTCCTTATGAACCAATGCTGCGTCTCGTCAAAAGCGCTTAGTCCTGCCTAAGGTCCTATGGGTCGAACGTCGCGTTTCATTTAAAGAACTTAGTCTCACCTAAGTTCAGCATTCACAGTCAGTTAATCAAAGATTGTGATCAAAAGGTCGAATTCATCTACAGCAAGGCAGCAAAGGAGGTGGAACCAAAAAAACTTCAAAGACTTTTATTATATCAAAAATGATAAAAGTTAATACAAACACTCTTAGTGAACAGAGTGCCCTTTTCTAAAAAAAAGAAAAAAAGAAAAGGCTACAAGTCCTGGTCCGCCAAAGAACGGATTTGTTCTCTAAGGCGATGTATCTTATGTTGGCGCGCCTTCTCAACCTCCATGAGAGCTCGGGCCCGCAGATCCGTTTCAGACAAAAATCCCTGCGCTTGCACTCGGAGCGATTCCAGCTCGGACGAACGAACAGAGAGGTCCGCTTCAGCTTGCGCCTTGGCAACCTCTAACTCCGCTAACCTCTTTTCAGAGGTAGCAAGCCTCTGTTCGTTGAAGACGATCATGGCCTCAGCTCTGGCTATAACAGCCCGAGAGTCAAGTATAGCCTGCTTTGCGGCCCGTATGATCGTCTCTGACTCCTCGGACTCAATCGCCAGCCTTTGGTGATCAGTCTGGACACGTTCAAGGAGGCGAGTGTTATCGGCTATCTTTTCCTCCACCTCTTTTCGCTCCTGCTCTTGAGCGACAAGGAGCCTATTCAGCGCTTCTTGGGCTTCATGAGATGAACCGGCATCATCCTCCAGGGATCGAAGCTCCCTCAGGTGCTGTCCCAGCTGATCCACCAGCAGCTGACTTGCCTGAGCTAGCGAAGGGCCTCCGGCCAATTTGATGTTCTCCACCTGGTTCCCGAGAAACATCTGGGCGAACTCAAGGGAGCTACCCCTAGTCAGGACGAAGTCGATGCATGTTCGCATCGAGCTAAGGAACTGCTGCAACCGCCTGGCGTGTCAAAAGCTCCATGATATCATCATCCGAAGTGCTCCCCGATCCCCTTGTTGGCGCAAGAGTCGGGCTGACCACGGATACGGCAGGAACAAGAGCAGTCAATGGCACTTCTGGGGTACCACCTCTGCAGGAACCGCCACAGCTGACGACAGGGTAGTGAGCTCGGCCTCCTCAAAAACCTCAGCAGAGGCTTGAGCCGTATGGCCTTCTGGAGGGACACTGATCGCCAGACCCTCTACCTGGGCTCCCTCAGTTCTCTCTGCAAATTATCTCAACATTAGCCATAATGGTGAAAAGAGAAACAGTCAAGACATCAAAACTTCCTTACCAAGCTGGAGGTCTAGAAATGTCGAATCCTTGGGCGAACCCTGCAGAGTAGAAGCCTCTCTGGCTTCAGTGGTTGCCTCATCATCCCGCGGAGTGGAAGTCTCCCCGGTTTCAGTCGTTGCCTTCTCTGGAGGCATCGAACCCTGTAGAGTAGAAGCCTCCCTGGCTTCAGTGGTTGCCTCATCATCCCGCGGAGTGGAAGTCTCCCCGGTTTCAGTCGTTATCTTCTCTGGAGGCATCGAACCCTGCAGAGTAGAAGCCTCCCTGGCTTCAGTGGTAGCCTCATCATCCCGCAGAGTGGAAGTCTCCCTGGTTTCAGTTGTTGCCTTCTCTGGAAGCATCCCGGTGGCTAGAGTCTCGACTCCCTCCGGTTGGGTCAACTCTTGCACCATCTCCTCGATATGCGAGGAGGTTGCAGCCTCGGTATCCTCAGCCAATCCTGCAACGTATAAGGAGAATGTTAAGGCCTCCTCTTCAAAATGAAAAGGGAGATCAGGTCAGAAAGTGAAAAGAGTACCTTCAGCAGGAGCAACCGCTGGTGGTGACGTCTTCGCCGGCTCACACCCACGTATTTCCTCCTCCGAGATATGTGAGAATTTGCTCGGATCAGGAGGAGCGGGTTCGTCACCATAGTCGACCTCATCCTCAAAGTCGCTTTCCGTGTCAGATAAGGAAGACGACAGTTCAACATGAGTGGCCTCGGTAGCCGGAGCCTTGCCTCTAAGCACCCCAGTGGTAGGACTGGGGTCAACCATCCGAGGACTGGAGACGAAGACAGAAGGAGACCCGGGCTGTTGTACCTCATCCCTCCTCTGAGCTGAGGAAGACTCAGGCTGAGCTGAGATCCCCGGAATCTCAACATCGCATCCGCTTATTATATGACCTCGAGCTCCTCGGTCTCGTCAGTGGCGGTGGGCCTGTCCGTAGGCTCCCCTTCCTCTGCAATCCTGAGGCTCCTGCGGTGTAACCTGTGGGCATGGACTAAGGGAGTGTCATCCTTGTCCACCTCTTCCTCCCCCGGCTCCCCAACACCAGAAGGGATGTCCGCAGATCGAGAAACTGCCGCCGTCAAGCCTCTTCGAACCTTCTTTGGGGCAGGCTCAGCAGTGGAAGTAGAGCCTTGACGACGCTTGCCCACCGCCTGTCGAGCCCTGGTTGGTCGCGGCTCCGCCCTTGTTGGTCGCGACTCCGCCCTTGTTGCTCGTACTCCGCCCTTGTTGCTCGCGGCTCCTCCCTTGACCTTCTCCCGACCTCCCTCAGAGCCTTCAGATACTGTTCAACACCTCGCGAGCGTTTCCCGGACCCCGACTTTGCTTCGAGATTTGCATTGATACTCTCAATGCATGAATACTCCGGAACAAAGTATGGTGTCTGGTTGACCTGGAAGTACCAGGTGCAGAAGCTGAAGCTCATACGGCATTTTGGCCCCTCGATAGGCAAGCGGAAAGTTGCTTCCGTCCCTCCGGCCACGCTGTAATACCAAGCCCGAGCACCTTCGAACAAATTCCCGTCGAAGGCGAGTTGGGCATTGGGATTGCCAACGTAGAGTTGATCATAGCCGAACTGACGGGCAAAACGACTCGGCATATACGGCTCGATCGTCCATGAAGTCCCTTGTCGGAAGAGCACATACCCGGGCCGGATATTGACCAACCACCAGAAGACTCCCGCAGACAGCTTCGTGAAGTCATCTGGGCCCGCAGAATCAATAAATAGATCCCCGAAAGATGCACCAGGGATCTCGGGGAAGCAGCGATTCAGCTGGTAGTTCGTAGCATCTGAAATGCATTTCCGGACGTAATATATGTAAGAATTACGCCAGTCCGAACTCTCCAACCGCTGCACGAAAGGGACAAAACCCTCACTCCAGGGCACCGGCGTCATCAAGGAGGGACAGTGCATCACATACCAAGCCATCAAGTATGTGTATGACAACTCGACCCGAGGGTTGGGGCTTTTCACCGTCGGCTTCCCCTCTGCATCAACGATCGGCTTCCCCTGGGAGTCGACAGCCTTTCCCGCCTCACAGAAGCTGTGGGTTAACGCCCGCAACCCGCTCTGAATGCCAGCCGCCATGGCCGGGAGAAGGGCTACGGGTCTACCATAGGCCAGGAGCACCGCCGGATACACTACATCGGCGACAATGACTTCGTGTGGCAGTGTGGGCACCACACAGCGCTTCAACCACAGCATCAAGAAGCCCGCCAACAGTGCTCGATCGGAAATTGGAATCCGGGCTTGATTATGAAAGCTTTCGAAAACCATATCAGGTTCGAAACCGTCCTTGTTCGAAACTGTGGTGTAGAAGCCTTCAGGAGCCTGGGTGATCCTGTCTTCAATCTCCTCGTCGGAGCTGGGAACCAGTCGGGTGACCGGATGGTCTTTTTTGTTGACACCGTTAAACAAGTAGCTGGCCCAAGACAGCTGCTTGACTCCTCCCGACCTCAAAGTGGTTAGCTGGCCGCAAATATGGAAGTGGCATAACACTTCCCAATAAGTCTCGTACATTTGAGGAGACCTTTTCTTCATAAGGTTGAGCTCCTCGGTGGATGGGATATATTCCTCATAAGGAGAATCCCCTGTTGCCAGCCCCGAGACCTCATGCAACTCGTGCAGGGCAAGGCCCATCTCTCCGACCGGGGTGAAGAATGTCCCCGTCAAAGGATTGTAACGCTCCAGGATCCCGAAGAAGTTCTGAGAACTCGGCTGGATTCCCCACGCACGGCCCTGACTGCTGAATACAGCCCCACATGCTCCAGCAGATCTCCAAGATTGGCAAGGACGAAGCTCACCATCCTGTACCACCAATACTTCTCAGTGGTATGAACCCACCCGGGCGCGCGAAACTCGACCGGATAATCACCCTCTACTTGCATGAACGAGTTGAGGAAAGTAGTGCCGAGTTTTGGTATCTCCCCGACTGGGAGATCAGACTTGCGCGACCCGGGGAACAGGCCGAGAACCGCCCTATCATGACTGTCATGACGGTATACCCTCTGGGAGCCCAAGTCACCAAGGGTACCTCAGGGACGTAGCGGGAAACGTCCCATTTCATCTTCCGAGGGACGGACATGTGCTGGAGGTAAGACAACGGGAACATCCTCTCCATGTCTGGAAGAAAGAATCTTCTATCCCCTATCTGACGGAGCCATCTATAATTTCCATCATACGTGGAATAGCCGCCATCGCCAATACGATCTCCGAAGAAGAAGGCAGGCTTCTCTAGCTTGACGCGAGCATCCGTTTGGAATGCTGCATCAGTCATAAGCGCCCGAAGGGTTGTCCTGTCAACATTAGAAAGCCTTTTCTTGCGCTTCTGCGACCGGTTAGCAGTCACAGGTACAGTCCTTTGCAGCACAAAGGTCAAATTACGGTAGGCACCACCTACATGTCCAAAATAGCGAGTCTTGGCGAGTAGGGCAGTAGGGTGTGGCACTGCAAAAGAAAAAGGCACTTGATCAGACATCTTATCCGAAATAAGAAGAAAAAAATACCAAGTGTCTGCAGTTCAAACGCAGAAGAGATACTGGACGCAGGAATTATCAAGTCCGCGTCCAGACCTGCAAATCCACGCCCAGACGCAGAAGAGATACTAGACGCAGGAATTATTAAATCCGCGTCCAGACCTGCAAATCCGCGTCAAGGTGAAAGAAACACAAGGATAAAATCCGCGTTCTGCAAACCAAGACTTACAAAATTTTTTTCTAAGTGCTTGGACTCAGGTGCCAGATTCATCAAATCGGCAGCTGATGGCACAGAACGCAAGGATCAAATCCGCGTTCTGCAAACCAAGACCGCGCCCGAACCCTTCACAATTAGAAATATTCTAAGTGAAGGATCCGAAGTGCAGAGCCCACTGGCACCAGGACCTCAACCCGCGCCTTGGTTATCAACTCAAAGACCGCGTCTTAGACCGCGTCTGAGAATCAAACCGATTCATATCCTGTGTTAATGGTTCTCCTCCAAAAAGATGTCTTTTAGGGTTCCTCAAACTTCCAGTAATGGTGAAGTTTAACCTAAATGGCATTTTACCTCGGAAAACAACGCCCTGCGCAGAGGAAGCGCCCCTCTGGGCCTCGGCGACGGTCGCCTTTGAGAACGATGCGGTTGGCTTGGTCTTGGGTGCCATCGCTAGTAATGGAGATGAACCGTTCAAAAATCCAGTAACGGAGTTGAATAGTTCAAGAGATGAACAGAGAAGAAAAATTCTCTTTCTTAATTCTCTAAGCAAGGGCGTTCGGAGAAGAAGAGATCTCTCTCTAACTGTTGCCTTTTATAGGCACAAGGATTCGCGAAGATACGCGGCGCGTGGCTCGATTAGTTCTGCAGCGAGTCATCGCTTGACGTGTGGAGCAAATCAATTTCTCTGCAGCGAAGATCGCGCACCGTAGCCCTGCAGCGAGTCATCGCTTGACACGTGGAGCGAATCATTTAATGAACCAGGAAGCCCGCGCGCCAAAAGGTGAAATCCCGCCGGTTCCCCAGGCCAACTGGCAGCGCAATCATGACCCGCGCGCCAAAAGGTGAAGTCCCGCCGGTTCCCCCAGGCCAACTGGCAGCGCAATCATGACATGGCACAGATTCGCACCCAACGGACACACCTCTTCGATGGTCGTGCCCCTTCAGTACCACCATAAATGCACCCAGAAAGTCGCGTTGCGCTCAGAAAATCACGTCTTTATTAGAGGTGCGTCTTTCCTAAGTCCGCGTCCGTCCAAGCGGGCCTAACATCACGTCTGCCTTATGGAAGATCAGTCGCGTTTCCATTGCTAAAAGACGCACCCTATGGAAGTCGCGTCTTTAAAGCAGTACCATCTCTGCTTTTCAAAAGGAACCTGCGTTCGGCCTCCTGCTTCTGCAAATCAGTTCAACAGTACACTGGCACAAGCAGAAGACCAACCACTTTTGGCTTAAAGCACACCCACGACAGACTTAAAAAGCAATCGGGGAGGTTTAGACTGTGTATCTAAACACTCGACACGATCAACTCTGGTGGCTTCAAAGAGTTCAGCAGTACACTCATGAAGACCAACTCCAGATAAGATCGAACCCGGAGCATCAACAGTCCAGTCATGAAGGTGAATTCAGCTAGAGTCCAAAGTATTTCGAAATCCGTTCCAGTTAACTGCGGAATATCGAAAACTTTGGAGGGGGTTCTGTAGGCTGTCTAAAAGTCACTAAAAGACAAGCCAATAAAAGCAGTCTCAAGTTCAAGGCGCGTTGGCTCGACACCCGCGTCTCAGCATCAAGGCGCGTTGGCTCGACACCCGCGTCTCAGCATCAAGGCGCGTTGGCTCGACACCCGCGTCTCAGCAACAAGGCGCGTGGGTCTAAACCCGCGCCTCAGTTGTAACCACCCGGATTACGGGGCCAGTCACCGTACAAGTAGCGGGAAGTGGCCCCTCATTGTGGAGCGTTTTCAGGGGGCACGTTCACCCCCTAGGACCTCTATAAATAGCCTCGTTTGCTATGAGGTCGAGGCAATCGGCAATCAGAAGAGGGGGGCGGTAAAAAAAAAAAGAAGGATCAGGCATCAAAGAGGAGATCATCAACAAAGAGAGAGAAGACTCTTCGTCAAGCTTGCTGCGTACGAGCTACTCTTCGCCTACCTTCTCTTTGAGAGTTTTGGTAGACAGAGCTGTGTTACTCTTTCTACCACCCAGAGAGAAGATCCCCCGACGGTCCCGACGGTCATCCGGTCAACGGAGAACAAGACTCACTCTCCACCGCCACACGAAGAATCCAGCCTTAAACAAAGGGGGGATTCAAGACTCAACATCCTCCCTCCCTTGTAACTGGAAGGAAAAGTCTGTTATAATAGTTTCATTTGATTCAAGGAAATCTTTACACCCATCACTGTCTCTTCTTCTTTCCGGCGCGTACAAGACGTAAGTCTCATTTGTATACAATGGCAAACTTGTAATAATCAAAACACACCTATTTATATACACCCCCTTTTTTCCTTCTCTCTTTTTCATTCTTCTTCCTTTCTTCTTTCACTTCTAGCCAATGGCAGCACACCCAAAAATAGCCCAAAAAATGAGCTGCCATGCCTCCTTGGCCGGCCACCCTCTCCATCTCCTCCACCACCATTTCCACTACCTTTCTCTCCTCCATCTCCTCCTCCATTCTAACAACAACAACAACCACAACACTAGCAACACCACCTTTTCCTTCTTCCTTTTTCCTACCAAAACAACCCATCTTCTCCACCATCTCCACCACCACCTTCACCACTTCGGTCACCGTTAACCACGCCATCCTTTCCTCCTCGGCGAGCTCTTTTTAACGAACATACCTGTCGCTCTCCGAAACCCCTTTTGCAAAACTCCAGTTTTCCCTTTGAACTACACTTGCACCACCTTGGCTTGGTTTTTTAGAGCTTTGGCTGCCTTCTCCGGCCACCTCCGGCCTCCGCCGGCGAGCCATGGCCGACCATCCTCCCCCATTCTCTTCTTCTTTCTTTTCTTTCCTTCCTTCTCTTTTCTTTCATTCCTCCTTTCTTTCTTTCCTTCTTTCTTTTTTCCATCCTTTTTCTTTTCTTTCTCCTCTGGTTTTAACCCCCTGCGTCTCTCTCTCCCTGTCAACCTTGCGTTTCCCCAACCTGGCGCCCCCTTTCTCTCCCTCCCCCCTCTCTCTATTATCTCTCTCACTCTTTTGTCTCCCCGTCTCTCTCTTAAATTCAATTTTTAGACACGGAGCTTACCCCCGCGTCCAGCAATTCTTTAACACGATCTTCGCGTTCTTGATATCTGTATAACGCGACATTCGCATTCTTGTATCAATGCGACGCAGAGCTCATGCTCGCGTCTGCGTTCTCTTCGTGTTATAAATTAAACGCGGGTCTTGAACCCCGCGTTTGTGACATATACGCAACGCGACCCCCACGTCTGTGACCCCCGCGCCTCACTTTCAACGCTGCATCTCCCTGTACACACTCTCTCCCTGTATTCTCTATCCCTTTGCACTCTCTCTATAGACTTCTCTCTCTAGCTCTCTCTTTCTCTCTCCTCTCTCTCTCATTCTCTTTCTCTCTCTTAATTTCCTTCTCCCTCTATCACTTTCTCTTTAACGTATATTCGCGTTGGTTACCTGAATTCTGGAGATCAGGGATTTTACAGATTAGGGCGAATGTTCTCGCTTTCCTTTTGGACTTTCCCACTTCGTCCGGTCGACTTGTATTGTCTTATGTATTTGTATCTGGAATAACACCTTCTGCAGGTACCCTTGCCTTCGGGCCTAACCTCCAGTTCAACCTCTAAGATTTTAAAGTCCTCTGGACTTTCTCTATGCTATGCCTGGTAGGCAGACCTAGCGTCAACACTTTACCGCTTGCTCCGTTCTAGCGTAGTTACTCCGTGAGCGTGGCTTCCCCATGAGCGGTAGTATGGCGTTTATACGCTTGCTGCGATACGTGTGTATATCTACGTTGCGAGCGGTAATGTCGCTGAGCGTGATAGCATTTAGTGTTGTACATTAGCCTCGCTCCAGCCCCGCTTAGCTCCGCTTGGATGTTCGCTTGCTTACTGAATTACCTGTCTGCCAGTTTATCAATTCTTCTACTTATGGTTGTGAAGAGTTTGAAATCTTACTTATACTATTTTTTTCCGAAATTGCATGGTTTTTCGGTATTCGTACCAGTCTTGTATATCGTACTATTTTTCTGTATCGTCTGGCATTCTTTCACTTGATGGGCTAACATATACTATGCTATCCCTTGTCACCTGCATGATATCATCTCATGTCATGTTAACGCCTGACACCAGTCATGCTACTACTTGGCACTTGCTCCTTTATTATAACATGACTTATCACCGGCCTCCTGTCATATTAATACTTGACCTGTGACTATCACATTTACGGAATACTATACTTGTTATCCTGTATTACATACAGTGACTTGAATCTTATACTTGTTATCCTGTGTTATATACACAGTGACCTGAATCTATAGTACTCATGTACTCCTGAATACTGATCATGTCTTGCACCTGCTATTCCCGTAAATCGATAATTACATAATAAATCATAAAAAGGAACAACTTGCATCGGGTCGGGAAAAACTTGCGGCTATCAATATATGTTCGTGTTTACAGTGGCCCTAGGTATGTTGTGCAACTAAAACTTCCAGTCTGACCTATAGGCCTCCAGGCGACCGAGGGAAGTGCTGGCTCCCTCCTTCCTGGTACCATCTTGATAAGGGTATTCTATAAGACCCTCCTGTAGGCCTTACGGCCGGTTCCATACACCAACAATGGAACGTCCTGGACCGTGGTCCCGGGCATGTACGAGACCAACTATAAACAAATTTTGTTGATACCCCCGTTGGTTTCCAATAACAACCTTATTTTACTCAGATGTGGATATATGTGTGCTGGGATGCTAGTTCACATATCTAGACATCTGGGTAAGATGAGTAATAATTATAATAAAAGATGCCAACTATGTATCCGTTGTATGCTTGCCGAGTTTGCTTTCATCGGGTTTTATATCGGATTTCCTGTTTATAACAATTATTATATTATAACTGCTACATCCTACTTTACCACTTGTGTTCTATACCACCAGTCTCCTGCTCTTATCTTATCATACTATGAGTATTCCCTGCTTGATATCATTTGTTGTATATCTACTTGCTTCGGCATGCTTATGCCTACCACACAGTTTTCAATGATGTTTATGATTCAGATTTATCGATACAGGTGTGTGTAAGTACACCTAGAGGGGGTGAATAGGTGTACGACTAATCTATGAACAATAATGCAGAATTTAAAATCTTAATTGCAACACACTTAATGTAACCAACGAGTATAGCCGAATTCCCGGTGAAGGGCTCTGGACTAACTCCTCTTGATTCCTCTGAATAAGAGTTAAGGTGCTATATGAAGCTCTTGTGGTTAAACACAAGTGAGGCACACACAAACAACACAAGCATGTATATGATATGGCAATATGAATCAATGCACAAAGTAATAGAGAGAGTTTAGAGAAAGTGGATCAATCTCTAACACACGGATATGTTTCGAGGCTCGAGCACACAGCTCTACGTCCCCGCCTTCACACAGAAGGATTTCCACTAACTTGTCTACACAGGATTTCCACACAGGGAACCTCCACTGAGGATTTTTGGCAATACAATAACCGAGAGTACACAACTCCTCTCTCAACCAATACAACCTCTCACTAGAGGCAATGCACAACCAACACAAAAACTACCTCACACAAGAGTTGTAGGAACTTAGCCAATACAAATCAATCACCTCACACTAGAGGGATTCCAACACAAACTCCACCTCTCACTAGAGGGAGCTAAACACAATCTCCACCTCTCACTAGAGGGAGCTAACCACAACTTCCACAATCACCTCACAATAGAGGGATACCAAATCAATCTCCTCTTACTAGAGGATATCACAATGAAGGAAGTTTACAACTTGGTGGTTTCCACAACCACAAACTAATTTTTTCCCACAAAATAAAGATCCTAATAGATAGGATAGTAGATAAGCTCATGTGTGGAAAATAAAGAGTTTGGAAACAAAAATACAAAGAAAAATACTTGAAAAAACAACTAGAATAAGTTTGAAATGAAGATCAAAAGCAATATCCCAATATCTAATTTTTCTTTGATTTTTCCAACCCTTTAAAACAAATAAAGATGAATCCTTTTGGCTCTAAAAACTCTTTTGAAAACTTGAATAAAACACTTGTAAATAGGAGAAATTTTGCTCTTGGAAGTCTTCTTAAAAACCAATTTCAAATGGGGTATAAATAGGCCCCAATTAGAATCTGCCCGTTGGTAGCAGAAAGGTCTATTTTGACCTTACGGTCGACCGGCCAGTCGACCGGCCAACGGTCAAAAATTGACCGTTGAGCCTGCCGGTCGACCGCCCGGTCGACCGCGCCCAGAACTAGAAAGCAACGGCTCTCTGGCCGGTCAACCGCCCGGTCGACCGGGCTAACCCGAGAGTGGGTTGACTTCAGTCGGTCGATCGCTCGGTCGACCGGCCAAACAAGCTGGCCTGCGTGCACGTCCTTGTGTACGTCGGTCGACCGGTCGGTCGATCGACAACTGGTCTGGTTGACCGTCCCGGTCGACCGCTAGGGCCTGGAAGATCTGGTTACAGGATTTGAAAACTGGTCTTTTTAATACCAAATAAATCCCATAAAATTTCTAAGATCCACAAAACTAGTTTCAATATAATACTTTGATATACAAACATGTTTGAGTAAAATCAAATCATGTTACAAACATTTTGAACTATTTTTGTAACTTAGAAATTTTGACGAAAATCAAAATCCGTATTTCCAAAACTTGGATTTTTGAAACGAAAAATCGTTTTGTCCAGAACCCATCCAAAAATAAAAACTTGATATTTAAACAACTTTAAGGCATATAGTATATGGATATAATCCAATATACATATAAAGATATATATCAATATTTTTGACATTAAATTCGAAAATAAGTTTTGTTAAAATTACCAAACTCCAAACTCATGAAATAGACTATCAAACTAAGTTTGTTTAAGTAGATGAAGCATAGATGTATATAGAACAAATCTAATATACATATAAACTATGTAAACTTGTTTTGATACTATCTATTCATGGAAACCAAGATCGGTTAAACCGAAAAACCAATAAACATGAAACGTGTGTGTGTTGTGAACTTGAGCATATCACACTATCTAATCTTTAACAATGGATCTAAACTATAAACTAAACAATGTACCGAAGTATTTTTGTAGAGCGCCGTCTCCAAGTCGACTCGATCCAAACGTGATCCACCGAGCTTGACTCCAACGAGTGCTAAATATGAACTTTGACGCTCGGGTTCTTGAATCACCATGTGAAAGCTCTAAAATACCTTTGTTGAAGCTAATCACCTACTAATATCTTGGTTAAGTATCTGAAACTAAATATCACAAGATTATTAGTAAACTATAACTACATGAGTTAATCATCATCAAAACTAGAGTGGAGGCCTCTGGGCCAACAATCTCCCCCTTTTTGATGATGACAAAACTCATTGAGTTATATATGCATGGATTAAGTTAAGCTTCAAAGAAGCTCCCCTTAACTCATGCATAGCAATAAATAATAAGATATGCAATGAATATTAAACATGAATTTGCATCAATATATATAAAACAATAAAATGAACATGCTCTTGATACCAAAATTTTAAAATAATTCCTTTTCCTTTTTGAAATAAACATGTTCATAAATAATTGTTCTTGATACCAATAAAAATTTCAATTTGAAAATTTTATCAATAAAAGCAATAAAAGATTTTGATACCAATCAATAAAAACTCTTGATACCAATTGAAAGATAATCAATAAAAGCTCTTGATACCAATATTAAAAATTTTAACAAAAGTTCTTGATACTAATAAACCAAAACAACAAAGCATGATTATCCTATTGATATCAATATCAACAAAACATCAAAACATAAAACAAACTCTCTTGATATCAATATGAAACAAACTTTGATATAAACTTACAAATAAACATGCATATAAACTCAAATACCTCTCCCTCTTTTGTCAATCATCAACAAAGGGGTTAAAGAAAACAATAAAACAATATTCTTCCCCTTTTTATTTTAAACAACAAAAAAAATATCAATAAGGGGTGAAATCAAATCAAAACATTATGATACTAATTGAAAGAAAAATATATCAATTTAGTGCATCATGATATCAATTGTAGATAAATAAAACATACTAATTGAAAGTACATAAAACAAATATTTTTAATTTAAATTTAAATAAACATGTCTATATCATATCAATTGAAAGTAAATAAAACATGTTGAAGAATTCAACCAAAAATTTTGATATTAATTGAAAGATGTAAACAATTCTTGATACCAATTGTAAAGATTAGTACCAATTGAAAATAATTTTTCATTAGGAGCATATGATTCCAAAAATAATCAATATCATTTTTCAATCATTTTTCAACAAAGTGTGGGAGTAAAATACGAAAGGTAAACAAAATTAATTAAAAAGTGAAATACGAATTTTCTCCCCTTTTATGAAATACCAAATAAAATGATGCACAAGCTTGTATAAGATACCAATTGAAAATTAATCAATTGAAATATAATAGCCATTTAAGAAATCAAGCTTAGCATAACCAAAATTTGTGCTTAAAAGTATAGAAATGTAGTAAGCACAAATAAAGCATATATATGTATGAAAAATTGAATACCAATCGAATTGATACTATTTGAAGTGTAAGCATACATATATAGAAACATATATGAGTATATAAAAGAATGTCAATAGTGATACCAACTGAAAAGATCCAATGATACCAATTGAAACTATAATTAGAATTAAGTGTATAACTCATACTTCCTACCACCCATTTCATGCACATGTTTAAAAAAAAAAGGATTTTCAATAATAAGCATACAAGGCATGGTCGCCCAACCAACCGCCCTTAAATGGGTAGGGGTTTTCAAAAATAAGTTTGACAATATAGTATGTTTGAAAACTCTACCAAATGAAGAATATGAACTAGTTTAATGAAAAAAATTGTAAACTAGTACGAAATCTTTCAAGCAAGGAATAAAAAAAATATATTTCATGAAAAACTTGTAAATCACATGATCACAAAATACTCAAAATCTATAAAGCACAAATTGTATTCATAAAAACAAAATCATGAGAACACGTTAAATAAGTGAGTGTATAAGAGTTATGTGAAATACATCATCATGAAAATAGTCAATTTAGCTTAATTAGAAAATTCCTTGTCAAAACATGAAAATCATCAAAGTCAAATAGGCTTCAAGGTATATGTATGTTTTGTCTAAACTAGAAGTATACATACATATCCCTAAACACAATTGAGTTCATAATAAAGATTTGCATGAAAGGCAAATAGACTCAAAGGGGTATACATGTATATCATAAGTTTTGACAAAATAGGCATATACATGAAGCTAAACATATAAACATGAAAAACATGTACAATATGGGAATACACGTCAAAATGTTTGAATCATCAAAACTAGACTAACTAGTACATCTAATGGGTACAAATGAGCGTTCAAGCACAAACATATAATAGTCTATTTGTGGCTCTCTAATTGTACAAGTATATACCTAAGTTTTAATGAAAACTAACATCTAAACATGTAATCAAAGCATGAAGCATGGAAATCAAAATAAAAATTCATATGATCATTATGACAAATGCACATGCATTAGATGTAGGACATACACATTAGTTAAACTAAAGTGAGAACACTAAATATGAGTCCATATAAACATGTGTGTCTCAAATACTAATCATGCATGTCATAGGACTAATAAACATGGCATATGGCATATGAACATTAAAACAAGACATGCTATAAATGAATGATCTAAAAGCATGCAAACATAAATAAGGAGTAAGAGATAGTTACCAAAATCATGAGGGCAACTCTTCATGTCTCCAAAACAAGGTGGTCCTCCCACCAAACTTTCCTTGAAAGTGATGCATTCAAATTGTCCTCTTTTAGCTTGGAACGCATCCACCTCAAGGCACCATCGCTCTCACGTCATGCGAGAGCCCACACCTACATCAAATACAATAGGGGTGGTCTTTGGTACCCATACTCTTTTGGGTCCATGGGGTTAGCACCTTTCCTAACCCAAACAAACTTATTTGCTAAATTTACATCATGTACCTTATCAAAACAAAATTTAGCAAGGTGGCCCTTACGTCCACAATGTGTACAAGTGTACACATGAGCATATATCGTGTTATGGGAGTGAACGTGAGAAGCATGTGTATGCCGTGGTTTGTGTGCATGCATAGATGAAATTTGTTTCTTGCGAAACATGGATTCCAAACGTGAGTGATTCATGGCACATTGGCTCAAAGTGGAGCCCAAACAATCAACACTTTTCTTCAAAACATTTATATCATTTTTAATACTTGAAGATAAAGTGGAGCATGCAATAGGTAAGCTAGGTGAAGCTACACTAGCATGGCAAACATGAGAATCTAAATCATTTTTCAAAACAATATTCTTCTTAGAAACCAAATCTAATTCTTTTGAAATAAAAATAATTTTGTTTTTCAAAGAATCATTTTCTTTTAAAACAAAGTCAAGTTTGAAGTTAAAGATTCATTTTTCTTGAAAACATTATCAAAATCATTTTTATTTTTCAACATTTCACTTTCTTTTAGAACAAGATCAAGTTTGGATTTCAATGAATCCCTTTCATTAGAAATCTCTACTTTCTCTTACAAAATCAAATCTAGTTTTGAACACAAATCCTTATTTTCTTTGTTAAGTCCAAAACTCTTCTTTTTCAAAAGATTATATTTTTCTAACAATTTTCACATACAATTGATAGTTCTTAATTCAAAGTATTTGGATCAACATAATCATCACAAGAAGAACTAGCATCATCACCATCTAATTGAGATTCCGAATATACCTCAAGGGAGTTATTCCCTTGGACCATGTAGCATTGTTGCTCGGATTCTCCACTAGATTCATCCTCCACAAAGTTGGGCGTTTGAAGCTCGAAGGAGGTCAACGTGCTCCACACTGCAAAGATGGAAACACAGTTAGAAACCAACATAATATATTTGTAGTTAAGCGTGCTTCTAAGTGCCTCAAGGGCTAGTGCATTGGCCTCTATATGCTTGCTATTACCAAGATAGGATTTCTTGGTAGCGGCAAGGAAAACATGCAAGCCTAGGGTTTTTAGGTACATACTCATCCTAAATTTTCACATGTCAATGTTGGAAACATCAAACATGGGAGGTGTCAAGCAATCCATGAGTGTGTGTAAACAATATACGTGTGCAAATGCAAATGATAGATTAGCAAAACTAAGATCACACTCCTAGGTGGTTAAACCTAATATCAAGAGCGTAAGCTCTGATACCAATTGTAAGTACACCTAGAAGGGGGTGAATAGGTGTACGGCTAATGTATGAATAATAATGCGGAATTTAAAATCTTAATTGCAACACATTTAATGTAACCAACGAGTGTAGCCGGATTCCAGGTGAAGGGCTCTGGACTAACTCCTCTTGATTCCTCTGAATAAGAGTTGAGGTGCCTTATGAAGCTCTCGTGGTTAAACACAAGTGAGGCACACACAAACAACACAAGTATGTATATGATATGGCAATATGAATCAATGCACAAAGTAATAGAGAGAGTTTAGAGAAAGTGGATCAATCGCTAACACACGGATATGTTTCGAGGTTCGAGCACACAGCTCTACGTCCCCGCCTTCACACAGAAGGATTTCCACTAACTTGTCCACACAGTGAACCTCCACTGAGGGCTTTGGGCAATACAATAACCGAGAGTACACAACTCTTCTCTCAACCAATACAACCTTTCACTAGAGGCAATGCACAATCAAACACAAAAACCACCTCACACAAGAGGGGTAGGCACTTAGCCAATACAAATCAATCACCTCACACTAGAGAGATTCCAATACAAACTCCCCCTCTCACTAGAGGGAGCTAAACACAATCTCCACCTCTCACTAGAGGGAGTGATTAGTCTCTAATTTTGCATAATTTGTATCACATCTTCACATTAATTTCATATTAAATTCTGCTAATAAAGCTTTGCTTGCTTGATTTTAGGTCCATTGTGTGCAATGAAGAAGACCCTAAATCTCTATTTAACTGGTGATTAAAAGCCTATTAAAGTTAGCCATTGACCTAGAAAGCTGATTCTGTAAAAATCAGGGGCTGCAAATCAGAAACCGGGCATCAGAACTGACAAGAGACAAAAATGCAGCGCGCGGCTCGAAGCGCCGCGCGCGGCCACTTTATGGCCACGGAAATGCGGTGCGTGCATCGCTTTGGGCCAGGGTTTGTCCCCTGGCCCCCTGTTCCCCTGGTGGCTATAAATACCCCCCTTGGGTTCCAGAGTTGGAGATATGCAGAGTTTTAAGAGTAGTTTCATCTTCATGTTATAGTTTAGGGTAGTTTAGTTTAGGTTAGTTCTTCTTCCTCCATTGTATTTTCTATTTTGTAGATCTTATAATAGAGAGAGTGATACGTGCTTGAAATGCAAGAGTGCTCGTAATAGAAGGTGACAATCTATGAAAGGTGCTCTCTTTACCTCTCTATGTTTTCTTCTCTCCAATCTCTTTTACATGTGTAGCTAACTTTTCTCTCATGGTAACTAAGTACTAACCACTAACTTGCTAACTTCTTTTATGATAATCCACATGAATCTAATAGCCTCGGTTTGGCCTTGCTCTTGCAAGAGCCATTGATAGCTCATGATGATGGATCTAACACTCTAACTTTCTAACAAGCTAACATTACTTTACTCTATGCTTACTTTTCTATAGTATTGATGGTTTAAGTGTAGCTTGCATTTGTTTGATGAGTTGGATTGTGATGAGTTACATATGGGTCATGTTTTGAATCGCTCTTGAACCAAGGACTAGTGATGGCCAATGATACATGTGAGACAACTATCACTAAGAGGTTAGCATGTTAGTAGTGTCACTAGTAGTTAGTGCCATGATTTTTCTTTCTTTTTCACTTTGTTTAAAAACATTCTAAAAATCATAAACATATTCTTTTCTATGTTTCCCACTTCTTTGTGTTTCACCGTACTTCTCTTTTCATTCTTTTCTTTCTTTTCTTTTCATTCTTTAAAACTTTGAAGAATCTTCAACAAACACGTGAATCAACCGGTAAAGCTTCTATCGCCTCCCATCCTTATGGATTCGACTCGTTTTAGCCTCTATGCTATAACGGAATTATCGAGGAAGCCAAAGCACACACTTTAAATCTTCAATTCAAAACATACACTTTTTGTGTGCGATTTTACCCCGATCAGGGAGCTAACCACAACTTCCACAATCACCTCACAATAGAGGGATACCAAATCAATCTCCTCTCACTAGAGGGATATCACAATGAAGGAAGTTTACAACTTGGTGGTTTCCACAACCGCAAACTAATTTTTCCCATAAAATAAAGATCCTAATAGATAGGATAGTAGATAAGCTCAAGTGTGGAAAATAAAGAGTTTGGAAACAAAAACACAAAGAAAAATACTTAGAAAAATAACTAGAATAAGTTTGAAATGAAGATCAAAAGCAATATCCCAAATATCCAATTTTTTTTTGATTTTTCCAACCCTTTAAAACAAATAAAGATGAATCATTTTGGCTCTAAAACTCTTTTCAAAACTTGAGTAAAACACTTGTAAATAGGAGAAATTTTGCTCTTGAAAGTCTTCTTAAAAACCAATTTCAAATGGGGTATAAATAGGCCCCAATTAGAATCTGCCCGTTGGCAGCAGGAAAGGTCTATTTTGACCTTCCGGTCGATCGGCCGGTTGACCGGCCAACGGTCAAAAAATTGAACGTTGAGCCTGCCGGTCGACTGCGCCCAGAACCAGAGAGCAACGGCTCTCGGCCGGTCGACCGCCCGGTCTCGGGTTGGCCCGGTCGACCGGGCCAACCCGAGAGTGGGTTGACTTCAGTCGGTCGACCGCTCGGTCGACCGGCCAAACAAGCTGGCCTGCGTGCACGTCTTTGTGCACGTCGGTCGACCGGTCCGGTCGACCGACAACTGGTCCGGTCGACTGTCTCGGTCGACCGCCAGGGCCTGGCAGATCTGGTTATAGGATTTGAAAACTGGTCTTTTTAATACCAAATAAATCCCATAAAATTTCTAAAAATCCATAAAAATAGTTTCAGTATAATACTTTGATATACAAACATGTTTGAGTAAAATCAAACCATGTTATAAACATTTTAAACTATTTTTGTAACTTAGAAATTTTGCCGAAAACCAAAATTCGTATTTTCCAACACTTGGATTTTTGAAACGAAAAATCGTTTTGTCCAAAACTCATCCAAAAACAAAAACATGATCTTTAAATAACTTTGAGGCATTTAGTATATGGATATAATCCAATATACATATAAAGATATATCAATGTTTTTGACATTAAATTCGAAAATAAGTTTTGTTAAAATTACCAAAACTCCAAACTCATGAAATAGACTATCAAACTAAGTTTGTTTAACTAGATGAAGCATAGATGTATATAGAACAAATCTAATATACGTATAAATCATGTAAACTTATTTTGATACTATCTATTCATGGAAACCAAAGATCGGTTAAACCGAAAAACCAATAAACATGAAACGTGTGTGTTGTGAACTTGAGCATATCACACTATCTAATCTTTAACAATGGATTTAAACTATAAACTAAACAATGTATCGAAGTCTTCTTGTAGAGCGCCGTCTCCAAGTCGAGTCGATTCAAACGTGATCCACCGAGCTTGACTCCAACGAGTGCTAGATATGAACTTTGACGCTCGGGCTCTTGAATCACCATGTAAAAGCTCCAAAACACCATTGTTGATGCTAATCACCTACTAATATCTTGGTTAAGTATCTGAAACTAAATATCACAAGATTATTAGTAAACTATAACTACATGAGTTAATCATCATCAAAACTAGAGTGGAAGGCCTCTGGGCCAACAGTGTGCTTATCTCAGCACGCCATCTGGCTTTCGCATCACCACACGTCGGGGAGTTCTAACTCCTCTGGATCCACATTTCCAGGTCTTGAAGCTTGAAGCGTGTGGATTCTCCCAGTTGCTGATCAGAGTGGCGCATCTGAAGCGTGGATCCCCAGCAGACCGTCTGAAGCCCCATCCTTCCAGGCCCCCTACTCGGCTCTCGAGTTTTCCATTTATGACTCTTAGCCTCCTTTTATACTATTCATACTTGTACATCCTTTGTATTCTCGTATTTGCGCCATATTGGTGATGTAATATTATTGTAATATTGTGTCACATCTGGTGATAACTTTGTGATTGTACTCATATGTTAGAATGTAGAAAGCACCACGTACTTCCGTACTCTGATTCTTGCCTGTACTGATGCTTAGCGTATATACGTGAGGGTATTTCTGACCTGCGTATATACGTCGCAGTAACGTCTCCGTACCCGCAGGATCAGGGCGTTACAGGGTGGTATCAGAGCCTAGGCTCTCACATCCTCAGTACGTCCAGATGGCAAATTTATAGTAAAGAAATTTGCAATTGGAATGCATGAGTCGTGGTTATACAATCCAACTACAAGTACAAAGTTATCCATTCTCTCTTGATAATCTTACCCTTGAATTCTGAAGGTCTCCCATCATTTCATACTTCAGTTCTCATTATTCTTGGACCAACTCGGACATGAAAAGATGGAGAAATTATAACGGTTCTGGTTCTTCTTAGTGTAGCCCTAATGGAGGAAGTGTTGATTTGAGACGATTTCTGCAAAATATGATGAAAAACTAACAGGAACAGACGAAGATCCCGCACCAAAGATTATTGGTTGCACTCCGGGAACAGAAGCCAGGCGACATGTCGGATTCCAAGAAATTATAGCTGGCAATCTTTTCGGGCGTGGAGAAGCCCTGGATGCATAAAAGTGGCTGGTAAACACGACAGATCCTCTGAAGGCAAGTCAGATCCCTGATGAGAACCAAGTGGAAGTGACCAAGATGCAGTTGAAAGATGTGGCCAGAACATGGTGGTTGGCGGAAGTAGCGAAACTGGAAAAGCCCATCACTTGGACCAGTTCTCGAAGGATTTCTATGAGAAGATTCTTCTCTGTAATAGCTCAGAAAGAGATGAAAGAATGATTTATCAAATTGCAGTAAGAAGATTGAATAGTAAATAAGTACACTGCAAAATTCCTAAGACATAGTCGATTTGCATTGTACATGGTGTCTGACAAGGAGAATCGGGAAAGTAATATTTTAGTGAGAACTGAAGATGAGGATCAAGATGTTTCTTATTCCTAAGCAGTCCAAGAAGTATTCTCAAGTTTTTTTGCCATCCGCTCGGGAAGTAGAACGGACCCGGAGAAGAAAGATCAGGATGAGATGCAGATGAAGTTGACAAAGAGACCCTCTCAATTGATGGAAGTTGAAGACTCAGACAGGCTGATGGAAGTTGAAGACTCAGACGGGCCCCTGAATTCCCCATTAGCTAAGCCATCCCTCCAACATTACCCTCAGCATATGACATGTGGGTACTGTCTGAAGCCGGGCAGCTACAACACAACCATCAAAAAGGTCATGAATTATGTCGTATGCGGGTCCAGAGATTAGTTGAAAAGTGACCACCCATTCAAGGAGGCAGAGAACATCGCACCGATCAAATTAGTTCATCCAGTATCAGCATTGGGAGGGAATCCAGGACCTACTGGCAGAATAACCTCACTTCATCTCCAGCATCAAGCTTAGAGTCAGACACAAAAGTGACCAAGAGCTGGACTAATGGTAGAAGGAGGCAAACATATAATCTGACTAAAGAGGAAGTCAAGATACGGGTGGAGTGAGAACAAGAAGGGACACTCAATATCTAGAATAGGAATCCGGAGGGTACTGATAGTAACCATTATCCCCATTTTATCATGTCCGGGAGTTGGTAAGTTCTCTATATCATATCCTTCTCATTGCACTATCGTCACCAATCTTAGTCCGTCCGTGTTTACCTCCCTATTTCATGGTTCCTATCTCTTCTATTTTTTTTACTGTTCTGATTTTCGTAATCCTTATGCCAACTTAAGATATGCGTTGACTAGTGAGGTAACAGTAGGGCAGATGTGGTTCATTCTCATTATGTTCTAGCATTCCTCGACTCTGGTACATCATATTGTCTTATATAGGATAGATCTTTAGCCTCGCATTTTATTTCTTGTATTTATGGATACATCACGGGGACCAGTACAGCAAGTGGAGTAGTCATCACTTATATAATCAGATAGACTGTATCATTACACGAGGAGTGTCAATATAAAATAGTATTCCAGAATCAGGACTTCTGTCAGACAGCGTTATGGTATTTTACATTTTTACTACTCCAATAGCGATCATAATTTCTTCGACCATGTTCAGGGAATTCGGGTATTCTCAGAACTTATCTGCAGTCAGCTTATTATTCAGAAGACAACATTTGGGACTCGTTTCGGTTATTATGATTTCTTGATCGTGTTCTCAGAGCCACCAACTCCTGGCAGTCCTTATTTACTTGGTGGACCATAGGCTCCGCTTGCCTCGCCAAGCGAGGGTTGTGTTCTGGTCACCTGGTGGACCTAACCGGGTATGGACTTCGCTGCACCCTGGTGCTTAGCATTTAGCGTTATGTTATGTGCTGGCTTTGCCGCGTGAGCTTCGCCAAGTACGAGCCTCGCAGAGCGTTAGCTCTGTTACATCCTAATGCTTAACGCCTGAGTTGTGTTGGATGGCCTCACCTAGGCTTAGCTTCGTCTATGGCTAGTCCTTTCAGTGCTTAGCACTCTAGCCCGTTCCTCGGATTTCTTCCGCCTAACATGTTTTAATGGATCCACTGAACAGGATTTTATCGCTATATCTGAGCTATCTCCATGATCCTTATGAACGATCCATTTGACCAATCTTGCAGGGTCTAGATATCTTCTACATGTTTCATCTGCAGTCGGGTTATCATTCAGAAGTCAGTATTCAGAGTTCTTCATAGCTATTCTATATTCTTGGCTGCGTTTTTTAGAGTTAGCAACGCTCAGTATGCAGAAATTCTTAATTATTGGTCTTCTTGATTTATACTCAGTATTATCAGGGTTATCTTTATCTTGGGTATTCTGGTCTATTCTCGGGGAATTAGTATGTATGTAGCACATCAGTAATTCTACTGCAGAAGGACAACATCATGCCATGCAGGATTTTATATTATATTATGGATTTCAGCACTACAGATTTCTATGAATTTCATCAGCTTTGGTTCGCAGTCTGATTGAAGTATTATTGATTATCTCACCAAGTCATCTCACTTTATATTATTTAGAATGGGTTAGTCTTTTGAAGTTCTGGCAGTGTTCTTTTATCAGCAGACATCAGATCAGTATTATTATGGCACCGTCAGAGGATATATATACCGCAAAAGTGCAGAGATGTCTCAGTCCTGAGTTTACCGTTTGGTCGATTTGGGAGAATGGCCCACAGTTATTCATATCTTGATTGGCATAATCCTCATTCCTTTCCTTTCTGTGTTCATCTTCCCCTTATCGAAATTTCGAGGACGAAATTTTTGTAAGGTGGATGAAGTGTGACACCCCGCTCCCGGAATACGTGCTTAGTTGCGTATTCATATTTTTTGATCATATTTTTCGATTTATTTCCTGTATTTATTTCGTATTATGAATTATTTATATGATCATTTTGCCTTGGATCCAGATTCGTGGATTCGGAGTCAGCCCTAGTCTGAACCGAGGACCCGATCCTAGAGTGTTCCTCAATTTGGACTTTCTGGTATTCAGATTTGACCAATTTTAGTTTCAAGCATCATTTTCCAATATTTTAGATTTTGTATGATTTTTTAAAATTTTTCTGAATTAAGTTGTAAATCTTCAAAACTGGTGTTGTCTTGATATGGGCATTCTATAAGACCCTCCTATAAAGCTATAAATCTTCAATTAAGACTTTGCTGGATCCCTCCTTCCTGGTACCATCTTGATAAGGGCATTCTATAAGACCCTCTTGTAGGCCTTGCGGCCAGTTTCATACACCAGCAACGGAACGTCCTGGACTGTGGTCTCGGGCATGTACGGGATCCACTGTAAACATTGTTCGTTGATACCCCCGTTGTTTCCCAATAACAACCTTGTTTTAGTCAGATGTGGATATATGTGTGCTAGAATGCTAGTTCACATATCTAGACATCTGGATAAGACGAGTAATAATAATAAAAGATGCCAACTATGTATCCGTTGTATGCTTGCCGAGTTTGCTTTCATTAGGTTTTACATCAGATTTTCTGTTTATAACCATTATTATATTATAACTTCTTACATCCTACTTTACCACTTGTGTTCTATACTACCAGTCTACTGCTCTTATCTTATCATACTATGATTATCCCTGCTTGATATCATTTGTTGTATATCTACTTGCTTCTGCATGCTTATGCCCACGACATGGTTTTCAATGCATGTTTATGATTCAGATTTATCGATACACGTGTGCTTATCTCAGGACGCCATCTGGCTTTCGCATCACCACTCGCCGGGGAGTTTTGACTCCTCTGGATCCTCATGTCCAGATCTTGAAGCTTGAAGCGTGTGGATTCTCCTAGTTACTGATCAGAGTGGCGCAGCTGAAGTGTGGATCCCCCAGCAGACCGTCTGAAGCCCCATCCTTTCAGGCCCCCTGCTCGGCTCTAGAGTCTTCCTGTTATGACTCGGAGCCTCCTTTTGTACTGTTCATACTTGTACATCCTTTGTATTCTCACATTTGCGCCATATTGGTGATGTAATATTATTGTAATATTGTGTCACATCTGGTGATAACTTTGTAATTGTACTCATATGTTGGAATGTACAAAGCACCACATACTTCCGTACTCTGATTCTTACATATACTGATGCTTAGCGTATATACGTGAGGGTATTTCTAACCTACATATATACGTCGCAGTAACGTCTTCGTACCCGCAGGATCGGGCGTTACACTGAGATTTGTTGTGCATTTCTTGACTTGGGGGCAAGTATCAACTTGCTCCCTTTCTCAGTTTATCAACAACTCGGGTTGGGTGATCTTAGTCCAACTCGAGTCACAATCTAACTGGCTGACCGTTCAGTGAAAGTTTCCAAGGGGAAAATTAATGATGTCCTTATCTAGGTTGGGGAGTTTATCTAACCCATTGATTTCATAGCTCTTGAGACACAACTTGTGTCCAATCCTAGGGCTCAAACTCCTATTATCTTAGGATGCCCATTTCTTACTACTGCCAACGCTATTATCAACTGTAAGAATGGGTCCATGAGGTTAACCTTTGAGGACATGACTAGAGAAGTCAATGTCTTCAACCTAGGAAAGCAACCCCGTGATGTTGAGGATCAAACATTTGAAGTCAACCTCATTGAGAACTTGACAAGTGAACATGGAGAAGAATTAGAATTAGAAACTGATTGTGACTTCGAGTTAGAGTCTGAAGACTTTAACCTTGATCAGGTTGTCGAGTCTGCTGTGAATTAGGCATCAAATCCTATTTCACCAAATGTGAAGCCAATAAATTTGACTCCTCCTTCCAGTGAGCCTTCCCCTTCCTTAGAATTGAAATCCTTGCCTACGCATCTCAAGTACGTCTATCTATGCGAATAAGAGACCTTTTCTGTCATAATTGCCTCCCATTTAAATGACGGGCAAGAAGAGAATCTTAAAAGTATTCTGAGAAAACATAGGGAAGCTATTGGTTGGATTATAACTGACATAAAGGGATTTAGTCCAGCCATAATTCAACATCACATTTATCTCAATAACGAGTGAAACCGAAAAGAGACCCGCAGCGTAGATTAAACCCTATAATGCAAGAGGCTGTTCATGCTGAAATTGTGAAATTCTTAGACAATGGGATAATCTATCCCATTTCTGATAGCCAATGAGTCAGTCTTGTCCAGCGGTTTCATAGAAATCCGATTTCACCGTAGTTCGTATTGACTATAAGAAGCTTAATGCATCAACTCGTAAGGACCATTCCCCCTTCTCTTCATTGATTAAATATTTGAACGTTTGGCTGGCCACGAGTATTACTGTTTCTTGGACGGTTATTTGGGGTATAATCAGATTTTTATTGCTCCGGAGGACCAAGAAAAGATTACTTTCACATGTCCATTTGGGGCATTTACTTATCGCCGAATGCCTTCGGCTTATGCAATGCCCCGGCAACGTTTCAATGCTGCATGTTAAGTCTTTTTCTCTGATATGGTAGAAAGATTCTTAGAAATCTTCATAGATGATTTCTCCATCTACAGAGATTCATTTACTCAATGTCTCCACCATCTAGAACTTGTCCTCTAACATTGTGCTAAGAAAAATCTGATACTTAACTGGGAGAAATGCCGCTTCATAGTAAGACATGAAATTGTCTTGGGTCATGAAATCTCTAAGAAAGGAATTGAAGTGAATGGAGCCAAGATTGAGATTATTGCTAAGCTAGCTCCCAATGCCAAAATGCGTGAAGGATATTCGATTCTTCTTAGGACATGCCAGTTTCTACCGAAGATTTATCAAGGACTTTAGCAAGATTGCTAGACCCTTGACTAATCTTTTAGGTAAGGATATATCCTTCACTTTTGATGATGAATGTATAAATTCATGGGAGAAGCTTAAGAAAGAGCTTATTTCTGTACCAATCATATCTGCACTGGATTGGTCTAAGCCATTCGAAATCATGTGTGATGCTTCTAATTTTGCCATAGGCGCTGTCCTAGGGCAGCACATTGATAACAAGCAACACGTGATTTATTACTCTCGTAGGATTCTCAACGATACTCAAATGAACTACACTATAACTGAGAAGGAATTCTTGGCAGTAGTGTTTGCTTTAGAGAAATTTCGTCCCTACCTACTAGGGTCCAAAACCATAATTTTCACCGATCATTCTGCGCTAAGATACGTCATGATGAAGAAGGATGCCAAGGCCCAACTCATTCGTTGGATCCTTCTTCTTCAAGAATTCGATCTCGAGATTCGATATAAGAAAGGCATAAAAAATGTCGTTGTTGACCATCTCTCATGTATTCTAAATTCTCCATGCAACAAATTTCCCATCAATGATGACTTTCTCGATGAAAAACTCTTAGCTATTTTTAGGGAACCTTAGTTTGCTAATATAGAAAATTAGTTGGTCACAAACCAAACTCCATCTTATTGGTCTAAAAATGATATATACCGGTTCTTATCTCAACTCTGGTATTTCTTTGGGAGGAACCGTATCTTTTTAACTACTATTCTGACCAAATTATTAGGAGATGCATTTCTGATGAAGAAATTAAGAGTATTTTATCCTTCTATCACGAACTTGCATGCGGTGGGAACTTTGGTCCCTGCAAGACTGCTGAAAAGGTGCTACAAAGTAGGTTCTATTGGCCTACTTTGTTCAAAGATGCTTATGAATTTTGTAAGATGTGCCCTAAATGCCAGATGGTAGGAAGGATCTCAAAACGAGATAAGATGCCCCTCAACTCAATTCTAGAAATAGAATTCTTTGATGTTTGAGACATCGACTTTATGGGTTCATATTCTAATTCATTTGGAAACCAATACATATTTGGTTGCTGTGGACTATGTGTCCAAGTAGGTAGAAGCCATTCCAAGTAAAACTAATGATAACAAAGTTGTCATAAAATTTTTGAAAGAGAATATTTTCTTGCTCTTCGGAACCCTCGTGCTATCATCAGTGATAATGGTACTCACTTTTACAATAGATCCTTTGAAGCTCTTATGCAAAAGTATGCTATAACTCACAAGTTGTTCACACCTTATATCCTCAAACCAGTGGGTAGGTGGTGGTCTTTAATAGACAAATCAAGCTTATTTTGGAGAAGATTGTGAATCAAAATCGAAAAGATTGGTCCACCAAACTTGTAGATGCCCTATGGGCCTAAAGGACCACTTTCAAGACGATTTTAGGAATATCTCCTTATAGGTTAGTCTTTGGAAAGGCTCGTCACCTACCTGTTGAGTTAGAGCACCGGGCTTTATAGGTAATAAAGCAACTAAATTTCAAGTTGAACACGACCGGTGACCTTCAGAAGTTACAAATTTTCGAGTTAGAGAAGTTGAGAAATGAGGCCGATGAAAATGCTAAGATCACAAAAGATTGAGTTAAGATTTTTCATGATAAACATATCATAAGGAAAATGTTTATCCCTGAACAAAAAGTCTTACTCTATAATTCTAGGTTTCATCCTTTTTCAGGAAAGCTAAAATCAAGATGGACTGGGTCATTTGTTGTTAAATCCGTGTTTTCACACAGTGCTGTAGAGATTAGTGACACCAAGAATGGGAATGACTTTAAGGTAAATGGTCAACGCCTTAAACCTTTCTTGGAATCGGTGCCGGTAAATGAAACGGTTATGGGTCTTTTAGACCCAGTGTATCGGTAACTTTACTCTTTTATATTCCATTTCATGCATCTATACATTTCTTTCATACATTAGGGACAATGCATGAGATAGGTGTGGGGGAGGGTTCTAACATGACTAACATTGTTTAAAAAGGAAAATTGGTTAAAAAAATAAAAAATAATTAAAAAAAAGAATAGTATTTTGACGTATTTTTGTAAGAAATTAAGTCAATTTTAAGGAATAGGAGAATCATAATTAGGATTTCTTATACTTGGTCAAAATAAGATGACTTGTTTGATTTCTAGGGTTAGGAAGAAAATTTGAAAAAGCAATTTAGTCTTGATTTTTACCTTGATGAAATATACACACTTTATACACTTATACACTTGGGGTTCAAAAACAAAAATTCTTATGCCTTATATATAAAAAAGAAATATATATATATATATCTCCTCTAATTAAGCTGGGTATTTGTGCTTCATAAAGCATAAGTATTCACGCCTAAAAGGGGTACATTTTATAAATAAAATTCCTTAGTTTTGTGGTCTTGTTTGCTCGAGTGTTTAAGTTCTTGGGGGTATTTTCTCACCTGGTGCCCTTAAACTGTCCGGTTTAGGTATCACCAACTAAAGGCTCGTTACATGGGCAGATTAGAAAGCTTAATGAAAATAAGGAATAATACCACTAAAAATAAAAATAAATAAGGCATAAGAGATAAAGTTAAAGAACTCTTAGTCAATATTTCACGGTCACGGAGGTGCATATGACTTAGGATAAAGTAATAGACTAGATGAAAAATACAATTTGACTCTTTACTTTGATTAATGACATGTTTTTGAATAGAGACTAAGTTTAGGAATGAAAAGTTCGATTTTCCTATAACTTATGGATTACTTGAACTCTTACAATAATATTTCAAATATTTTTTTCTTTTCAAAATAATTTTCAAAAATACTAACACTTTTTTCTTTCTTTATGGATTTTGTGGGTGCAATCCACTGAAAATCCTCACGAGACAAAACTCATCCTCTAGGGGTAACCTAGAGGTTTAGCGGCTTGCTGCACATGTTCAGTGCAATTGAGTGACATGCGAAAGTGGTCCAATAATTGATTAGGATTAGTTTTGATGTTTTGCTCGAGGACGAGCAAAAGATAAGTGCGGGGGTATGATCGGTCACAAATATTGCATATATATTGTCATATTACCATGTTTATTATCTAATAAATTCTATTGATAAGTCTTATTTTTATTTAATAATGTGCAGACCCATCACTAATGGAGGTGGAAAGAAATTGAGCCCAAAAGCCCACTTTAATTCTGATTTAATTAAATTTAAAACTTAAATAAAGATAAGGATTCAGGAGGATAGGGATAATTCCAGCTGAAGATCAACACAAATCAGAAAGATAACACCAAATAAAAACCAGTAAAATTTGAATTTCTATAAATCTATTTTGGTTATCTAAAGATCAACCTAGGATAAAGTCAAATACATAGTTTAAATTAAAAATCCAAAGGGATAAATGGATAGAGAAAAGATCAACGGATGAGATGAAGCAATTTTGACTCTGATTCAGATTGAATACATTTTACTATTTGAATCATAACTTTCTCTATCGTAGCTTAAATCTGATGATTCAAGATGATCCAGAAAGAAGATTTAAATGGATACAACTCTTATTGAGCACTATTTCTAAGTCTATAATTTGATAAGTTATATTCAGCAATCAACACGCCAACAAGCTGCAGATTAGAATTGAATATCCACATCAAATCAAGTTTGGCGATAAGGGAAAGATTCAAATTCAGAAATAGCCAGTTCCCCTTATCTTCTCGCTCCTCTCGCCTCTAGGGTTTTGCCTATAAAAGGCAGGGAGTTTACTGAAGGAGGGACCGAAGACTAGTTTAAGTTTTTCTCTTGATTTTTAGGATTTAGGTTCATTATTAGATAGTTTATGAGAAGTTGTATCTCAGTTCTTAATGTGTAGTTTAGTTTAGAAACAAAGTAAGAGAGAGAAAGAGTGATTGTAATCTGAAGTTAAAGTGACATTAATAAAGATTTGACGGACTTCTTTTCTTCTCCAGCTCACGGGTATATTGAATTTCAATTTAATATTTTTTTTTTTAGCAATGAGTAGCTAAATCTCTTCTTTCTGGGCTCACTAATCTCTCCTCTATAGTATTGATTCTTGATTGGTTAATGAAAAGACCCAACTGAATAATTTAAATGCCTTAAACTAAGCTTTGATTATTGCGAGTGTTCTTGAAGGCACATGAGGATGAGATTGCATTTTGAACTTAATATTGAAATTTATCATTAAAAAGAGCTTGTTTTTATTCCATCTTGCTTTATTGCTTTGATGGTTTAACATTCAATTCAAAGAAAGATTTCAAGAACTAAAGTTTGATTTCTAAAATAAACCATCTTATGTGTTTAACTTGATCTCTGTTAAATACAAAGCTAAACTTTTTGCCTATGATCTTATTGAAGAACTCAAACTTTCCAAGAAAAGAATCTAGAGTTGGATAAAGATTAGTGAGCCCAGATTTCTTTTTATTAAAAATAAACAAACACCATCACTATCAAAGCCTTTTAAATATCATTTTCTCTAAAATCTTTTCAAAGTTTTAAGTTTTCTTTAAATTCATCTCTCACTCTCCATTCTCTTTTCACATAAAAAAAAATATCAACACCATACTTTGCTTTTGAAACATTACATTTAAAAGCTTTCATCGCATTCCTCCTCATGGATCATGACCCGTTAGCCCAAAACTATACGGTAATTCTCACTACATTTACTTGCAATCACAACCTAGATCTTGACGACTTTCAACTGGTCGACTATTTAGGAGAGGATTATTGTAGCATCTGATCATGGGCTAATCGGTCAGGTAGGGGTAAAATTTAGTAGGAGGTATCTGTATGTAAGCAACGGGTCTTAATTATATCAAGTCATTAAATCTTCGAGGCTTAACCTCTTAATCCCTAATTCTTAGACACCGATTTGGCAAGAGTTCAGTACTAATAACTTCCTCCCGAGGTCAATCTCTTAATGAGTCCGAGATATTCCTAAGGGCCAACATCTAGCAAGTTTTATTTAGGCTTGGGTGTGTGAGTGGAGAGGTGATTTTTGGGCTAAGGAAGGGTAATGACTTTCTCACCTTATCTTATATCTGGTTATGCCCTTAAGTCTGATTCGTGCAATTGTGCAATATAGACAAGAATTAAACTTAAGCAAATAAATCACCCACGTGTTTGTCCTAAGCTATATGCAATGTCATATGTACACCTCAGTCCAGCTCACAATAACAGAACAAAATACAATATATTGAAATTGAAATGGACACGTGCCTACGATGCAAATGTCTAAACTATATAACACGTCAAATTACCGCTTTAGTTGTTTAATTATTGCAGTGAACATGTAATCAAAGCAAAAATCTAACAACATAATACAACAATATATGAACAATGGAAGAACCCTGCAAAAACTAGAGACCAGGCCCCAGAAAACCTTGCATTTCCGCGGCGAAAAACCCTTGGCCGCAGCAAAATTTTGGAATTATGCTTCCTGCTTCTTGAGCAGGGAGCTACAGGATAGTATAGGCTTCTGCAGTTATTAGTTTCTGTAAAATTTGACCTGTATACAAAAATAGAGAAGAGAATGTTAATAAAAACGTGAATTCAAAGTGTTCCCATCCCCGACAACGGCGCCAAAATGATGATCGGAGGAAAGCGTGCATGAAAACATGTATTTTTAGACATCAGTGAAAAATGCTATAGTGCTTTGGCTTCCTCGATACTTCCGTTATAGCAAAGTGGCTAAACGGGTCGAATCTGCATGGACGGGAGGCAATAAAAGCATTGACAGTTCATGTCGTGTGATTGTTAACAAGTTTTTCTTTTTTTCAAAGAATCAAAAGGAAAGAATAGAAAGCCAGAAATGAAAGGAGGAGAAGATGAAAACATAAAACAAAAAATAAATCAGTTGAGGTTTGAAAATGGTTTTGAAAACAAATCAAAAAGCGGACAAAAATCTCATAGTTTCTAACTACTAAATGCTCCACTAAACATGCTACCTGTAAGTTCACCTAGAGGGGGGGGGGTGAGTAGGTGATGGCTAATCTAATGGTCACTTAATGGCAAATAATGCGGAAGTAAAAACTATTATGACCTAAACTAAACTTTTACACTAAACACCACGTATAACACAAGAGTGTTGCCGAATTCCCCGTGAAGGGCTCTGGACAAACTCCTCTAGATTCCCCTAGATAAGGGTTGAGGTGCCGCGTTGGCTCTCTTGGTTAAATACAAGTGTTAGAAAACAACCCAAGCACGTATATCAATTAAGCACACAATATATCAAGCATGTAAAGATAAGATAAGTAATAGCATGCAAGATATAAACAAGAGACAAAGAGAGAGAGAGTGAGCAAACACAAACACAAGGGATTTGTTTCGAGGTTCGAGCACACTTGCTCTACATCCCCGCCTTCGACACACAAAGGATTTCCACTATAATCAATCCCAATGGATCACCCAGTTCCGCAACACCTACAACGAGTTCCCACTAGAACTCCTTGGACTCTCTCTAGTCCGTACACACTGCAAGCCCATCGGCTCGCCGAGGCCGCACCTCAAACAACAAGTTCGCACCCGAACTCGAAACAACGAGTCCCTACTAGGACCCGAAACAATACGAACACACACGTCCGCCTCCTTAAAGAACAAAGTAAAACTTTGGTGATCACAACTCTTGATCACCTAAAATCCTGTCACAACAAACTCCTATAGGTAGATATAGCAATGGATGGCTCAAGTGTTGTGTGAGAAAACAAGAAAAGAGATGGTGGAGGAAAACTCAAGAAATATTCTTTTAACACTCTTAATAAAACTCTCCTTTTGATTGGAAATATTTGCTCTCAAATATGTGGAGAAAACCTCTTGAAAGGATAGGAAAAACTGGCTTGAAAATTCTCCCAAAATCTTAATCAAAACAGCCCCCAAAAGCCCCATTTTATAGAGTCTGGAAAACTAGCCGTTGGGGTTCTGTCAGGCCTGTCGGTCGACCGTCCGGCCGACCGGCCAACGGTCATATTTCAGACCGTTTAAGCCATCGGTCGACGGGTCGGTCGACCGCCCAGATACAGAGAGCAGAGCTCTCTGGTCCGGTCGACCGTCCGGTCGGCCGGCCCACTGTGCTGCCAGACGTGCACAGCTCTGTGCACGTCGGTCGATCGCAAGGTCGACCGGCCCTTGGTGCGGTCGACCGCACGGTCGACCGACCTGGCCTGCCAGCCAGCTCTGGGTCAGAAAAGTTTAAGGGATAAAAACTTAGTCTTTTGGTTCAAATAAAATCCCATAAAATATAGAAAAATCTACAAAAATAGTTTTACCAATATACTTTAATAAACAAACATGCTTGCACAAAATCAAGGCATGTTATAAATGATTTGGACTATTTTTGTAATATGAAAAAATTGGCTCAAATGAAAACAATATTTTTCCAAACTTGGTTTTTCCAAAACTTGTTTTTCCAAAACATCTCCAAATATAAAAACAAGATATTTAAAATAACTTTGAAAGCATATGGTGTATGGATATGATCCACTACACAAACATGATGAAATATCTATGTTTTTGACATTAAGTACTAAACATGGTTTTGGTTAAAGACATGTATACTTTGAATACCAAAAACCAAAAACGGTTTTTTTCAAAAAGAAAACTCTTTTGTATTTTTCTAAAATGAAAATTCTTTTATGAGAAACCTATCTATATCAAGAGTGTGTGTGTAATATGATACTTGAGCAATCCACCAACTACTCTATCCTTTACATTTTATCTAAAACAAAATCTTACTAAAACAAACCTAGACTCAAGTCTGTTGGCCCAAGAGGTTACACTCTCCAATTGTTTTGTGTTTTGATGATGACAAACCAAATTAGTGCTATTTGGTACTAACAAGTTTGTTAAGATAAGTTTCAGGTTTGTACCATGTTTAGAGACCATTCGCTTAGCTATTGCAAGAACTTCTAAGTTCCACAAAGCAAGGAAGGCAAATTGCACATCAAGGAAGGATCATAGAAGAGAAGGCACTAGCAAGGCATTGGATGGCTCAAAGACTTGAAGATAGCTCAAGAAGTCTTCATGTAATTTGTTTTTCAGTTTATAGTATGTTAAAGAATAGTGGATAGGTTTGAAGCTCTATCACACACGTTTTTGCGCACATGCTTATTCCAAAATAATTTCTTATAAATTATACAAAAATATTTTGCTTACAAGTTTTTGCCTACAGATATATATTTATGTTTTATACTATTCCCTGTTCAAACGTATTTTTGTTAAAATCAAAATCCTCTTTGTTTTCTTTTCTAAAATCAATTTTTGACCTGATCCGGTCGACCGGGGCAGTCGACCGAGTCTGTGTCAGTCTGGTCCGGTCGACCAGACCAGTCGACCGAAGTTCTGGCAGATGCACGTATCCATGTGCATGTCTGTCGGTCGACCGGGGCGGTCGACCAGACTATTGTTTTTGCTCACAGGTTTTATCGGTCGACCGGGTCGGTCGACCGCTAGCCTATAACGGTCGAATTTTTGTACTACCGGTCGACCGGCCCAGTCGACCGATCTGACCGTTTGAACAGTAACGGGCAGATTTTTAAGAGCTGTTTATTTTTGTCTTTTGTGTTTAAAAATTCGTTTAAGGATATATTTTGATCTGATTACCTCCTAAACATCAGTAATTATGTTTTATCCCTAAACCCTAGCCCTCTCTTATAAATAGGGGTGTTTGGGGAGAGATTTGTTAAAAAAAAAACAATTATTGCTAGAAAATTCAAAAGTTTAAGACTTTCAAAAGAGACTTGTTTCTTGGTTTTTGTGCTGAATTTCTCACTGATTTTCTGAAGGGTTTTTCAAATACTCTCTGATTTAATTCTCTTTTTTCCTTACACACAAGAGCTTCATTCCTACTCAATATTCTCTAAGGACCTTTGTAAGGGAAGAGATATTTGAAAGAGAGAGTTTGTGGTCTTTTGACTACCAAGGAAATTACTTGTTCTTGAGATTGTAGGAGTTGGGTACTCCATTGTATTTGAGATCTTTGTGATAGTGGAAATGGTCGGAATCCTTCTGGGGAAGGCGGGGAGTAGAGCTGGGTGCTCGAACCTCGATAACATATCCTTGTGTTTGCGATTGGTTTACATTCTTGCAATTCTTACTCTACTTTGCTTGCACTTATTACTTGCTCATCATACTTACTTGCTTGCATTCATCTTGTGATTCTTGATTGTGATTGTTGTAGCTTTAAATTTTTAAATTGCCCTTTGATTAGCATTATCACCTATTCACCCCCCCTCTAGGTGATTTTCAATTGGTATCAGAGCTTGGACTCTAGGTTTGGCTTAACATCCATAGAGAGATCCTTAAAATATTGCTAATCAACATTTTCATTTATCCATTCATACACTAGTAAACATGGCCGACAACATCAAAACCCCTCCTAAATTTGATGGACTTAATTTCCCAATTTGGAAGGTTAGGATGACTATATTTTTGCAATCTTTGGGTAGCTTAGTGGCCAAGTCCTTGACTAAACCCTATGTAGCACCCGATAGTGATGAGAGCACTTGGACCGACTTCAACTTTAAAGAATATGAGGCTAACTCCAAAGCCCAAAACTCCCTATTAACCGCCTTGAATGAGGATGACCTTACACGGGTAATTCATTGCCAATCCGCCTATGAGATTTGGCAACACTTATTGGTCACACATGAAGGGACTTCACAAGTCAAGAGAGCTAAGATAGATCTCTTGAGGTCTCAATATGAATCATTTAAAATGCTTGATGATGAATCCATTGATTGTATGATTACTCGTTTCACTAAAATTACAAATGGTCTTTCTTCATTAGGTGACGTCATCTCCAACGATCAAAAGGTGCGCAAAGTGATACGGGCTCTTCCTTCTTCATGGGAGATCAAGGCCACCACCTTAAAGGAGTTGAACGACAAGGACGAGATGGACATCATTAGTCTCATTGGGAACCTAAAGACCCATGAGATGGAGAAGAAGGCAAGAGAAGAAGCCACTACTTCAAAGAAGAAATCCATAGCCTTCAAGACTTCATCCACCAATGATGACGATGATGAAGACGAAGAAGAAGATGAGGAGCTAACTCTACTTGTGCGGAATGTCAAGAGGTTGTACCGAAAGAACAAGTTCAACTTCCGGAGAAGATTCGAAGGCAAAGAGGAGCGGAAGATCATTTGCTATAATTGCCGCAAACCGGGACATATCATGGCGGATTGTCCGGAGTTCAAGAAGAAGATGACTTCCTCCTTCAAGCCAAAGAAACCGGAGGAGAAGAAAGCCTACAAAGCAACATGGGATTCGGAAAGCGAGTCCGAAGAGGAGGTGGATCAAGCTAATATGTGTTTCATGGCAAACACACCTAAGGTAACCCCTCAATCCCTTGATGATGAAGATGATGAACTAAGTAAGGAAGTTTAGTTCATGCCTTTGTAGAACTTTCTGAAACTTATGATAATAAGAAACTTGAATGCTTAAAATTACAAAAAGAAGTTGCTTTTCTTAAGAATCAACTTGCCATTGTTTCTAAAGAAAAAGATGATGTTTCTTCTAATTTCATTTCCATGCAAAAAGAATTTTGTGCCTACAAGAGTACTTGTAAGGCAAAATCTCCTATTATTGATGAAAAAGAAATTTCTTCTTTTAAATCCAAAATGAATGATTTCGAAAAAGTTTAAATGATTGTGCTTTCAATACTAAGAAACTTGAGAACATGTTTTCTAAAAAGCACACTTCACATGCTAACACTTCACAAGCTAAAAATTCTCATGCTAACACCTCTCATGCTCATGCTCACAATGCTCATGCTCACAAATCACACACTCACTATGCTTTTAAATATGGTAGAGTGTATAGATGCACATATTGTGGTAAAAATGGACATTTAGCTAAGTTTTGTTATGATCAACTAAATAGAACAAATAATCTTGTTTGGGTTCATGACACTAACCCTAGAGGACCCAAGAAAATGTGGGTACCAAAATCAAGTCTTAAATTGTTTGATGTAGGTACACACCAAAGCTCCAAGACGTAGGGAGCGGTGGTACCTTGATAGTGGTTGTTCAAGACACATGACATGGGACATCAACAACTTCACAACCCTATCAAGGTACATAGAAGGTGGCACCGTCACCTTCGGGGATGACTCCAAAGGAACTATCATCGGTATAGGTAACATTCAAATTGGTGCATCTCCTATTATTGAGAATGTTGTTTTAGTAGATGGTTTAAAACATAATTTGCTTAGCATTAGTCAACTTTGTGACCGTGGACTTAAAGTTGTTTTTGATGATTCCTCATGCAAGATTTTTGATGTTAAATCCGATGTTTGTATTCTTACCAATTTTCGTGATAATAATGTTTATATCATTGACATGCTTAATTTAGATTGTTCTACTAAATGCTTGAATGCTTTTGATGAAAATTCTTGGCTTTGGCATAGAAGATTAGGACATGCATCTTTTGACCATATTTCTAGGATTAATTCAAAGGAATTAGTGAAGGGTATACCTTGCTTGAATTTTGAGAAAGACCGCATTTGTGGTGCGTGCCAACTTGAGAAACAAACCAAGTCTTCCTTTAAACCAATCAAGGATATCATGTCAACTAGGCCTTTAGAATTAATTCATATGAATCTTTTTGGACCAACTAAAACTAAGAGTTTAAATGGAAGTAGATTTGCATTTGTTTTGGTTGATGATTTCTCCCGTTTTACTTGGGTTTCTTTTTACAAAATAAAGATCAAACTTTTTCTCATTTTAAAATTTTTCGAAAAAGAGTTGAAAAAGAAAAGGGTTTTCCGATTTTGAGAATAAGAAGTGATAGAGGTGGTGAGTTTGTTAACCAACTCTTCATGACTTATTGTGATGAAAAGGGAATTAAGCATGAAATGTCTTGTCCTAGAACTCCACAACAAAATGGAGTTGTAGAAAGGAAAAATAGAACACTTCAAGAGATGGCTAGGACAATGATAAGTGAATATGACCTCCCTCAATATTTATGGGCCGAGGCCGTAAACACCGCATGCTATATATCGAATCGTATTTATTTATGCAAAAATTCTTCAAAAACTTCTTTTGAAATGTATCATTCTAGAAAACTAAATGTTGCATATTTTAAAGTTTTTGGATGCAAGTGTTTTGTTTTGAATACTAAGGATAATTTGGGTAAATTTGATGCTAAGGCTTATGAGGCTATCTTTGTTGGATATTCCTCTACTAGCAAAGCATATAGAGTTTTCATTAGATCTTCTCAAACCATTGAAGAATCCATGCATGTTAAATTTGAAAAATCTAATGTGGTTGTTGAGAATGTTGTAGAGATTGAACCATTAGGTGAAGACATGGAGAGACTATCCTTGAAGGACTCACCCGCTCAAGAAGAAAAGCTAGACCCTATTGGTGAAGTTCAAGAGGATAAGGAGGAAAGCACTCAACCGCTTCCTAAAGCTTGGAGATACGCTACAAATCATCCTAAGGAGCTCATCTTGGGTGATGCATCTAAAGGAGTCACAACACGCTCCAAACTCCATGACCTATGTGGTAATTTTGCTTTCATTTCTCATTTTGAGCCCAAAGGCATTCTCGAAGCCGAGACGGACCCATATTGGTTGCTTGCCATGCAAGAGGAACTCAATCAATTTGAGCGCAACCAAGTTTGGCACCTTGTTCCTAAGCCCCACGATAGACCAATAATTGGTACTAAGTGGATCTTTAGAAACAAGATGGATGAGTCCGGAAATGTCATTAGGAATAAAGCTAGGTTAGTGGCCCAAGGTTACACTCAAGTTGAGGGAATTGACTTTGAGGAGACCTTTGCACCCGTAGCACGGCTTGAAGCCATACGGATGACACTAGCTTTTGCATGTTTTAAAAATTTTAAACTTTTTCAAATGGATGTAAAAAGTGCATTTTTAAATGGTTTTATTAATGAAGAAGTTTATGTTTCTCAACCTCCCGGTTTTATTGATCATGTTCATCCCGATTTTGTTTTTAAACTTGATAAAGCTTTGTATGGATTGAAACAAGCTCCAAGAGCTTGGTATGAAAGGCTTTCTAGTTTTCTCATTTCAAATGATTTTATTAAAGGCAAAGTAGACACAACTCTTTTTACTAAGCATGTTGATAATGATATTTTAATTGTGCAAATTTATGTTGATGATATAATTTTTGGATCTACTAATGAGCTTTTATGCAAGGATTTTGAGAAGGTCATGCAACTTGAATTTGAAATGTCTTCAATGGGTGAGCTCAATTTCTTCCTTGGACTCCAAATCAAGCAATTGCAAGACGGAACCTTCATTAACCAAGCCAAGTACGCAAAGGAGCTAGTAAAGAAGTTTGGGCTTGAAGGATCAAAGGCTTGTAACACTCCAATGGCAACTACAACCAAGCTTGATAAGGACGAACAAGGTAAAAATGTTGATATTAAATTATATAGAAGCATGATAGGAAGTCTTTTATATTTGACGGCAAGTCGGCCGGATATCATGTTTAGTGTGTGTCTTTGTGCTAGATTTCAATCGTGTCCTAAAGAGTCTCATCTTATTGCGGTAAAACGCATTATTCGTTATATTAAGGGCACTATTGGAATGGGTCTTTGGCATCCGAAAACTATAGATTTTTCAATGACTAGTTATTCGGATGCCGACTATGCGGGTTGTAGAGTAGATAGAAAGAGTACTAGTGGGACATGTCAATTTCTTGGTAATTGTCTTGTTTCATGGTCCTCTAGGAAACAAAATTCCGTAGCTCTCTCAACCGCCGAGGCGGAGTATGTTGCCGCGGGGGCTTGTTGTGCACAAGTCCTTTGGATGAAACATACTCTCCTTGATTTTGATTTGCACTTTGATCATATAAAAATATTTTGTGATAATACTAGTACTATACACATGACCAAAAATGCAAATCAACATAGTAAGACCAAGCACATTGAGATTAGATATCACTTTCTTAGAGATCATTTTGAGAAAGGTGATATAGATATTGATTATGTTTCCACGGATTTACAACTAGCCGATATTTTCACTAAACCCTTGATTTTGCTAGATTTTCGTTTATTTGTGGAGAACTTAATGTTTGTATTATTGAATAGACATGTTTTTCATAACCTTTTTGATGTATGACAAAAATGGGGAGAATAAGTTTACATGACAAAAATAAGTTCATTTGGTCTTGGTTCCATATGAATTTATATGGTTCCATATGAATTTATATGCTTTAATTTTAAAGATTTGTTTTATGAGTTTTATGTTTATGTATGTATGAGTTTTTGAATTCATGTATTTTGAGAATTCTTGTTTTGTGTTTTAGTTGTTTTGGTATTTTTGGTATCAAGAGCAATTTTTGTGTTTTATATTAGTTTCAATAATTGGTGCATCATTTCAATTATTGGTATCTAGAGCATATTCTTGTGTTTTATGTATAGCATAATTTGAGGGGGAGTTTTCTCCTCCCTACATTTTTGTCAATAGCCTATTTGTTTTGTCATCATCAAAAAGGGGGAGATTGTTGGCCCAAGAGGTTACACTCTCCAATTGTTTTGTGTTTTGATGATGACAAACCAAATTAGTGCTATTTGGTACTAACAAGTTTGTTAAGATAAGTTTCAGGTTTGTACCATGTTTAGAGACCATTCGCTTAGCTATTGCAAGAACTTCTAAGTTCCACAAAGCAAGGAAGGCAAATTGCACATCAAGGAAGGATCATAGAAGAGAAGGCACTAGCAAGGCATTGGATGGCTCAAAGACTTGAAGATAGCTCAAGAAGTCTTCATGTAATTTGTTTTTCAGTTTATACTATGTTAAAGAATAGTGGATAGGTTTGAAGCTCTATCACACACGTTTTTGCGCACATGCTTATTCCAAAATAATTTCTTATAAATTATACAAAAATATTTTGCATACAAGTTTTTGCCTACAGATATATATTTATGTTTTATACTATTCCCTGTTCAAAAGTATTTTTGTTAAAATCAAAATCCTCTTTGTTTTCTTTTCTAAAATCAATTTTTGACCTGATCCGGTCGACCGGGGCAGTCGACCGAGTCTGTGTCAGTCTGGTCCGGTCGACCGGACCAGTCGACCGAAGTTCTGGCAGATGCACGTATCCATGTGCATGTCTGTCGGTCGACCGGGGCGGTCGACCGGACTATTGTTTTTGCTCACAGGTTTTATCGGTCGACCGGGTTGGTCGACCGCTAGCCTATTACGGTCGAATTTTTGTACTACCGGTCGACCGGCCCAGTCGACCGATCTGACCGTTTGAACAGTAACGGGCAGATTTTTAAGAGCTGTTTATTTTTGTCTTTTGTGTTTAAAAATTCGTTTAAGGATATATTTTGATCTGATTACCTCCTAAACATCAGTAATTATGTTTTATCCCTAAACCCTAGCCCTCTCTTATAAATAGGGGTGTTTGGGGAGAGATTTGTTAAAAAAAAAAACAATTATTGCTAGAAAATTCAAAAGTTTAAGGCTTTCAAAAGAGACTTGTTTCTTGGTTTTTGTGCTGAATTTCTCATTGATTTTCTGAAGGGTTTTTCAAATACTCTCTGATTTAATTCTCTTTTCTCCTTACACACAAGAGCTTCATTCCTACTCAATATTCTCTAAGGACCTTTGTAAGGGAAGAGATATTTGAAAGAGAGAGTTTGTGGTCTTTTGACTACCAAGGAAATTACTTGTTCTTGAGATTGTAGGAGTTGGGTACTCCATTGTATTTGAGATCTTTGTGATAGTGGAAGTGGTCGGAATCCTTCTGGGGAAGGCGGGGAGTAGAGCTGGGTGCTCGAACCTCGATAACATATCCTTGTGTTTACGATTGGTTTACATTCTTGCAATTCTTACTCTACTTTGCTTGCACTTATTACTTGCTCATCATACTTACTTGCTTGCATTCATCTTGTGATTCTTGATTGTGATTGTTGTAGCTTTAAATTTTAAATTGCCCTTTGATTAGCATTATCACCTATTCACCCCCCCTCTAGGTGATTTTCAAAGTCTTCATCTTTTTGAAGTCTTCACTTGAAGCCTTCTCATCTTCTTGACTTGGTCCAAACACGATCCATAGAGCTAGACTCCTCTTGAGTACTTAATGTGGTCTTGATGCACAAGCTCTTGAATCAAACCGTGCTAGCTCCAAAACTTGACTTCAAATCCTTTGTTGAAGCTATGCACCTACTAAGATCTTGATCATAAATCTGTCATTAATTAAACACAAGATCATTAGTACTATAACTACATGAGTTAATCATCATCAAAACTAGAGTGATGGGCCTTCGGGCCAACAATCTCCCCCTTTTTGATGATGACAAAACTCATGAAGTTATATATGCATGGATTAAAGTAAAGCTTCAAAGAAGCTCCCCCTTAGCTCATGCATAACACATAAACAAAATAAATATGCAATGAGGCACATAACATGTATGCAAATGTAGGAGTAAACATGCTAATCAAGCATAAAACAAAAATTCTTTTTCTCCTATTTGCAAAACAAAACATATATGCATAAACACAAATACTACTCCCCCTTAAGTAAGGAAAACATGCATATATCTCAAATACTTCCCCCCCTTTTTGTCATTCATCAACAAAGGGGTTAAAGTAAAAACAAAATCATCAAATTTTTCTCCCCTTTTTGTCATAAACAAAGAGACCAATAAGGGGTGTAAACAAATAAGTCAATAAAAGGTTATATGCGATATACATTCATGAAGTCAAGTAACTTCCCTAAACATATACATTACATGAAAGAGGGATGACAAGCCCTAATTCATATAACGTATAATATGTAATGCATAAGAGGAGATGTGAAGCTCCCCCTACACACGTGTACCACATAAAGAAGAGTTGTCAAGCTCCTCAATATACAATACACTCAACATGAATCTATATGTAGAAGAGATGTTAAGCTCTCCTTGCATATAGGCAATACAAATCAAAACATTTTTTTTAATTTTTTATTATTAAAACAAATTTGAGATATCAAATAAACATAATTTTTTTAATTTTGATACCAATTTTAAAACATAATGCATAAGCTTTAAAAAAACATTTGAATTAAGCTTAGCATAAACAAATTGTGTGCTTTAAATGTATAAAACAGTTTTAACTCAAGCACAAAACAAAACATATATATGTATGAAAAATGAGTATACCAATTGAAATTGATACATACATATATAAGAAAAACAAAACATTAGAATATACAAGAATAGAATCAAATTGATACCAATTGAAACGATTCAATGATACCAATTGAAACAATAATAGGATCATGTGTATATCTCATAAACATTGAAGAATAATTAACTAGTTAAGTTAATTTTTGAAAAACTAGTTAAAGATCCTTCAAAACATAGAATCAAAACATATGTATTTCATGAATCATACCAAATACACAAGAGATGACACTCAAAATCGATTAAGCTCATAAAAGTGTTCATGAATCAAAGTCATGACAAAACAAATGAAGTGTGAGTGTACAAGAATCATGTGTTTAGCATTTTCCATGAAAATAATCAATGAAGCTCAAAACACAAATATCATTTTATCAAACAAATCATAAAAATTCATTTTCATTAAAATAAAACAAACTTCTAGGTATATGTATGATTTATCTAAATCTAACAATATGCATACATATCCCAAACATAAAACGAGTCTATTAATAGTATTTGCATGAAGGCAAGAGACTCAAAAAGGATATACATGTATATTTATTAGATTTGAATAAAAATTATATATACATGAAGTAAAAACATGAAAATTGGCAAAACAAGTGCAAATGAGGAAATCATCAAAACTAGTCTATATATGTGCATATAGTGGGTACAAATGAGCATGAAGTGCAAACATATATGAATCAATTTGTTCTCACTATTTGTACATGTATAAATACAAGTTTTGATAAAAACTACATTTAAACTAGTATTACCACATGAAGCACATAAAACAAATGAACATGCTAAAATTATGATATGAATAAAAAGCATGTAAACAAAATAAGAGTTTAGAAATAGTTACCAACTAAGGAACTATGTTCCAAAACTCCAAACATGGTGGTTGTCCCACCAAACCTCCTTGATAGTGATGCATCCATATATGTGTCCATCAAGTCCAAGTGCATCCACCATCAAGGCACCATCCCTCTCACGTCGTGTGAGAGCCCTCACCTACATCAAAAATAAAAGGTGGGGGGTTTGGTACCCATTTTCTTTTGGGTCCTTGGGGGTTAGCTTTGTAAGGCACCCAAATATTTTTATTGCTAGCAAAATTAAATGATGTATCTTATCAAAACAAAACTTTGCTAAATGGCCTTTGCGGTCACAATGTGTACATTCTTACACCTTAGGATGCTTATGTGTATGTGTATGATCGTGACGTGCAACATAAGCATATGCATGATGATGATGTGCATGAATGTGTGGAGCTTGTTTCTTTGAAAACACAGACTCCAATCTAGTGTGGTTAAATGCACATGTGCTCAAAGTAGAGCTCAAACTATTAATTTTATTTTTTAAAAATTTAATCTCACTTTCATCAATGGTGGCATGTAAAGCATGGTGAGAATGTGAAATATTTTTCTTATTCTTTTTAGAAAAACTTTCTTTTTCTTTTTCACAAAATTTCTTTTTAAACAAGAGTTTTCTTGAAAAACAACTTCTTTTTGTTTTTCCACCAAAACAATTTTATTTTTCAAACTAGTGTTTCCTTCACAAAGATCATTTAATTTAGACATTAAGGAAACATTTTCATTTTTCAAAATTTCATTTTCTTTTTCTAAACATGCAATATTATTTTTAAAAGAATCATTTTCTATATGCATGCAATCAAATTTCTTTTTCAAAATTTTATTTTCTTTCTTAATCATGTCATATTTCTCAAGTAATTGTTGGCAAAATGAAGTGAGCTCATCATATGACATGTCTTCATCATCTAACTCGGATTCGGTGTTTACCTCAAGGGGGTTATCCCCTTGGACCATATAGCACTTGTTGGAGATGTCGCTTCCAATATCCGAGTCACTCCCCGCATAGTATTGATCATTTTCGCCAAGGGAGAGGAGGGTGTTCCAAACTACAAAAGCCGAATTAATGTTAGAAACTCTAGATAAATAAACATCATCTAGGGTAGACTTTAAAGCATTAAGGGCTTTTGCATTAGCCTCAATATTCTTGCCATTTAAACAATAATCATTAGTGATGGCAAGGTAAACATGAATGCCTAGGGCCTTGAGGTACAAAGACATCTAACCTTCCAAATTTGGATGTTAAGAATGTCAAAGGTGGGTGGTGACATGAAATCCATGGTGTGTGTACAAATATTGTGATTAGCTAAAAATGAGGATCTTTAACTCTAGGTTGTGAGACCCAAATTCAGAGCACTTGGCTCTGATACCAATTGTAAGTTCACCTAGAGGGGGGGTGAATAGGTGATGGCTAATCTAATGGTCACTTAATGACAAATAATGCGGAAGTAAAAACTATTATGACCTAAACTAAACTTTACACTAAACACCACGTATAACACAAGAGTATTGCCGAATTCCCCGTGAAGGGCTCTGGACAAACTCCTCTAGATTCCCCTAGATAAGGGTTGAGGTGCCGCGTTGGCTCTCTTGGTTAAATACAAGTGTTAGCAAACAACCCAAGCATGTATATCAATTAAGCACACAATATATCAAGCATGTAAAGATAAGACAAGTAATAGCATGCAAGATATAAACAAGAGACAAAGAGAGAGAGAGAGAGAGAGAGAGTGAGCAATCATAAACACAAGGGATTTGTTTCGAGGTTCGAGCACACTTGCTCTACATCCCCGCCTTCGACACACGAAGGATTTCCACTATAATCGATCCCAATGGATCACCGGTGCCGCAACACCTACAACGAGTTCCCACTAGAACTCCTTGGACTCTCTCTAGTCTGTACACACCGCAAGCCCACCGGCTCGCCGAGGCTGCACCTCAAACTACAAGTTCGCACCCGAACTCGAAACAACGAGTCCCACTAGGACCCGAAACAATACGACACACGCCCGCCTCCTCAAAGAACAAAGTAGAACTTTGGTGATCACAACTCTTGATCACCTAAAATCCTCTCACAACAAACTCCTATAGGTAGATATAGCAATGGATGGCTCAAGTGTTGTGTGAGAAAACAAGATAAGAGATCGTGGAGGAAAACTCAAGAAATCTCCTTTAACATTCTTAATAAAACTCTCCTTTTGATTGAAAATATTTGCTCTCAAATATGTAGAGAAAACCTCTTGAAGGATAGGAAAAACTGGCTTGAAAATTCTCCCAAAATCTTAATCAAAACAGCCCCCAAAAGCCCCATTTTATAGAGTCTGGAAAACTAATCGTTGGGGTTCTGTCAGGCCTGTCGGTCGACCGTCCGGCCGACCGGCCAACGGTCATATTCAGACCGTTTGAGCCATCGGTCGACCGGTCGGTCGACCGCCCAGATACAGAGAGCAGAGCTCTCTGGTCCGGTCGACCGTCCGGTCGGCCGGCCCACTGTACTGCCAAATGTGCACGGCTCTGTGCACGTCGGTCAACCGCAAGGTCGACCGGCCCTTGGTGCGATCGACCGCACAGTCGACCGACCTGGCCTGCCAGCCAGCTCTGGGTCAGAAAAGTTTAAGGGATAAAAACTTAGTCTTTTGGTTCAAATAAAATCCCATAAAATATAGAAAAATCTACAAAAATAGTTTTACCAATATACTTTGATAAACAAACATGCTTGCACAAAATCAAGGCATGTTATAAATGATTTGGACTATTTTTGTAATATGAAAAAATTGGCTCAAATGAAAACAGTATTTTTCCAAACTTGGTTTTCCAAAACTTGTTTTTCCAAAATATCTCCAAATACAAAAAAAAGATATTTAAAATAACTTTGAAAGCATATGGTGTATGGATATGATCCACTACACAAACATGATGAAATATCTATGTTTTTGACATTAAGCACTAAACATGGTTTTGGTTAAAGACATGTATACTTTGAATACCAAAAACCAAAAACGGTATTTTTCAAAAAGAAAACTCTTTTGCATTTTTCTAAAATGAAAATTCTTTTATGAAAAACCTATCTATATCAAGAGTGTGTGTGTAATATGATACTTGAGCAATCCACCAACTACTCTATCCTTTACATTTTATCTAAAACAAAATCTTACTAAAACAAACCTAGACTCAAGTCTTCATCTTCTTGAAGTCTTCACTTGAAGCCTTCTCATCTTCTTGACTTGGTCCAAACACGATCCATAAAGCTAGATTCCTCTTGAGTACTTGATGTGGTCTTGATGCACAAGCTCTTGAATCAAACCGTGCTAGCTCCAAAACTTGACTTCAAATCCTTTGTTGAAGCTATGCACCTACTAAGATCTTGATCATAAATCTGTCATTAATTAAACACAAGATCATTAGTACTATAACTACATGAGTTAATCATCATCAAAACTAGAGTGATGGGCCTTCCGGCCAACACTTGCATCTTGAGAGATAGTTGCCTCACATAGATCCTTGGCCATCATTAACTTTGTCTCCAAGAGCTTTTCAAAGCATGAAACATAAGATTGTTCTCCACATAAAAACTAAACTAACAAGGTGTAAGTTACTATTAATTTATAAAAATCGGTGAGAGACAAGCATGAAATAAAGTATGAAATGCAAGTTAGCTTGCTAGAAGTTAGGAGTTGGAACCCAACGTCATGAGCCATCAATGGCTCTTGCAAGGAAAAGCCTTGCATAGGCTATTAGATTCATGTAGATTATCAATCAAGTGTTAGAAGTTAGTCACCATGAGAGAAAGCTAGCTAATCATCATGTTAGAAATTAGAGAAGAAACCATGGAAGGAAAGGAGGAAGCTTTTATGGATTGTCACTCTCTATTACAACAACTCTCTCTTTCTCTCCAGAATCAAACTCAGCCCTACTACATGATCTAAAAAAAGAGAAATATACAAAAAGAAGAAGAAGAAAATCTTACACTACACTATGGAGAGCAAACCCTAGTTACTGCTCTCTCTCATATTCTAGATCATCAATATAATATTTATAGGCAAAAGGACCTTTTGGAAGACGAGACGATGCCATACGTCGAAGATCGGGGAGTGACTCCCTGCCATTGCTGCGGAAACATTTTTGCGACAGGATCTCATCTTTTGCCAGTTGTCTCATCTTGCTTCGAGATGCTTCTTTATATGCTTCGTTTTGTCTACTTGGACCCGTATTTCTTTAGATACAGCTTACAATTCAGGATCTAATATATCTTCTAGAAGCTCTCTTGTTTAGTCTCTAAGAAATGTGTATTAATTATCTGAAAATGGGTTTAATTAAGCTCTTATCACACTTTTGCCCTTATTCATGTGATCTGCACACAAAGGATCAGAACATGGTTTATTAGCATGTTTTATTTATAAAACGGGCAGAAAATATGATGATGAAATGCAGATTTAGAGACTAATCACTATTCTTCCTGACAGCTGGGGCCTCGTCATGAACGCTGATCTTCCTCGTCGAAAACTAACGTTTCTCGGCAACCGAACTCCTAAACATCAAGAGCGCAATAATTTTCTCCATCCTCTCTCTCTCTTTCCTCCACCGGATGAAGAAGGAGGAAGACATCACAGTCCACCAGAATGAGAATTTTGAAAGCAAGAAATTTTCAGAAGATGAAAAAATCTCTCCTCACAGATCCGCCCTATTTATAAATGGGAAGGAACCCCAAGCATCTCCCATTCAAAACTTCAATCCCAAGAAATCGGTCTATGTCTCATTTTCAGTACGACAGGAACTTCGAGATACCAAATGCTGTTGCCGCCCGATCTCATCTATATTAGGAGATTCGAAAAGATTCCAGTCTGGAGGCCAGCTGCAGAAGCACAGTAATGAGGCCTATCCTTACTTGAAGCTTCCAGAAAGAGTTTCAATGCACTTAAATACTTCCACCGGCTTCGCTTTTCCGATTCATCTACCATAAATCTAGCAATCACAAGAGCAGGGGGCTCTATAGTGGTCATGTCTGGTTAATCCCAGAGATCGTGACACGTGTTCACCGCACTAAAAGTACCGCATGCAGATAACACGCCCAAAATGCCAAGCAGCTCATATGCAACCCCGAAGAGAAAGTCTAGGCCCAACTTTGATACACGTTCCAACTCCGAGGAGAAGACCCGGGCCCTTCTCACCCCAACATATGTGATTACCAGACTTCTCCCCGACTCCTACTGGACACAATAACAAGATTTTGGATCACAAGGACAGTTACGTCTGCCACGAAAACTCCACGTTCTATATACCCCTATTCCAGCGGAGACGGTTATGGATAGCGGTGGATATCTCGGCATGCCAATCCCAACAATGAAGCATAACAATCTAAACAGATATGGAAAGATCTTAATCGCGGATCATGAATCACGGAGAAAGATCTGCACCATCAATTACAGCATAACACTTACTTATAGGCCGAGAAAAGGAGAGACCCAGGAGAGGGAGACAAGAAAAGGAAGAACGAAGAAGACAAGAATGTACTGAGAAATTCCACTTGTAACACACAGAGAAAGTGAATCCTTCCTCTCTCTCCTCCCGTAGTTTTTCCATTCTCATTTTCCACATAAAAAATTTCTGTGTATGTCTGCTTGCTGATTGAATTTTTATTTCCGCATCACTTTAGACAGACCCCTTTCCTTCTTGTGGTGTGAGATCGACCATTCGATCAATCGCGTAGGAAAATCTTCACCACAAACTGGTGCTTTCATTGAGATCTGAGACCCAACACTCAGATCTCTCCCTTACCAAGCCCATCCTCCAAAGAGCCTCTCCAACATCGACGATGGTCCCGAGAAGACAAGCAACCAGAGGTGCATCATCAAAATGTAAAGCAAACCAAGCCGCTGGGGCACAATGTCTCTGCCAACCGTCGACCAATCACGCACCGCCAAAGACTCAGGCTCCTTATCGCAACATGAGCCTATCAACAGCATCCACTTCGCCCAACAGCGTGAAGATCAGCTCCTTCAGATGCTCTACGAGATGAAAGAGCAGATGGAGGAGCAACAGGCGCAATCAGATCATGAACGGAGATGGTCCCCGACCACGAGAACATCCTCCAGGAGCAAGAGAGGTTGAAACTGCTCAACCAACAGCTCTTGGCCCAAGTCGCAGCTTTTCAGAACAATCCAATACAACTAGAGGGTAACCCTAAGAACATTAGGTCTCTTAACCTCCGTACCCTCGACTAGCTGCTTTAGAAGCGGATCAGAGAGGCCAAGCTGCTGGGTCATCCTACTCCAACCGCCAAGATCCACGAGTCTCCCTTCTCCAAGGAGATCCAAGGGTGCGAGTTTCTGAAGGTCTCCACTCCAATATTCGACTACTACTCTGGAGTAAGTACCCGGTACAACACATCCGCCATTTTTAGAATAAGATGGTGGGCCATTCTCGCAACGACCTATCTTATGCCTCACCTTCCCTGACAGCCTGAAAGGTGTGGTCTCGGACTGATTATACTCGCTGCCACACTATTCACTCCACAACTTCACTGAGACGAATGAAGCGTTCCTCACTCAGTATGCCTCCCGCCAAGAGGCTAAGAGGAACAACCACCACCTTCTCTCTGTCAAAATGAGGCAAAGAGATAGCCTCAAGTCGTACCTTAATTTCTTTCAAAATCAACTCACTAAAGTTTTCTACTATGGGGAGGAAGTTGGCACCCTCGCATTCATCAGTGGCTGCAAGTTGCTCACCCCTATACAATCATCTTCTGAAGTACGTCGCTAAGATGAGAGAGATTCTTACCCGTGCTCAACCCTACATCCAACTTGAAGAGGTGATGAAGGCTTCCTCTGACCATCTCGCAAAGCCAAGCAATGGTGGAGGGAAGTCGAAGTCTCCTCGCGAAGCTCCCGACCATCTTCCAGATCGGCATCGAGGCAGCCTGCTCATAAGAGGCAAGCGCTCTCCATCGCCTCCCCGAGTTCATTCCGGGAGCCACCATTTTCTTTAAACTTCTTTTTAAAATACCAATAAAAGCTATAAAAATAAATTCTAATATGTAACTTAAAAAATATAAATAAATTACTATAAAATCCCAAAAATAATCATTAATATGCGTGATGAAAAAACAATGTATATTAGAATAATTAAACTTCTTTCTGGAATTTCAAACGTATTAAACTTATTAAACATTTAAAAACAAACCCTTTAAAAATTTAAATAAAATCTTATAAAATCCTCAAAAAGAAGCTATTTGAGCACAAATTATGTGATAAAAGATCAACATATATTACAAACTCATGAAGCTTCTTTTTGAGACATCAAAATCAATTTTGAAACATAAACTATATTTAAAAAAATGTTTTCCCAAGAAACTAAACTATAAACTTAAACTTTTGCAAACAAGTTTTTCTAGACTAAATAAAATATAATAACAAGTTTTTAAATGATATAATTAAGCTCTAATGTGTGAGGACAAGTCCAATACACATATAAATCTATATAAATTTATTTTTTGAGAATATCTTTCATAACACCAAATATTTAAAAAACTAAATCATAAATCACAAATTCATTTTCAATTAAACTCATCAAACCAATATAAAAAACTTGTGTATGTGTGTGAGCTTGAGCAGTCAAATCTAATCTAAATTTACAAAACTTTTAAATACTTACAAACTTTTTTACAAACATCAAGTCTTCTCTCTTGATCTTCTTCTCCTTGACTCGATCCAAACTCTATTCCTTAGAGCTTGACTCCTCTTTCAGTGCTATATATGATCTTTGTGCTTGAACTCTTGAATCAACACGTGTTATCTTCAAAACTTGACTTTGATTCTTTTATTGAAGGTAAACACAAAATCATGATCTTGATTAAACCTATAAATTAAATAACATAAGAACATTAGTACTATAACTACATGAGTTAAGCATCATCAAAATTAGAGTGATGGGTCTTTGGGCCAACATTGTCGGGGCCTGGCCTGCTTTGGTCGTCACTCCCGTCCTCCGCTACTGCTGACCCTGACTGTCATTGCCAGCTTTGGTCGTCACCCCTTCTTTCTCTACTGCCGACACCATCCCCTTCATCTTTTGTTTTGTCGCTTCTATTGACTACTCTGTAGGTGAACATATTGGAAATTGGGATTTTCAGTTGTCTACCGTTGCATTCGCCTATGATACATTTGTCACTATGACAATAAGTAAAAGTCTTTATGAGATTGTTGATGGTTTTAGGCTTAAACAACATACAAATCGTATTCTCATAGCTGATTACTATAGAGTTTCTCAGTCTGCATCATCAATTGCATCATCTGTTCCATCACACGTGCACGAATTACACGAGAAAACCAGTGATAAGGTTGCTCAAAATAATGCCAACTACATGTTGCGAGCTGATGTTAAGAACAAAATAAAAACTTTTAATGTTTGCGATGTTAACAAATTCCATGCTTGCAGTGCTGATTCATTTCAAATCTTGAACAAATTGGATGAAAATATTTATATTGTAGATTTTGGTATCAGTTCTATTTTCAATATTAAAGTCTTAGTGGATTACAAGGCTATTCATTTTATCTTACTGATTTGATGTGCCTTTCCCTGAGCCTATTTTTAGAGTCCTTCCTTTCCTGCACTCCAAGATATTTTACCTATGACAACAGATAAAGTTGATAAAATTTTGGATGATGAGATTATCTCCACCAGTGATAGTGGGACTTAAAATTATCTAATCCGGTGTAAAGGAAAGGCACTGATTAATGACACGTGGATTGACCAAAGCGACTTGCATGCTTTAGAGTGGTATAAGAGCATCTCCACCTCTAACTCGACAGGGTCGAGTTCTCTCCACCTAGGGAGAATGATACGGACATCCAGCTACGATCTTGGCACGTTTATCATCGTTGGAGAAGATGAGTCGCTTTAATTTTGTTCGAGAAATTGAAGGAGTATTTTTTATGTATTTTTATTATATTTTGTTTCTTTTAGTTAAATTGTTATTTTAGTACCACATTGGTCGTAACTTGGAACTACAATTTTGTAAAGCCTATAAATAGGCTCATATATTAGTTAAATTTTAATGCTGAATTTTGAGGATAAATTTCTGGTTGGTTAAATTATGTTTTAGGATTAATTCCTATTTACCCCTTTTTTTCAAACCCTAATCCTAATTTACTATTATCCCTTTCTAGCCGTCTTTTTCTCTCTTCACCAAATCTCGACCGTCTCCCTCTTCCTCTTCGCTCTGGCCTCTTCTCCGCGCTGCTGCGCTGGTAACATCATCATCAACCCCAACATGCACTCATCATCATCAACGACAGCAGCACCAGAGTCATCCTCCTTTCTTAACTGCATAGCCCGACGTCGGGCTCTCGCGACCCCATTGCCGTCGCTTCCTCCCTGCTGACCGCCAACGACAAAGCGATGTAGGTTTTCGCCACCTGCTCCCTCATTTTCTCTCCTCGCCGGCGTCGATCTCCCCTATTTTGATCCTCTCGACGTCACCCTCATCATCACCGTCCTCGACCTGAAAGTTGGTCGTCTAGTCGAGTTTGAGTCAACGTGTAACACCCTGTTCCTGAAATATGTACTTCGATACGTGTTCTAATATTTTGATCATATTCTTTCTATTTTGCCCATATTTATTTTTGTTTTATGATTGTTTATATCATCGTTTGCTATTGGATCCGGATTCCTAGATTCAAAATCAACCTGAGTCTAAACCAGGGACCCGATCCCAATGTACTGATTGATTTGGTCTTTTCGGTAGCCAAATCTGACTGATTTCAATTTCAAATATCATTTTCTAATATTTTAGATTTTTCATGATTTTCTGAGATTTTTCTGAATTATTCTGTAAAATCTTCAAAATCGGTATCGACCGACAACACTGGTCAATTTGGTTTTTTAATTTACAAATGGGGCTAAATTTCTAAAATCTTCTTTCACGGTATTTCTCAGAATCACATTTTCTATTTTAGTGTATTTTTGAAGATTTTTTGAATTTACCGGATTTGGTGTCGGCCGGTATCACCGGCTGATTTTGAGATTTTTAATTTAGAAAAAGGATTGAATTTCTGAAAACCAATTTCATATTGTTCCTTAGGAGGATATTTTCTATCTTTAGGGATTTTTTGAGATTTTTCTGAATTTCTCGAATTTTACCTTATTAAAATAAATTATAATACCTTTAGATATTTCTCACTCTTTTTCCCATCTCCTTGGCTTGCCACATGACACATCCCCACCACAAAATCTCCCCCTTATAAATATCTCTCTCTCTCTCTCTCTCTCTCTCTCCTTCTCTTTCTCTATTTCTCTCTTATTTCCCTCTCTTTCTTTTCTCCATTTCTCTTTCTTCTCCCTATTCTTCAACCCGGCTAATCGCCACCCTGGGCCACCACTGCCGCACCACCAGCCTCGTCGGTGACCTCCCTAGCCTCTTAGCACCACTGGTCTCCCCCATTGCCGATCTCCGCTTTCTTTTCTTTTTCTCTTCCCCTCTTTCTTTCTCTCTTCTTTCTCTCTCCACCAAATTGCCGCCGCCCAGATCGACCGCCGCTGACTCCCCCTCTCTTCCTTTTCTTATTCTTTTCCTTTTTTTTCTTCTTCTTTTTGTTCTTTTTTCTCTCATTTCTCTCCATCTTTCCCCTGTGGCCGTGGCCGCGGCAGCAACGCCATCGCCGACCACCTGGCTGGCTGCCGCGACGGCCAGCTCCTCCCCCTCTTGATCTCTCTTTTCTCCCCTAAATCTCTCTCTTTCTCCTCTCTCTTTCTTTTCTTTCCTCCTCCCTCACCCTATCTCCTTTCTGTTGGGGACCGGTAGCCGGTCACCACTGGCCGGCTGGGGCCGGCCAGTCCCCTCTCCACTTCCATGCTCTCTCTCAGTCTCTTTCTCTCTTGCACTCTATTCTCTCTCTTTCTCTCCTGCACTCTTTCTCTCACTTCTTTCTCTCTTTTGATCTCTCTTCAGCTCTCTCTCTCTCAAATGGTTATGGTGGATGGTGCTCGTGCACGTGTATTTAGAGTTTGGAGATTTCACGACATTTTCGATATTTTAGGTGAGTGGTCTCGGTTTATTCTAGGTTTCCCCGCTTCGTCTGGATGATATGTATTTTTGGGGAATTTACGTATTTGTATTTTTCTGTTGTATTTGTATTTCTGTAAATTATATACTGTATTTGTATGTGGTCGAGAGCTAGGACTGTACATGAATTATACTTGTGATGAATGCTTGTATTAGTGTAGTTAACTTCTTGTACAATACACTGCCCATGATATATTCTTTCACTGCTTTATTTTCATGTGTGGCTGAACCATCTTGGTCGTTAGTCCCCGGACATAAATCCCTGGGTTTTCCAGCTTCGTCGGGAGCCTAGCTAAGCCGTGTGACTATGTAATTAGCCTATTGGACACCTTGTCATGCACGACTTACTATGCACTCGCTTTGCTCAGTCTCCGGACTTAAACAACCTGGATTTTACTAGCTACACCATGCAGCTGCGAGCCAAACTTAATTACGTAGCCTCGCCAAACACGGTTTAGCTATGTCCCCGCTTCACTTAGCCTTTGGGCTCAGCTATTTCGTGGTTTATCTAGATCTGCTCCCGCCTGGATGGTGAGTTTAGCACTCAGCACTTATTCACTAGATTCACTTGTGCAGGAGTTGTGACCGGGTACGATTGACGTAGTAGTTAGACACTTATCTCGAGACACGCGCATGGATCACCATGTGCTTTAGTGACTAACACTTTTCTCTGATTTTACCCTAGTACTGCTTAGCTTCGCATGACTCTACGCTTAGCTATTTGCTACATGTTACATATCGTTACTGGATTTATATGCATGTATGGTACTAACATCTCCTGCACGTACTCCACAGCCCCCAGGCTTAACCGCTCTGTGGTTCTATACTACAGCTTCTGAGCTTAACCACTCTGAGGTTCATTAAAGTCCTTTGGACTTTTTTACTACGCCTGGTAGGCAGACCTAGCATCAGCACTTTATCGCTAACTTCGTTCGAGCTAGTACACATGAGCGCTTCGCCATGCGTGGTAGTCTAGCGTTTATACGCTCGCTCCATTGTGTGCGTTTAGCCATACCGCGAGCTGCAATCATGTCGAACGTGATAGCGTTTAGTGCTATGCGTTAGCTGCGCTCCAGCTTTGCTTAGCTCCGCTTGGATGTTCCTTACTTTCTTGCCCGCTTGCCTGCTTGATAATTTAACTATTATTCTTTTCTTGATAGTTGTGAAGAGTTTGAAACTATTACTTATACTGTTTTTCAAAAATCTGTATTATTTTTCTTTATTCATACCGATCTCCTATATCGGTACCATTTTTTTGTATTAATACCGATCTCCTATATCGGTACCATTTTTGTGTATTCGTACTGGTCCCCGTATTGGTATCGTTTCTTTGTATTTTGTTATACAATAGTTGATATCTGTGCTATCACCTGATACGCTATTTCTTGACACCCGACACCAGCATGCTATCACCTGACACCTACATGTTTTACTTGTCACTTGCCCTGCTTAACTCTTAACTTGTGGTTATCATTACGGGAATTCTGTAACTGCTATCATGTATTATATATGTGACCTGTATCCCTAGTACTCATGTGAAAGTACACTTAGAGGAGAGGTGAATAGGTATAGTGCTAATCTAATGACAATAATGCGAAATTTAAAAATTAAATGCTAATACACAATGTGTAATCAAGAGTGAGTCTGAATTTCTCGTAAAGGGCTCTGGAACTACTCCTCACGGTTCCTCTGAATTATGAGTTGAGAAACTTCAATAGCTCTCTTGGTTGAACACAAGTGTGAGCACACAA
>JAVJIF010007895.1:0-156101 GCA_038442645.1 Agave tequilana | reverse complement strand
AGAATTTGCAGGTATTTATAGTAAAAATGGAAAGGAGGAGAGCGTCTGAACGTAAGGGGCAAACACTCCCTCAAATATTTTAATATTGTGGCAGATCTGCAAAAATGTGGCTGATCCATGGTAGCTTGTGCCCGTATGGTTAGATCCATGGGGGCTATATTGGATTTTCTGTTTGTATGTATTATCTTCTTGGTTTCTCCGTTTGAGCTCTGGATTAGGCGATATCCTCCTTAATCTTTGAGCTAACCGAAATAGATTCAAAAAAATCCGAATTTAACCGATTTTCATTTGGTATTATCTCTCTGGTTTGTTCTGATCTTCAGCTGAACGTTTGCCCTCATCCTTGATTTTGATTAAATCTGAATTTCAGTGTGCTTTTGGGCTTGTTTTCTCTCCTCTTTCTTTTAGTAAAGGCCCTGCAAATAATTAGACAATAAGATAATTAAATAGCAGAGTTTATTAAACAAATAATATGGGAATGTGACGATAAATATGCAATATTTGCGACCGATCAGTCATGAGTCTTTTAACTAACTCCTGTAAAATAATCTTCAAGTGGTTAAGTTGGATCATATATGATGAAGAGAATACGGTGTAGGATGGGAGGAGAAATTTGGGTTTGTTGTAGGAATTTTTGTGGAATTGAAAACGAACAAGAATTTGGGGAAGAACTAGAGAGAAAGGAAGGGTAAGATCACAGATCGCACCCGGGCCTAGGCTTCACCGCCTTCAATTCAATCATTGAGATTAAACTAAAATAACACAATATTTCACATGAAAATATTTTTTTCAAATCATCATTACTTCAAAGTTCAGTACTTGGCTATATATAGCCTATAATACGTGCACCATACATGCAATTATTGATAAAACCAAATCTAATTCAAACTAATCCTAAATCCCAACCAAATCTACTCAAATATAAATTTAAATAAAATCTTAAATCCCACTAAATTTGAGCCGTTCGGTTCTCCAATCATTCACCCCAGCATGAAAATATTCATCTTCGGTGAATGTAGTGATAATAGCAAGGCAAGCACAACTGGGTTGAACCACGTCATGAATCCTCAATCAAGATAAGGGTTAGTTGGAGAATAACACTTATGCATCATGGATGAACCAAGACCGTGGAGGTGGAAGTGGCTTCCGTGACAAATCGGCTCAGTCGATGCCAGTTCGAATAAGATATCTGCATCGTAACAAGGCAACTCAACTCCACTGAAACTGACTCATATACCAATGCATTGATCTCCTGTGAACATGCCTCCTGTAGAAAGAACTGAAAAGTGTCGTACACATCAGACGACGTCTGGAATAAGGAAAACATCATAGCTGTCAAAGATAACACTAGCTCCATAATAGGGTCTGCTGGAAGATCTACAAGAGTCTCAATAGGAAGCTCTTTAACTTCTATGGTTGTGAGAAAATCTCTTTTTGCAGCAACACCAACTGAGAGATAACTTCTGGCCCTGGCTTCTAAAAAATATCATGCTCGACAAGGACTGAAGGCTCTGGATCTGTAACAACCTTTGCAGAAATGCTTTTTAGAATCTTTCCCATACCATCTAGAATCTCCTTACATTCAGATACTAGATCACTGAGTTGTGGCCTCGCGAGCTCGGACTTATGCTCACCATTAGGCTCTTCGCAATCTACATCAGATGTATAAAGAAAGTGTGAATCATACAAAGTACGAAGAAATCTTGCAAGACAAACCAACATCGACAGAACTTATGGATGTCTTTCCACCAACAACAAGCTTCTCCGACCAGCTTCATTTGGACACAGTGGAGCTTCTGCTCAAATGTCAGGGAGAAATAACTGAAGAATTCTTCAAGATGATTTTCTCATTGTTCATTCCCATAACAATTATCCGAACTCTGAAAATACAAGATAGCCACGTACATATTTCATTCAACTTTCTTGACATCACCATCAATCTATATACACCATAAAAGTAAAAGCCTATGAAGAAATTCAGTGCATAAGCTCAGAAATTATTCAAGAATCTCAACGGTTCAAACTGGGCTCAAATCGGGATGGATATGAGGACGCGTAACGATTTTCTTCTGATGTACGAACAGTACCAGAACCAAACACAGGCTTGTGAAAGTTAGCTCTGTTGTCCAAAAGTTGTAAAATCACCTTAGTAGCTTCAAGACGTAGCTACGGATCAACACTTCAGATGAACTTGAATCAGAACTAGCCTGACACGGGATCTGGATTGTTGATGTGCTGCTATTGTATACAGTAGCAGCTCATAATGAACCCGATGATGTCAGCATCGGCTTGGATGATACCAACATTAGCTCAGTGGCTCAGGTGAGCCGATGACTTGATCAATTCAAATGACCCGATGGTGTCAACGTCGGCTCGTTGTGAGTGATGATGATGTCAGTGTTGGCTCAGTCACTCCTGGTTGGCTTGCTCGGCGGGTCGGTCCGGTTGAGTTCGAGTGGAATGAAGTGGATACTACCCAAGCAACTTTACTTTGACCCGAACAGTTCAGGTTCGGGTTGTGATTAAATAAAACCTGATAAACTCATTTCTTTTCTTCTCCTTTTCGAGGGAGGAGTTTACAGCGACGAAGGGCAATGGCAAGAAACAAGTGCCGGCAAAGATCTCCGACAAGGAGCAAATGCAGAGGTGAATCTACGTCAGCAAGGAGATCATGATGGCGAGGAGATGACACTGATGAATCGGGAGGAGAAAAGGAGATGAAAATACCGGTTATGTTGGAGTGGTTGGCGGAGGCTATGGTGGCCGGCGAGTGAGGCTTGGACTCAGTGACATTATGAGGTTGATTGTGAGGGTGGTGGTATGTAGATCTGATGCTGATTGATGTTGGAGGCAGATGATGTAATCGGAGCAGGCAGGGATGGATGATGTTCGGACGGCGGCGATGGCTTTGTAGAATGTCGACAAACACGTCGGAGTGCTGGGAAGTCATCGGCGTCGTGCTGGAGGAGGAGGGCGATAACAGTGATGAAGTGGCCAAAGTGAATTAGGGTTTGGGGGGTAGTCAGGGTCGGGAAGATGTACAACAACTGGTGGAATTTTTAGGGATTTTAATTTTTTTTCTTTCTTTCTTTCTTGCTTTCGTTTTTTGGGGAAAAGGAAGAACTAGGGTTTTGGGATTTTTTTTTCATTTTTAAACATGAATTTAGCTCTTATACCAAAATGGATGTGGGATGGGAGGAAAAATTAAGGTCTGTGGTGGGGATTTTGGCAAAATTGAGAAGAGAACATGGATTTGGGGAAAGGGTATTATCACGATTGCAACCCAGATCTTGGCTCATTGCCTGATTTGATTCAATCATCGAGATTAACCAAAACAATACAAAGTTTCACAATTTTTTAAAATTAAAGCATCATTAATTTCAAAGTTCAATACCTGACTGTAAATAACTACAATACGTGTACCATACGTGCAATTATTGATCAAATCAAATCTAATCAAATCAAATTCAAATTAATCCTAAATCTCATCAATCTAAATTTAAATAAAATCTTAATTCCTTCTAAATCTAAGCCACTCGATTCCCCGTCAGAATAGCATTAGATTCAATTTACAAATGATTCGTGTCGAGATAGCCCTATGTTTGGCAATGCTACGAGGGTTTGTTGGTAAAAAGTCAAACTAAAATCCTCTTACACCGAATATTATTTTATATTATGCATGAGTTACAATGGCTTATTAGGGCAAGCCCCTCTTCTCCACCCCAAACCCCAATTAGGGGTGTGCATCGGGTGGTTCTATACGGTTTTGATCAAAAATTCTAAACCGACCGCAACGAATTATTTACACCAATGCACACCTATATCAAATATTTGGTTCGATTTTGGCTTCAGTGTTCGGTTCTGAGAGAGAGAGAGAGAGAGGAGGAGAGATAAAGAAGAAGAAGTGTGGCTGTCATCGTGGTTAGGCAGGCATGGAGGTGACATTGACGACAGTTGTGCAGGTGGGAAAAAAAAGATGAAGAAGAAAAAAAAGAAGAGAAGAAAAAGAAAGAGTATGTTGGTTCACGTGAGTTAGAGTTAGGTTTTGGAGAGAGGAGGGAGATAAATATATAAAACAGGGAGTTTGAACCTAGGCTCAGGGTAGAAAATAGTGGGGGGAAACAAATTATGCTTACTCCGACTCCCAACAAATAGAAGTTTAATAGGCACAACGTGCAAAACTCTGAGTCCCAACACAAACATTACATCACACAATAGTTCGAACAGTTTATAGGTACCAACCTTCATATTTTCCTCTCTCTCATAGATACAACATTACAAACACGTACCCCTACACATACACACATGTAAACACATTTTTTTCCTAATAAGAAAGTTTGCAAGCAACCTTAATAGCGTCAATTTTAAGAGAAAAGTGATTCAATTCACTGGAGTCCATCTTTTACAATCTTTGCTTCAAATGCAAAATTACAACCATAATAGGATAATGTCATACCCTCGCGAGTAATACACTTTTCATGCTCATATGTGGAGTGTGACATAGGCACCCAAACATTTCATTAAGGCACCCACAAGATCAAGGCACCCACCCGGATTTGTTAAAGGCACCCCTCACATTTCAAATTACCCCTCACATCTCTCAACTAATTTTTTTTTCAAAATTCCAAATCTACCTTCTTCCCTCTCTTCTCTCTTCTCCAGCACAACACATCACAACTAGAGATTACATATAGTGTAAGTTCACCTAGAGGGGGCGAATAGGTGATGGCTAATCTAATGGTCACTTAATGTCAAATAATGCGGAAGTAAAACTATTATGACCTAAACTAAGACTCTTAAACTAAACATCACGTATAACACAAGAGTGTTGCCGAATTCCCCGTGAATGGCTCTGGACAAACTCCTCTAAATTCCCTTAGATAAGGGTTGAGGTGCCGCGTTGGCTCTCTTGGTGAAATACAAGTGTTAGCAAACAATCCCACAAGTATATCAATTAAGCACAATGAATATCTAGCATGTAAAAATAAAGACAAGTAATAGCATGCAAGATATAAAAGAGACAAGAGAGAGAGAGAGTGAGCATCGCAAACACAAGGAATTTGTTTTGAGGTTCGAGCCACACTTGCTCTACCATCCCCACCTTCGACACACGAAGATTTCCACTATGCACGATCCCAATAGATCTCTCCTTGGGCCGCCGCAACAATCCTACAATCCCTCAGACCCCTAGTCCCGTACACACACAAGCCCCACAAGATTGCCGAGGCCGCACCTCAAACCAAGAGTCACACAACCGAACTCTAAACCACACACGAGCACACTTGCCCCTTTCCTCAAAGTATAAGAATGAAATCTCTTGGTGATCTAACACTTGATCACCAATAAAGCTCTCACTACAACACTCCTACAGAATGAATAATCAATGGATGCTCAAATGTAGTGTGAGAAAAAACTAGAAGAGATGGTGGAGGAAAACTCAAAGAATCACTTTAAACACTCTTGATAAAATCTTCCCTTTTGATAGGAAATATTTGCTCTCAAATTTGTGGAGAAAAACCTCTGAAAAGGATTGGAAAAACTGGCTCAAAAATAATCTCCAAATCTTGGGTGAAAACAATGCCCAAAACTCTCAAATTTATAGGGCTAGAGAAAACTAGCCGTTGTGGAGGTCTGTCAGGCCTAACGGTCGACCGGCCGGTCGACCGCCACGTTCAAAAATCCGACCGTTGGAGCCTCCGGTCGACCGCCCGGTCGACCGAAAAGAACAGAGAGCACTGCTCTTAGTTCCGGTCGACTGGGTGTTTATGACAAAAAGGGAGAGAAAAATTTGTTAATTGTTTTTACCCCTTTGTTGATGATTGACAAAAGGGGGAGAAAGATTTTGGTTTATATGCATGTTTTGTGAAAAAGGATTGTTTATGCATATATATTTTGTTTTGCAAATAGGAGAAAAAGAATTTGATTTGTTTTATGCTTGATTAGCATGTTTACTTCTTCATTTGCATACATGTTTATGTGCTTCATCGCTATATTATTTGTTTATGTGTTATGCATGAGTTAAGGGGGAGCTTCTTTGAAGCTTTACTTTAATCCATGCATATATAACTCATGAGTTGATCATCATCAAACTAGAGTGATGGGCCTTCGGGCCAACATATAGGGCCTGTTTGGTTAAGGGTGGAAGTGAGGAAGTAAGGAAGTGGTAATGGTTCTCTTTGGAACTTGAATTGGTTAGTAAGTTTTTCGGTGTTTGATGTTGTTGGGAAGTGTGGTTTAGAAAATGTTATGTCTTTTTCGATGTTTGGATGGTAATGTGGAAGTGGAAATGGAAAAGTTGACCACAAAATTGACCGACAAAATAATATTAAAATAAAAATTAATTAAGAAAAATAAAAAATGGACTGTAATTAGAATGCAAGTAAGATTTACATGATCAAAAAATTAACTGTTTTGTACTACAACTTATTACAAATGAGATTTATATTATCACAAAATTAACTGTAGCACTCTGAAAGTAAAAAAATGGTTGTGTAAAAGACAAAAGAGAAAAGGAAAAGGGATTTACTTATTTTCCTTTTCCGGTGTTTGGATACATAGGGAAGTGAGAAATTATACATCCTCATTTCCTTACTTCCGCCTATTTCCTTGCAACCAAACATGCCTTAGTTCATAGCAAAAAATTCATAGCAAAACTTGTTTCAGCCAATTGAGATTATACATCCAATAGAATTATCACTACTAAACATATCGAAATACATTTGCATTTGTTTTTCGTAAGCGATATCCCATCCTACGGCCGTTGGAAATCGTGCTCATGCCACTTATAAGGGATAGGGGCACTGGATGTCCATTGCTTAGGTGTAGCTGCATATAACACAACAATAATATTAATTGATATGAGATATCCAAAACAGAATATGAAATTTATAATCCATATAAGAATAAACTAACCTCAATAAAGTGGTTGCCGTTGACAAGCCTAATTGCAATGTATCTACGTGCAGGAGGAAGTGACTCTATTCTGAGAGGTAAGAATGTTAGACATTGAGATCGTGAGAGTAAGAATAAAACCACATGTTTTGGATGATATGAGATATCCCATATTAGGCATCACCATCCACTTGTCATATGATGCTCCACCATCAAAATGATTGTGAGCGTGCCTGATCTCCTCCAATGGCTCGAACTTCCATAGATACCTTCGTATAAACGCGGAAAGCCATTCAGATATGTAAGAATGTCACGTCTTACTTGAATCCATCCATCCTCGCCAAAATCAAGCATATTAGCAATGGCTCGGTATCCACAATTCTCATCCAATTTCATATCCTCGTATGTATAATGAACATACATATTTGTTCCATAAAAAATGTTTAAGTAATCCACCCCAGTGAAGGAAATACCCGAACTACCTATCATGATTTTAGAAAGTGTTTAGTATTTAATATTTATTACCTTTTCATTTGGCCGCCAAATATGTTTTGTAGATGTTTGCCGGATATTTTCAGAAGTGGGCGCCGAACAACTCTCTTCTGCAGATTTCACAAACTCACGTGCAGATGGCAAATGAAGAGTTGATGCTTCATATTTTGTAATACATTTATTGTGTTATTTAATTTTCACCGAAAGTTCGATAAGCGATGAAGTTGACGGTGTAACCAACTCTCGCAATCTTTTCGCAATCTTTTCAGCATCATTTGAAGTGGAAAAGCGTTGATTGATCAAATCCCATTTTTAAAGTAAACAATGACCGAGGTCAACTATCACTTCACGATCAATAGATACTAATGGTGACATGTCTAGCTTCCTTCGAAAGCCATCAATGCATTCCAAGAGGATTGACATGTTGACTCTTGCAAACTCAGCCAGCTCACGTGCACGAGGTAGTTTATGAGTCTTTCTTAGTATGCAGCCACACTGATGGTGTTAATTCTTTTGATTCCTCGACGATCTTTTTCAGCGCATCAATGGATACAATGCCACATAGAAGCTTGAATTGAACAAGTTTAAAGTTGTGTAATACAACATTAAGACTCTTCTCGAATGAAACTTTTATATCCATGTGTTGCAATTCCAACAATGCATGCATATGTGCTCAACTAGTCTCAAAATATCCAAGAGATGAACCAAGATACCTCTTCAGCTTGGCATGTGCACTCTCAGTCCTGAAAATATTAAATATCTTGACATTATATTTTTTTTATAATAAATATATAAATATTTCACGGTACCATAAAAGAGTGATCAATAGCATACCGGTTTGATGTCATATTTTCAAAATGCATTATCGGGTCGGTCCAGCATGCGACAAATCTCTCTTTATACTTGTCATTCCATGTAGTCTTCACATAAGCAATGCTTGAGGGGATTCCTAAAAATTCACATTCATTCTGCCAAATAATTGAGTAAAATTATCATCGCTTTCGGCTAGTACCATCATATCTAACAAGTCATGGATATGTCAAATTTCTCCTTCTTTTCAATTTTTTTTTACATTGAGTAAGATGTTTTATCTTATACACCATCTGCATAAGAAATGAAAGATAAAGGGAATATCTCTCTATAGCATTCATCAATGCTAAATCTTTATCTATTATAATAACAGATGGCATCAATCAATCATGCATTAATGATTACAGATTATCCAAGCACCAACTGAAGTTATATTCCCGTTCGGCTTTCAAATATGCAAAGGTAACAGAAAAAGTAAATTCATTGCTTGTAACACCCACAATCTCCATCAACGGTAGCCGATACTTGTTGGTCTTGTACGTGCAATCTACTATTAAATCCGACGAAATGCATGCAACAACTCAATACTAGCCGTGAACCCAAAGAATATCTTGAGCAATGTCGGTATTGAGACAACTTTTATGAACCTCAATATATGCATGTTCACAAAATTAGTTCATTAGTTGCTGTATTTGTGATCTTCCAGTATATTCCACAACTTTATTCTTCTTTCTTGCTTTGTAATTATCCTCATTGTGCTCGTATGTTTCTTTGTTTCAATATATGCAAAATATCCCTTGATCGAACAAGGGTCATGGAAATATCTACAACCAAACTCTTCTCTTCTTCTGACAATCTACCAGTAAAAGAATGTCTTTTCAGATGTTCTGCCATAAATGATTATGAACTCCACAATCAACTGAAACCACTCACCCTTCTTTGTACGATAACTACTTGCCATTCAGTAGAAATGAACAAGAACAATTTTTTTGTATTGGTTCTTCTCTATTATAGTTGATCAGATTTATCTTTGCCACGGATATTTACCGAGGAGTGAATTTTATATGTTCCATTGTGCTCACAACTAAGAAATATCCTTTCTTCTCAGGTTTTGGGGCATTAGATTTCTTGATAACAATCATAAATTCTAGTGACTTACCAACTTCTCGAGCCTAATTAATCAATATCTCTCGAGTTTGATATATTTAATATGTGGTGAAGTCCGTACTATAATCAATAGTCAGCTTAGTGCCGATATAACTATAATGGGTAGAAAGATGTTCTTGTATTAGAAAAAAAAATCTTAAACGTGCTGTAAGTTCTTTGTCTGGCCACTGGGGCCAAACAAAATTCTTATGTTTGTAAAAGTTTACCGAACACATTAGTTCTGTTTAGTCAGAGTTTTCCAAATATAAGCAAAATGTTCGGCTAGAAATAGCCGAAACAAATTTAATGTTTGCCTATTGTAGGTCAAACAGATGACTTATGTTCGGTGCTTATAAGCCGAATAAACTGTGAATCCACCCGATAAAAAAGTTTAAAAAATACAAAATTTAAACGGTAAAAGCTCGAAAGTAGTGAGTTGCTTGTCCATAGGTGTCAACTAAGCAATGTAGATGAAATTTTAGGGTAAGGATGAGTAGAATTTTTTAGGGTTTTCTAGAGGAATGGAAGGAGTTAGAAAGGAAGAAGATGGTTGTGGTTGGGTGCTTCCTTAATCAATTTAGAGCGAGAGATTGAATTCTTGTAATTTTATGAAGCTTAAAGAATAATATTGTCTTTTCATCTCAGGGTATAATTTTGATCTGAAAAAATTGAAATTTGAGTGGGTAACTTAGGGTGGTTTGTTTAACCGTAAATGGTCATAAGTCGTAAGTGTCACTTGCAACTTACGACTTACAGTGTTTGTTTGTACCATAAGTCGTAAAATGCACTTGCAACCCAATTATGATCCACTTGCAATACAAACAGTTAATTTTGTGGTCATGCAAATCCCACTTACATCCTACTTGCAAAACAAACAGTTAATTTGTGGTGATACAAATTTGTATTGCTGATAGTTAATTGTAATTTGATTAACATTTTTATTATTAGATTATTTTTTTAGAATATGAGAAATTTTTAATTATTAGATTACATATAATTATTTGATTAAAGTTTTTATTAATAATCCAATTTTAATTAATATTTAATATATTTACTATTTTTATTTTTAATTATATATTTTTATTTTTTAATATTCATAATTTATTTATTTATTAATTATTTAATATATTATATTTTTAATATTTTAATTAATTAATTTTTACTTATTTAATATTTAATATTTGTACTTATTTTTAACATTAATATTTAACATTTAATATTTTTAATTATATTTATTATTCTTACTTTAATTTTATTTTTTAATTATTATTTTTATTTTTAATTATTTATTTTTTTAAATATCACCAAACAATTAATTTTGTGCTCGACTTTTTCACTTACTATATACAAATTACAACAACCAAACACCGTAAAACACAATACACTTTCCCACTTACTATTTTACATTACCAATTAAACACTGTAAAACTTATTTGTATGTAACTCACTTACAACTGTAAAAAAAAAAAAAAAAAAAAATCTGCGACTCACTTACAACTGTAAAAAACTCTGCGACGTACGACAATCAAGCAAGCCCTTAATGAGTTTTGTGGGTGCCTATATCCACACTCACACATGGATTTTCCCCCAGAACATGCAGGTGAAACCACTTGGTTTAGTGTTCGATATGTTTAATTAGGGGTGGCAGACGGGTCGCGACCCATCAGACCCGACCCGACCCGAAGTTAGCGGGTCTGGGTTTGAGCTAATCGGGTTTGGGTCGTAATTGGTCGACCTGTCTGACCCGATTATTAAATGGGTCGGGTCGACCCGAACCCGCCAACCCGCTTGACCCGCCAGACCCGATTATTCTCTCTCCTCGGCCTCCTCCCTTGATCTCCTCCTCTGCCGCCCCCGCGGCCTCTTCTTCGCCTAAATCATATTTTTTGATCAAATTGTCAAAAAATATGCATAAGATCAGTTTTGAACCGTGGCCTCTAGCGTGTGGAGTTTAGTATGATGACTAACTATACCACCCAACAATTTGGTAGTAAAGTGTAAAAAAATTGTATTTAAAATTTAATAATCGGCTCAAATGGGTCGGGTCGGGTCGACCGACTAAGAATGGGTTGGGTTTGGGTCTGAATTTTTGACCCGTATAATAATCGGATCGGGTCGACCCGACCCGATTATTATATGGATCAAGCAGTAATCAGGTCGGGTCGACCCGCCCAACCCAATTGCTACCCTATGTTTAATGAGTAGTGGGTGAGCTCCATATGAATATAAAATTTATCTTTCGTTCTTTGAATAAGTTTAAGGGTCTGTTTGGTTGTCGTAATTGGCCGTAATTCGTAAGTTGTAATTGGTAAAGTCTTTTACATTTATAAATGAGTTACATGCATGTAAGCTTTATGGTGTTTGGTTGGTAATATAAAGTTGTAAGTGGAAAAGTGTATTGTGCTTTACGGTATTTGGTTGTCGTAATGTGTAAGTCGTAAATGAAAAGTTGATCACAAAATTAACTATTTGGTGATTTAAAAAGTTTTAATATTGCAAATAAATATTAAAAATGCTAAATATTAAAAAAAATTTAATATTAACATAAAAAATAATACAAATTTGCATGACCACAAAATTAACTGTAACTGGGCTGTAAGTGAGTGGTAATTGGGTTGCAAGTGAGGGGTAATTGGGTTGTGTAAGTCTTTTACGAATTACAGTCCAAACAAACGCCGTAATTATAACTGAGTTGTAAGTCATTTACGAATTACGGACTTTTAACGCGAAACAAACGGCCCTTAAGAGGCTTGCGTATGCGAGGACTCAAATGCCACGTCACCGCAATTTCGACGAATAGTTCATGGATGTCCGACTTTCTCAACTTCCTCTCTCTTCTTTCTTTTCTCCACCGCCCGAGAAAACAGGGAAAAGCGAGGGGACAAGAAAACAACCGGCAAGCAGTTCGTTTGTCTGCACTCTTGCCCCACTTTTCCCATTAAAATATTCAACATTTTTTTTTGTTTAAAAACCAGAGCAAAGAAAGATGGAAGCAGAGTGAGAAAAAGGAGAAACACCGCGGAGCACCACATCCAAAAAGTCTAGGGTTTTCCGCGAATGGACGCCGGAGCTCAGCCGGCTGACACCGAAATGGCGGAGGCTGCACCGCCTACGTCGACGGCGGCGCCGGTGACCACGCCGGGGGTGGAGAGCATCCAGGCGACGCTCAGCCATGGCGGCCGATTCATCCAGTACAACATTTTTGGGAATATTTTTGAGGTCACGTCCAAATATAAGACCCCAGTTATGCCTATCGGCAAAGGCGCCTACGGGATCGTATGGTGAGAGTACTTTATCGTTTTCGTGGAAAATAAAAAGTTGAGATTTCCCTTTGTTGCGGTCTTTCAAAAAAGGAAACTTTTATTTGCGTTTAGTTCGGCATTGAATTCGGAGACGGGGGAGCAAGTGGCGATCAAGAAGATCGCGAATGCATTTGACAACAAGATTGACGCGAAGAGGACGTTGAGAGAGATCAAGCTGTTGAGGCACATGGATCATGAAAATGTCTGTGAGTTGTTCCCTTATTCTTCTTATTATAGTCTTTCTAAGTGCCACTTCAATGCTACATTTGTAGAAGAATATGAGTGGATAGTGGTTTGTAGTTTTCATTATTGTGGATAAAAGAAGCAGAAAATGGGATTTTGAAGTTTTTAGAAAGGGGAAATATATTGCTTTTCTTATTTGGGATCAGAACTTTCAAACTGTTTGGGAAATTATAAGTGGGTGATGTCCAGTCTGATGAGTGTGAGGAGGTCCTTTTTTTAGCTCAAATTGTCTTGTGATGATGCGGGAATCCTGATAGGCCAAGGACTGGGCTTGGAATCATAGGGGGAACTGAAATAACTAATGTCAATTATCTTTCCAACAAAACAGGAAGCTTATGAAGCATGCCTGAAAGTCAGGAAAACTCTACAAAGCCATGCTCGTATGGTTGTTGTAGTGGTCAAAAATTGACCACCATCAAGATGTTGCCATGTGTCCAAGCGACCATCCCCTTTCGAGGCGACCATGTCCTCTAGCTCATTCAGCAGCCTTGCCAGATCCTTTGGAGTTCCGTCACTTTCGAACAACATTTCCTTCCCAAAAGGCACTACCTTACTCCGGAGCTACCCTCTTTTCTGAAGACATCGCCCTCCGAAAACCTCTCCTGCCCCAGAAGGACACCTCTGAGATCACTTATAGTCCAAGGCCCCTTCGTCATCCCAGAGACTCCAACAACAGCCACCGAGATGTCCGCCTGCAGTTACGCCTCTCCACCTCTCCTACGTTGAAGACGTGCAACTCCCTGCATTTAGAGCGGGCGATTATAGAAGGAAGCGAGCTTTCCTGCATGAGATACTAACAGACCAGTGCCCCTAATCACTCCCGTTACAACTAATCCACACGTGCAGATCGTGCAGTTACATAAATCTCTCCATCTACCAACAACAATAATATGGACCTTCTTCTCCAACAGAAAAAGGAGGAAGTCCAAGAAAGAAGAAAACAAAAGACAAAAAAAGAAGAGAAAAAGCCAGACCCTAGTCCAATACTTGTCCAATCTTCATAGTCCATTCTCACACAGAGACACCCTATACCGGATCTCTGTAACCCTTGTAAACTTGAGATTATAGTGGATTTTCTCCTCTCCCCGTGGTTTTTCCCGCATTGGGGTTTCATGTAAAAATTTTGTGTCACTGCATGTTTTCTGTATTGTGATTATCATTTTTAAATCCTAATCTTTTCGCCTGTGGTGTGTGATCGACCGTCTGATAATACACAGTAGGAAATCTCCACCACAAATTGGTGCTTTCATTGAGATCTGAGTCCCAACACTCGAGGTTTCTCCCCCTAAAACCTTCCTCAAATAGCTTCTGCAACAGAGCCGATGGCCCAAGAAAGCGCGCCCTCATCATCAACGATGCAACTTCCAAAGTGATGTAGGAAGAGATCACCCAGGAGCAGAAGCAAACCACAAAATAACCTTAGCTGTCGACAACACCCTTCTGGCTTGTCGACAAGCTTTTCCTGAAAGTTATAGGGCTTATAGTATGGCCTTAAGTGTCGGCAAAACCCTTCAGCCGTCGACAGTTCTATTGAGTATCTGCTGATTTTTGAGTTTGTTTAGGATTTGTTTTTGGGTCCAAATTGAACTCTAATTGATTTCATTTTTCTTTATTTTAAATTTAGATTTTCTAGATAGATTAGGACTCTTTTAATTCTTTTTTCTTTTAGAAATAGGTTATAGTTTCCAAGTAGGAGTAGTATTTTTTTTTTGTAAGCCTATAAAAAGCCCCTTGTATTTTTTATTTTGGATACATCTTTTATCAAACAATTATTCAACTAAAATTGAGTTTCTCTCTCTTATTGCTTGTGGATTCAAGTTGCTTTCCTTTACTTGTGGATTCGAGTGCCGTGCTTGTGGATTCGAGTACTTTCCTACCTGGAGGTCCCTCCAGGGTTCGTTGGCGCTAGAACGAGATCTAGCCGGTGTCATTCGCTTCCTCGCTTTGCCTCAATTGGTATCAGAGCTTTGACAACTTTCCAACGATGGCAGGAGATGACGATGGATTGCAATGACTTTCCACAAGGATGGGCACTGCTGAAAGGAGAGACAACACCATCAAATCTATCTTGGGTCGTATGACCCAAACGGTTGAAAGGATGTCTCTCAAGATTGATGATCGAAGTCTAGTCCTACTGAAGCAGACATGATCGTCAATCAAATCAACCACCACCACATCACCACCACCAAGGTATCTTCTACATCATCGTTAATCTAATTAATTTTTCTACGAAGAGAAATTACGTTATCCCACCTATCAATACGATGATTTCGAATATGATTATGAAGATGAAAGGATGGTCTATGGAAGGCGTAGGGGGTTCACTAATCCTAATCCTAATAGGAGTGACGGGTTTCCTAACCCTAATAGGAGACATATTTCCTAGTTCTTTCGTGGAAAAAGAGGAGGATACTCAGATCCTGATGAGTTTATGATTCCTTCTTTTGATGACAATCTTAATATTAGATCATCTTTGCTTTGGATTGATAAAGTTGATAAGCTACTTGGCATGGCATGTATTCCCATGGAAGATCATGTCGAGTTTGTGGCTTCCAAACTTAAATGAAGTGCAATGGCATGGTGGAATCAATTGCAAAACGGCTGTATGCGCCAAGGCAAATCACTTGTAAGAACATGAAGACGGGTGAAACAACTTTTACCCAATAACCTTGTTTTGGAGGCAGAAGAGATGGAGATTCGATCCCCACCTGTCTTGAGATCTTATCGATCGAACATGACAGCAGAGCAACATCAACAACCACCAATTGAAGAGCCGTTAACATATGAAGATTCATCATTGATTGACTTGCCTACAACCAACAATCCGCTTATTCCACTTACTCCTAGTCCAAAAGAAGAGGAACCAAAATTCATATGCAACTGAGGCGGTCTTCAGTGGAATCAAAGGAAACCTCGCAGAGATTTCTTTTATTTGGCGAAGTCGCCCCATCCACCGAATTCCCAAGGAGGTAGACGAATCATTGAAGAAGTTCAAAGAAGTTATTCATGACGAGCTTTCAGAAGGATTACTACCCAAGAGAGACATTCAAGCATCATGGTATACCTATTCATCATGATTTCGAAGATCCTTTCCTGATAAGGAGAGTACTAGAGGTGAAAGATTTAAATTCTTCAAGTTCATATCACCTACTTTGGCATGCGGGCGCAACAAAAGAATGATCCATCATTGAGCTACATGGATTGTGATGAAGATTTTCGAGACAAACCAAGGTTGTGGGATCAAATTTTTTCTCAAGCAGAGTTTGCATACAACACGATTCGTGGTTCAATGAATGTACAAGAAGAGATCCGATTGAAGATTGAGAAATCCAATAAGAAGTATAAGACAACAGCTGAGAAGATGTGAGAGAGACTCTTCGAGTAAGAAGATATGAGGATGGTATATTCGAGAAAGAAAAATCCAAACTTAAAGAGTCCCTATCAGGCAGCTATATCCTGATAGGAACTCGAGGACGAGTTCTTTTGAAGAGAGGGACTGATTAGGAAGATATCACCCAGGAGCAGAAGCAAAACCACCAAAATAACCCGAGCTGTCGACAACACCCTTCTGGCTTGTCGATAGGCTTTTCCATTAAAGTTATAGAGTTTACAATATGCCCATAACTGTCGACATCACACGATAGTCCTATTGAGTATTTGTTGATTTCTGAGTTTGTTTAGGGTTTTATTTTGGGTCCAAATTGGACTCCAATTGATTTCATCTTTCTTTATTTTGAATTTAGATTTCCTAACTAGATTAGGACTCTTTTAATTTTTTTCTTTTAGAAATAGGTTATAGTTTCCAAGTAGGAGTAATATTTCTTTGTAAGCCTATAAAAAGGCCCTTATATTTTTATATTGGATGCATCTTTAATCAAACAATTATTCAACTAAAATTGAGTTTATCTCTTTTATTGCTTGTGGATTCGAGTTGCTATCCTTTGCTCGTGAATTCGAGTAAATTACCCATGGATTCGAGTGCCGTGCTCGTGAATTTGAGTACTTTCCTATCTGAGGTTCCCTCCAGGGTTCGTTGGCAGTTTAACGAGATCTAGCCGGCGTCGTTTGCTTCCCGTTCCTCGTCAATAGGCAAGGCCGTCAGCACCACTTGGGGCATGATCCCTCCTCCAATCGATGATCAACCGCATACAATCTAGGACATCGACTCCTCCCTTTAGGAGATAGCCTCCAACTCCCAACCATCGAGCGACACGAAGACTACCTTCTTCAGATGCTCGCTAGCATGAAAGAGCAGATGAAGGAACAACAAGCCCAATCGGATTGCAATCGGGAGCAGGCGGCTCTCGACCGCGAGAATGCCCTTCGTGAGCACAAGGCACTAAGACGACTCAATGACTCAATGACTAACTTCAAGCTCAAATCGCTGCTTTCCAGAACAATCAGTCTCCAACGCAGTCATACAATGAGCTTGAAGGTGGGTCCCCCGACCTCCAAGCCCTTGACGAATTGATCCAAAAGTGGATCAGGGAAGCCAACTGCAAGGCCACCCAACGCCTTTAGCTGCTAAAGTCTTCGATTCTCCTCTCTTCGAGAAGACCAGGAGTGCGAGTTCTCGAGAAAGTTCTCGACTCCACCTTCGACTACTATTCCGGAGTGAGCGATCTAGTTCAATACATTCAACACTTCCTTGACAAGATGGTGATTTATGCCCGCAACAAAGGGTACAACCTCAGGTTGGTTCTACTCCTTCCCCCGCACTTTCTCCACAACTTAAGGAGGTAACCGGAGTATTCCTCGCTCAATACGCCTCTCACCGAGAAGTCAAGAAGAATAGCCACCACCTCTTCTCCGTCAGGATGAGGCATGTCGATAGTCTGAAGTCTTACATCAACTTCTTTCAAAGTCAACTCGCCAAGGTCCCCAACTGCGGTGAAGACGTCTTTGCACTGCGTTCATTTGCGGGTCGCAAGTGTCTCACCCCCTGTACAAGCACCTACTTAAGTATAATGTCAATTGGACGAGCGATGTCTTGTCCTGAGCTCAGCCTTACACAATCTAGCTGGAGGAAGCAATGAAGACTTCCTTCAACCATACCGCGAAGCACGATGATGTCGGAGGAAAGTCGAAAGTCTCCGTACAAAGCTTCCGCGTTGCCTAAGACTGGAATCGGGGGCATCCTACCTTCAAGAGGCAGGCACTCCTCGTCCTCTCAGCAAGTCCGCTCCGAACCTTCAAGCTGAAATAAAACTTCACTCCGTTGAGACTCTCCATCAACGAGATCTATAATGCCATCAAGGACCAACCCTGGGTGAGGCGTTTGAAGCGAATCCAACACGATCTAACCCTCCCTGGAGCAGAGTATTGCTCATTCCATGACAGCAAAGGGCACAAGACCGTCCATTGTAGAAGCCTCTGATGGTACCTAGAAGAACTTGTCCGTCAAGGCTTCCTCAAAGAGTATGTTCTTACCCCCGGAGCGGCCTCAGGATCCGAACAGCTTAGCGCTCAGCCGCTTATCCAATCACAACACCTAGTCACTCAGTACAAAGCAATTAAGTGAACCAATTCCTCCTCAAGGATAGAGAAGTTTCTCAACCCATAACACCTCCCTGGTTTTTCTTTCCTTTAAAGCACATGTATTTTATTTTGATGAAATAAAATGCGTTATTACTCTTAACTGTTTTCATGTCACCCCGCCATGCTGATGGGAGTGTCCCCCATCATTCTCTGTAGCTTGTATGTCTCAAAGTGGGAGTGTCCCCCACTCAGAGTCGGCAACGCCAGAGCCGGCCTACGAGTTCTTTTCTTGATTAGCCTTCGGGAATCGAAATCTTCCATTGTGGGAGTGTCCTCCACTCGCAGTCCCTGCCATGCTGATAAGTGTCCCCATTAGTCTCTGATGCTTGTGCATCCCGTTGTGGGAGTGCCCCTACTCGAAGTCGGCAACAAAAGCACCGACCCACGGGCTCCATATCGATTGGCTTAAAGCAGTCGAAATCTTCCGCTGTGGGAGTGTCTCCCACTCTAAAACCGGGATCACCACTTCGTTGTGGGAGTGTCACCCACTCGGAGTAGACGTATCCAATCTGTCGATGAGTTGTACCCCACTTCAAGTCCCTCCGGGTCCACAACTCCGCTGCTGGGATTTTCCCTACTCGAAAGTTGCTGGCCTGACTCCGCTGCTTGGATTTTCCCCACCGGAGGAACAACTCTGTTGCTTGGATTCCCCCACTCGGAGGTACTGGATCACCAGTTCGCTATTGAGATTTCTCACTCGGAGAAGACGCATCCAATCTGTCATTTGGCGATACCCCCACTTCAGGCCCTTTCCAATTTGCAGGCAAACGATCTAGAGAGCCTTTGATTGCATGGAACATAAGGTATATACATGATGGTTTTCTTACTTGGATTATCCCCTCGATGTACTAGTTTCATGTAATCACATGTTGGAATTGTCGAGGATGTCAGAGAAGGCATGATCACCTAGGTATTATCCAAGTATTACCTCTGAGAACACATGCATGTGTTGATCATCCCGAGATGATGTGCTTGCATGTGTTTGGCCTATAACCGCACTGGGCATAAGGTATATATATGAGGGTTTTCTTGTTTGGATTATCCCCTCGGCGTACTAGTTTCGTGTAGTTAAAAGCCGAACATACATAGTCACGTCATCCCCATTTATTCATATTACCTCTTATGTTTTTTTATGTTTTTGCATCTAACATTTAATTCAAGTTGCATCATTACATGTTTGTATGCGCATCACCCTCTGTTGTGGGATTTCCCTCATTCGGAGGCTTACGAATTCCATAATCTACTGCTAGATTTTCCTCACTCGGAGGCTGACTCTGTTGATGAGATGTCCCCTCTCAGAGTCCCATGTTCACAGCCCCGCTGATGGGATTTCCCCTACTCAGAGGCATACATGAATCCAATTTTGACGTTGCTGGGATTTTTCCCACTCGGAGGCTAAAAATTTGTAGGTACCGCTGATGGGATAACCCCCACTCGAAAACAACACTGCAAACCTTCCAGGCCATCCACATGCCAGATATCCTGGAGCCAAAAGCAGACACTCCGAGGAACATGGTTCAAAGTCTCGGTCTCGGCCGCTGACTCGGCCGGCACCGAGATGGATCGGTCTCGGCGACTTGGATCGGACTCAGATGATACGCGCAAAACGCTACATAGAACGCTAAAAAAATTATGAAAAAATCATGACAAATCGTAAAAAAATATAGACATAAAAATTCATGTATCACATATGCAAAATATATCACCTAGCACTCAAAACATAAAGTGAAAGTATAAATACAAGCGTCGTCGGTAGAAAGATATCAAAACACATGCATAATATAGTAAATTGCATAAAATAATTCATAAGTGCCTGATAAATAGTCATTTCCACATTGAATTGCGAGGAAGCACAAAATCATCATTATTATCATCCCCGCGGTAAGCATAGAAACTAGGTATATAGTTTCCATAAGGATAATAATATGTTTGTGGGTAAGATCCTGTAGGCTGAGATGATTGACCAGAGGATCCAGCATCAGAGTAATATAGCGGTTGGGGTTGTGCAATATCAGCTTCATGGTGATAATACCCAAAACCTCGATATTCAGTGCTGCTAGTGGAATATTCACCAGTGCTAGAATAATCAATGCTAGAATAAGTGCTAGAATATTGGTCAGATGTCAAATCCAACCCCTGTAAATGGCCTTCAAGATTACAATGACCATGTGAGTAGTTATCATGTCCACTCGAATAATCATCGCTAGAAATCAACCAACCGATCTAAATGCCTACGTTGTTGTGAAATCCCTGCTCGGGCTCCATGATCTGTATCTTGTGTGACATATTCTGAATCCCCATGTCATAGACCACCTCGTTGGCTTCCACCAACACCATGAGTCTCTTCATCATTACCGCTATCACCTCTATAACCGTCGTCGTCATCATCACCACTGTCACCGCCATTACGCCGTCATCATCACCGCCATCACCATCGTCGTCGTCATCACCGCCATCACCGCCACTTTCGTCACTACGACAAATACCTTCATCCAACCAACCTAAGTCATCTGGTGGTAACATCGGTTGTTCTCCCTTCCGAAACCACTTATCCAAAATATCATTATCATTAAAAATATTGTTCAGATCAATTGGGTTGTAATAATCATCAGTGTCACTTTTGCATGTCAAGTTTCTTACTCGCAACTACATATTGTAATGCACAAATACTAGTTTATGCAACTTGTTCATTGCCAATCGGTTGCGCAATTTTGTATGAATCAGCGACCACGTGATCTAATTTATTTCACAACCCGATGAATATCTTTGGCTTAAAACTTTGATGACAATTTTCTACAGATTGGGAGCTTCTTCGCCATAATTAATCCACCAATCAGTTGGAAGAAATTGTTGCACTGCTCTTCTAGTCAGTGAGCTTCCAAATTCTCTAACTCCATCCACAAATAATTTTATCTGTGAGAATACACATCATAAGGGTTAATATTTGCATAATATTATATCGATAAAATAAAAAAATATTATCTCATTAATAACTCTTGCTTGTTTATTCAAATCCGGCTCTAATCTTTTAATGACCTTTAATTCATTTCTCACTTCTGCATGTGTAGAAAAGTTTTTTAAATATTGGAGTGCTGGATTTAAAAAATATGCTGTAATAATGTATGCAGATGATTGTTATGATATGACAGTTTCAATTTCTAGTCAACAAATATGATTTCTAGGTAAATGAATTACCAACAGCATGCAATTGTCTATGCAATTGTCCCTCCCATCTTCTATCAATGATATCCTAGTACTTCTTTCAGTTCTTACTTAATGCCTTTATATCAAGTTTTGTTCTATCCATAGCTTCATATATAATAGATAATGTAGATTTCTTATCCTGGTCCACTATCTTCAAGACTCTAACAAGAGTATCCATAATGTTTTGGGCCTCGCTTGCCTTCTTTCAAAACCGGTCAGTCAGGATGAGATTAGAAACCTTATCTCGCACACTTTTTCTACTCCTTTCCTTGTTGAATTTACGCCATTCGGTAGTCGTACACATTCTTTTCAAATCTTGCTCATAGCGAATAAAGCTTTCAATAGAAATAAACTCGGTGGCAAACCGTGTTATACCTGGTCTCAACAAATCTCTATCTCTGGTAAATAACTTCATTAAATTCATCACTTTGAGGCTATTGTAAATGAATGATGTGATTATCTTAGCATCATATAATGTGTCCTTGACTGATTTCACGGAGCCAATATCTTCAAACATCAAATTAATGCAATGTGCTGCACAAGGAGACCAAAACAAATGTTTTCTCTTCTCCATCAACATGTGACCAACAACTTTGAAACTTACCATGGTTCAAAGTCTCGGTCTCGGCCGCCGACTCGGCCGGCACCGAGACGGATCGGTCTCGGCGACTCGGATCGGACTCGGGCGATACGCAAAAAACGCTACATAGAGCGCCAAAAAAATTATGAAAAAATCATGACAAATCATAAAAAATGTAAACATCCAAATTCATGCATCACATATTCAAAACATATCACCTAACACTCAAAACATAACGTGAAAGCATAAATACAAGCGTCGTCGGTAGAAAAATATCAAAATACATGCATAATATAGTAAATTGTACAAAATAATTCATAAGTACCTGCTAATATAGTCATTTCCACATTGAATTACGAGGAGGCTCCAAATCATCATTATCATCTGGCCCGCGATAAGTATAGAAACCAGGCATATAGTTTCCATAAGGATAATGATATGTTTGTGGGTGAGATCCTGTAGGCTGAGATGATTGGCCAGATGATCCACTATCAGAGTAATATGGCGGTAGGGGTTGTGCAATATCAGCTCCATGGTGATAATACCCAAAACCTCGATATTCAGTGCTGCTAGTAGAGTATTCACCAGTGCTAGAATAATCAGTGCCAGAATATTGGCCAGATGTCAAACCCAACCCCTGTAAATGGCCTTCAAGACTATGATGACCATGTGAGTAGTTATCATGTCCACTCGAATAATCATCGCTAGAACTGAATTCGACCAACCGATCCAAATGCCTACGCTGCTGTGAAATCCCTGCCCGGCCTCCATGATCTGTATCTTGTGTGGCATAATATTGTGAATCCCATGTTAAAGCATCATCTCGTTGGCTTCCACCAACACCATGAGTCTCTTCAACATTACCACCATCACCACCATCACTGCCGCCATCACCCTCACCACCATCACCCTCACCACCATCATCGCCACCACCATCACCGCTGTCATCATCACCGCCATCACCATCATCACCGCCACTTTCGTCAGTATGACGAATACCTTCATCTAACCAACCTAAGTCATCTGGTGGTAACATCGGCTGTTCTCCCTCACGAATCCACTCATCCAAAATATCATCATCATTGAAAATATTGTTCAGATCAATTGGGTTGTAATAATCATCAGTGTCGCTTTTGCATGTCAAGTTTCTTACTTGCAACCGCATATTGTAATGCACATATACTAGTTTATGCAACTTTTTCATTGCCAACCGGTTGCGCAGTTTTGTATGAATTAGCGACCACGTGCTCCAATTTCTTTCACAACCCGATGAAGAACATGTTTGGCTTAAGACTTTGATGGCAATTTTCTGCAGATTGGGAGCTTCTTCGCCATAATTAATCCACCAATCAGCTGGAAGAGATTGTTGCACTGCTCTTCTAGTTAGTGAGCTTCCAAATTCTCCAACTCCATCCACAAATAATTTTATCTGTGAGAATACACATCACACGTGTTAATATTTGCATAACATTATATCGATGAAATAAATAAATTATTATTACCTCATTAATAGCTCTTGCTTGTTTAGTGAAATCTGGCTCCAATCTTTTAATGACCTCCTTTAATCCATATCTCACTTCTGGATGTGTAGAAAAGTTTTTTGAATATTGGAGTGCTGGATTTAAAAAATATGCTGCAATAATGTAAGCAAACGATTGTTATGATATGACAGTTTCAATTTCTAGTCAACAAATATGATTTCTAGGCAAATGAATTACCAGCAGCATGCAAGTGTCTATGCAATTGTCCCTCCCATCTTCTATCAATGATGTCCCAGTACTTCTTCCAGTTCTTATTTGAGGCCTTTATAGCCAATTTTGCTCTATCCATAGCTTCATATATAATAGATAGTGTAGGTTTCTTGTCCTGGTCCATTATCTTCAAGGCTCTAACAAGAGGATCCACAATGTTTTGGACCTCTCTTGCCTTCTTCCAAAACCGGTCAGTCAGAATGAGATTAGCAACCTTATCTCGCACACTTCTTCTACTCCTTTCCTTGTTGAATTCACGCCATTCGGTAGTCGTGCACATTCTTTTCAAATCTTGCTCATAGCGAATAAGACTTTCAATAGAAATAAACTCGGTGGCAAACCGTGTTATACCTGGTCTCAACAAATCTCTATCTTTGGTATATAGCTTCATTAAATTCACCACTTTGAGGCTATTGTAAATGAATGATGTGATCACCTTAGCATCATCCAATGTCTCCTTGACTGATTTCAAAGAGCCAATATCTTCAAGCATCAAATCAATGCAATGTGCTGCACAGGGAGACCAAAACAAATGTTTTCTCTTCTCCATCAACATGTGACCAGCTGCTTTGAAACTTGCCTCATTATCTGTTACAACCTGCACGATATTTTCTTCGCCAACTTCATCAACAACTTTATCCATTAGCGAGAATATATACTCAGCAGTCTTCGAGATATTAGTGGTATCAACAGAAGTATGGTAGATCATGCTTCTATCACAATAGATCATGAAATTAACAATAGGCTTTCTATTATGAGAACTCCATCCATCACACATGATCGTGCAACCATACTGCGGCCATTTTGTTTTTATTGAAGCAATATATACTCTAATTTCTTTCACTTCCTCCTCTAAATAGAGATTGCCAATCTGGTACCCTGTAGGGCTTTTTACACCTGGACCTGCCTCCGCAATAGTATTAATCATGGCTTGGTAGTAAGGACCACTATCAGCTGCATTGAATGGTATTGCATTGTAGTGAAAGAACTTCGCCACGGATTTCCCAACTTTTTTCATATTCTCAGTTGAGAACATGCTTTTGATTGATTTCTGTTTTGTTGGGAACATGTAAGGATCAATACCACGAGCTGAAATTTCAGCTTCTCTCATAGTCATACTCCGACGCAATCCACGGTTACTCCCTGATCCTGAAGGCTGTGAACTACTGCCACCAATATCAACTCCTGCCGATCTCCAAGCCATTTCACGACTTTCTTTCATGGCTTGTTTCAGTTGTCTTCTTTCAACTCCTTCTAAACCACCAACTTCTTCAATTTCATTATCAGAATCTTCTTCGGTCACCTCATAGAAATCTTCCTCACTTAAAGATCTCATAAGTCGGTCTTTTTAGATTTAATGGCCGCTCTTTCTTTGCTACCTTCAGAAAGATGTCTCATTATTTGAGATATCTCGTTTGATACTCGCAAGCATCCTTCCACCTGACCGGGTACATGTGCTATATGCTGCTTCAATCTAGTGATACCACCATGGACTTGTTTCCCACAATAATTGCACTTCACAAGTTTTCTACTTCCACCAACAGGGGTACCATGTTCCCATCCAATATCGCGTTGTTTTGGAGCCATACTGAAATTTAAAAAAATTATCTGTTAAATTAAATTAAATCTAAAATTAACTAAATTAAAAAACATTAAATTAAACTCAATTAAATGAAACTACATTAAATTAAACTAAACTAGTTTATACTAGATTAAGTTACCTAACTTCAATAAATTAATTAAATTTATTAAATTACCTAACTTAATTACAAAACTTTATTAAATTAAATTAACCTAAATTAAGTTAACTAAACTAATTTAAATTAAATTCAATTCAATTAAATGAAACTACATTAAATTAAACTAAACTAGTTTATGCTAGATTAACCTACACTAACTTAATTACCTAACTTCAATAAAATTATTAAATTACCTAACGTAATTACAAAATTTTATTAGATTAAATTAACCTAAATTAAGTTAAATTAACTTTACCTAAGCTAAACTAAATTAAATGACATTAAATGTAAATTAATTAGAGAGAGAGAGGAACAGAGAGAGGGAGAGAGACGGAGACAGAGGAGAGAGAGGGGAACACAGTGGAGGAGAGAGAGAGAGACGGAGAGAGAGAGAGAGGAGACAGAGAGAGAGAGAGACAGAGAGAGACTGACAGGGAGAGGGAGAGACGGAGAGAGAGAGAGACAGAGAGAGACTGACAGGGAGAGGGAGAGAGAGACTGAGAGGGAGAGGGAGAGAGAGAGAGACAGAGAGGGGGAGAGATACAGAGAGAGAGAGAGATACAGAGAGAGAGAGAATCCGACAGAGAGAGAGAGATACAGAGTGAGAGAGAGATACAGAGTGAGAGAGAGATACAAAGGGGGAGAGAGAGATAGCCACCGACAGAGAGAGAGACAGAGAGAGAGTCGCTGCGGAGAGAGAGAGCCGGGAGAGAGTCGCTGCGGAGAGGGGGAGAGAGAGAGAGAGAGGAGAGCGCGCGCCGCTGCGGGGGAGAGAGACAGAGAAAGAGAGGGAGAGAGAGGCACAGAGAGAGGGAGAGAGAGAGACTGAGAGGGAGAGATGAGAGGACATACCTGCAGGCGACGGCGACGGCGACGGCTACGGCGGGGGACGGCGATGGCGTCGCGGGGGGAAAGGCGAGCGCGCGAGAGAGAGAGATCAGATCTAATCTCTCTCTCCCTCATCGCGTCTTTAAGGGCGCAGTCACGGGTTGCCGAGTCGGCCCGGATCGGGTCCGACTCGGACCCGACTCGGGCGACTCGGCGATACTTACCTGACTCGGGCAGCCGAGTTGGACCGGAGGAGGCCGAGTCGGATACGACTCGGCTCGGCCGAGATTTTGTTCCCTGAAACTTACCTCATTGTTTGTGTAACACCCCGCTCCCGGAATACGTACTTAGTTGCGTATTCAGATTTTTCGATCGTATTTTTCGATTTCCTTCCTGTATTTGTTTTGTATTATGAATTCTTTATATGATCGTTTTGTCTTAGATCCGGATTCACGGACCCGGAGTCAGCCCTAGTCTGAACCGAGGACCCGATCCTAGTGAATTGCTCGATTTGGTGTTTTCGTTATTCCGATTTGACCGATTTCAGTTTAAATATCATTTTCCAATATTTTAGATTTTCTATGATTTTCTGGAATTTTCCTGAATTAAGTTGAAAGTCTTCAAAACCGGTGTCGACCAGTACCGCTGACCGATTCCCGGATTTTTAATTTACAAACGGAGTTGAATTTCAAGAAACGGCTTTCCCATAACTTCTTAAAATTATATTTCTATCTAAATACTTTTTCTGAGAATTTTCCGATTTTATCAAAATCCGGTCAATCCGGTGTAGACCGAGATTGACGGTTGACTTCAGGATTTTTATTTTGAAAATGAGATTTTATTTCTGAAAATCGATTTCACCAAAAATCTTTTTATAATATTTATTATTTTTGAGAATTTTGGAAAGCTTTCCGAGTTACTCCATTTTTCGGGCTTTTCTGGAGTTTCCGGTGTTTTCCCCGAATACCGGAATCTATCCAGATATTATATTTATTTATTTTTCTCTCTCCCTCAGACGCGAGAATCCTCAGTCCCGGATCTGATCTTAAATGCGGAGATTCCATTTCTATCTGCATTTAATGCACTGCTAATCAATTCCAATCAAGTCATTATGACTTTTGTCCTTTTGTTAAACGCAGCCTTTGGCTTTTTCCCTGGGCGCGGCTTTAATTCCCGCGTTTGGCCTATTTTGGCCTAAACGCAGGTGGAGGGCTGCGTTTGGAGAAGGAGACAACTTCCTTTATGCGTTCTCTTTTGTCTTGGAAAGAGAGAACAACAATATTATATTATATCTCCTTCCATTATATAACCACTCCCTCCTTCTCCCTCTTTCATTTCTCTTCTTCTTTTTGCAGCCAACTGAGAGGCCAACAGCAGCCCACTCCCTTGGCCGGCCTCTACTCCTCCATTTCCACCACCATCTCCTCCACCACTCCTTCACCAAATCCTCCACCTCATTCTCCTCCATCTCCTCCTCCATTTCAACCACAACACCACCTCTACCATCATCTTCTTCCTCTTCTTTTCCACCCAAATGACCCATTAACCTCCATAGCTTCATCACCATCTCCACCACCTCATACTCCATCTTAGCCACCAACGACCGCGCCGTCTTCATCTCCTCGTCGTGCTCTTTCCGACGAGCCATAGCTTCGTTCTCCGAAACCTTATTTTCAAAACTCCAATCTTTCAAATTGAACTATACTTGCACCATCAACCTCCGTCCCTTGTGAAGGCCGGCCACTCCTTTCGGATTGGGGCCGTGCTCTTCTTCGTCGACAATATCGCCGTGGATTATTCCGGTAATCGTTCGCGATTATTCCGGTAATCATTTTGGTGATAATTGACGACAACGATTATTCCGGATGCACAAGGCTTCAAAGTAACATTTTTAGGCGAGTGGTTTTCCTCGCCAAAGACTTGGACAACTTATTCTCATACTTGAATCATGCAAGATAATCAACAAACACAAACCCTCAAGAGTCAGGTTCTGCTCTCTGTTTGCACTCTGTTAGTCGACTTGACCCAGTCATTAGTCGACTTGAACCCTTTATTAGTCGACTACCCCCTTATCCTAGTCGACTAACTCATTGAAACACAACCCTTTTTCTGAAGACGCGACCTTATTAGTCGACTACCCATTTATCCCTAGTCGACTAACTTTTTCCTGAAGACGCAACCCTTTGAAACGCGGCCTTATTAGTCGACTACCCCTTTCTCTATAGTCGACTAACTTTTTCCTTAAGACGCGACCCTTTGAAACGCGGCCTTATTAGTCGACTACCCCTTTCTCTATAGTCGACTAACTTTTTCCTGAAGACGCGGCTCTACGAGACGCGACCTTATTAGTCGACTATCCCTTTCTCTATAGTCGACTAACTCCTTTATAAGTCGACTACTTGCCTCTCCCTAGTCGACTAACTTTGGCTGTCTGCTGTGGTTAATTACTTCTTTGAATATGGACCTCTCTCTAGCTCTCACGTTCTCTCTCCTCCCTCTCTCTCCTTTCCCTCTCTCTTGATTCCCTCCTCTCTCTATCACTTTTCTCTAACGCGTTGACGCGTTGATTCCCTGGATTCCGGATCGAGGATTTCACTATGTCTTCTAAAGACTTAGGCGAGTGTTCTCGCTCTCGCCTCCATTTGGGTTTCCCCGCTTCGTCGGGTCGGCATGTGTTTTACTCCATGTTTTCATGTATTATGTATTGGGCTGAGTCCCTGTATTTGTGTATGGCCGAGTGCCAATATCTGGACATGTATTGCTCTGTGACGAATGCCTGTATTATGGTAGTTAATTCTTGTTCATGTGGTACTAACATTGCAGGTCTCTCAGCATTTAACCTCCGGTCACTCACTATCTCAAAAGGGAAGTGATTGGGACCGGCAGGTCTCTCCGTTCTTCAGCCTCCGGTCACTCACTATCTCGAAAGAGAAGTGATTGGGACCGTCAGGTTTCTCAGTGCAGCCTCCGGTCACTCACTATCTCGAAAGAGAGGTGATTGGGATCGTTAGGCCTCTCAGCCCTCAGCCTCCGGTCACTCACTATCTCGAAAGGGAAGTGATTGGGACCGTCAGGTCTTCGGCCCCGCCTGGTTGTCATGATCAGCGTTCAGTGCTTTACCACTTGATTCGTCTAGGCGAGATGCTGCCGGATTTTCTACTCGCACTTTAAGCCGAGTCGTCCCGGTAACCTTGCCAGACGCTCTAGTGTTAAATACTGTTTGCTGCCTGTACACTCCAGCTTGCTCAGCTCCGCTTGATTGTGCTCAGCTACTACTCTATCACATGCCATGTATTTACCTGATGTGTTACCATTTGACATGCCATTATTTCATACTTGTAATTTACATGCTATTACTTGGCAAGACCCCTTGTTATGACATGACTTGCCATCGGACTAATATCAATCTCTTGACATGAATTGTCACCTGCTTTTATTAATATTATTGTTATAAATAAAATATTAAGATTATTAATTTTTTATCTCAAATTTATTAATACAATTTAATTTGCAATAGTAGATTTAATTTAATAGTATTTATAATATTTAAATCACTACTACAGTTAATTTTGTGGTCAACTTTTTCACTTACACTTTTACATTACCAATCAAACACCGTAAAACACAATATAATTTACCATTTACACTTTCACTTTATCAACCAAACACCGTAAAACACAATATACTTTTTCATTTATACTTCACTTTATCAACCAAACACCGTAAAACACAATATATTTTCTCTGCTATAGTTCACTTTTTTCATTCTCATTTTACGACTTACGACTTGCGACGTTTTGTAACGAAACAAACAGGTCCTCAGTTAAGAACATGCTTTTAATTGATTTCTGTTTTGTTGGGAACGTGTAAGGATCAATACCACGAAGCTGGAATTTCAGCTTCTCTCGTAGTCATACTCCGATGCAATCCACGGTTAATTCCTGATCCTGAAGGCTGTGACCTACTGCCACCAATATCAACTCTTTCTGTCGATCTCCAATCAATTTCACGACTTTTTTCATAGTTTGTTTTAGTTGTCTTCTTTCAACTCCTTCTAAACCATCAATTTCTTCAATTTTATTATCAGAATCTTCATTGGTTACATCATAAAAATCTTCCTCTCTTTGCTACCTTCATAAAGATGTCTCATTATTTGAGATATCTCTTTTGATACTCGCAAGCATTCTTCCACCTGACCGGGTACATGTGCTATATGTTGCTTTAATCTAGTGATACAACCATGGATTTGTTTCCCACAATTATTACACTTCACAAGTTTTCTACTTCCACAACAGCGGTACCATGTTCTCATCCAATATCGCGTTGCTTTGGAGCCATACTGAAATTAAAAAATTATATGTTAAATTAACTTAAAACTAAAATTAACTAAATTAACTAAATTAAAATTAAATTAAATTAAACTAAATTAAATTAAACTAAACTAGTTTATACTAGATTAAGCTAAACTAACTTAATTACCTAACTTCAATAAATTATGAAATTACCTAACTTAATTATAATTACAAAATTATATTAAATTAAATTAACCTAAATTAAGTTTAACTAAACTAAACTAATTTAAATTAAATTAAATTCAAATAATTGAAAACAGAGAGACTGAGAAGAGATGAGGAGAGAGGGACTAAGAAAGAGAGATGAACTGAGGGAGAGAGAGGAACAGAGGAGAGACGCAGAGGGGGGAGAGAGAGAGAGGAACAGAGGGGAGAAAGAGGAGCAGAGGGGAAAGAGGAACACTAGGGGGGAGAGAGGGATAGAGGGAGAGCGAGGAACACTAGGGGGGAGATAGAGGGATAGAGGGAGAGAAAGGAACAACAGAGAGAGAGCGAGGAACACTAGGGGGGAGATAGAGGGATAGAGGGAGAGAAAGGAACAACAGAGAGAGAGCGAGGAACACTAGGGGGAGATAGAGGGATAGAGGGAGAGAAAGGAACAACAGAGAGACGCAGAGGGGGAGAGAGGAACAGAGGGGGAAGAGAGGGACTGAGGGAGAAAGAACAGAGGGAGAGAGAGGGATTGAGGGAGAGAGAACAGAAGGAGAGAGAGATAGACGGAGAGAGGGGAAAGAGATCGACGGAGAGAAAGGAGAGAGAGATCGACGGAGAGACAGACGGAGACAACAAGGGGGAGAGAGAGGGACAGAGAGCGACACAGAGGGAGAGAGATCGACGGAGAGAGAGTGGGAGAGAGACGGAGATAGAGACAGAGAGGGAGAGAGAGGGGCAGAGAGAGATCGACGGAGAGAGAGATCAGGGAGAGGTGGGAGAGAGACGGAGACAGAGACAGAGAGGGAGAGAGAAACGGAGACAGAGAGGGAGAGAAACGGAGACAGAGAGAGATCAATGGAGAGAGAGGGAGAGAGATCGACGGAAAGAGAGTGAGAGAGAGACGGAGACAGAGACAGAGCGGCAGAGAGAGACGGAGACAGAGACAGAGAGGGAGAGAGAGACGGAGACAGAGCGGAAGAGGTCCTAAAGAGAGGGACAGAGAGAGACCGACGGAGAGAGGGAGAGAGATCGACGGAGAAAGAGACCCAGAGGAAGAGAGATCGACAGAGAGAGAGGGAGAGAGAGAGGTACCTACGAGGCGGCGAGGGCACGACGACGGCGCGACGACGGAGAGGGAATTTTTTTCGCACGCAGAGAGGGGGAAGATCGACGGAGAGAGAGAACGGCTCCTCTCTCTCCCCTTTGTGTTCGTCAATCACGGGCGCCGAGTCGACCCGGATCGATTCCGACTCGAAACCACTCGGCCAACTCGGCCGAGCCGGAACCGATCCGGGTCGACTCGGCGCCCGCCCTTCAACTCGGGCACCCGAGTCGTCTCATCCCTGGCCGAGTCGTATCTGACTCGGCCGAGTCCTCGACCCCTGTTGAGGAGACAACCAATTCTGGGCAATGCTAATGGTAAAGCAAGCCAGGCAAGATCTAAATAAACATTTCTATTCCAAAAGAAGTATACAGTTATTTATTCCAAGTCATTCCATTCCGAATACATCCATTCAAACACACACTTGATTACACATAACAAGAGCAATACAAGTTCTATCTTACATTTGTATTTGTTTTTTTTAAAAGAAATACAGTTGAGCTTCTGCGTGTCATCCTACCACCACCAAACAGATTATCGATGTTGAAACAAGCACAAATCTGCTTATCAGAGAACGTTTTGCATAGGCACAACCATATTGTTCACACCACCGTTCAAGGCCACGGAAGAAACTCCGTGATGCTCCTTCAAAAAGAGATCCTTCAGATGAAGAATTATCTCCTCTTTGCCCAGAATCGAGAACTCCTAGGAAGCCATGTGAAGCCACGACAACACCTCGAATCCCAGACGGAAGGTGCCAGCAAGTGATGATATCACACCGCCGACCCTTTGCCCCGAGGATGAGGTCGGAACTCGGGAAGAGTGATTCATCGACAAGATCCTAACGAATAACCCCATACTTCCCTCCTGTCTCTCGCCTTAAGAGAAGAGTCTCGAAGTGTGAGAACGACGGGATCCGGTCAGAGTGAAGGCTCCAAGAAAAGCAAGGCTACTTAGAAGACACACCCTTCTTGGTAACCGCCTAGGACAATCCCCACTATTACCTCATCCACGCTACCGGGAGAGAACTTCGAGCCCCATGATGAGAATTGGTTTGACCCGATCAGAGATCAGATAAACAAATTAAGTCAAACCAAGAGCCATACCTATCCTTCCTGATAGTGAAGCCTTGTCGCGGAAATTGATGTTTTGCGGCAAGCTCATCGCGAATACTGATGTATGCGCAAGCCATTTTTCGCCATCTCCATCCTCTCATTCTCTTTCCTCCTCCGGATGAAGAAGAACGACATTGCAATCCATCAAAACAAAGAGTTTGGAAGTAAAGATTTTTCAGAGAAGAAGATGAGCAGACTTTACCCTAAGGCTCCACTCTATTTATAGATGGAGGAGGAACCAGATCGTCTCCTATTTAAATTTTTAATCCTAAAGGAACTGGTCCATATCTCGAGATTTTTGACAGATCAAATCAACAGAAGACCCACAGTCGCTGCCTTAATATGGAAGCTTATCCCCAGTGATCATAACGCTAGGATTCGGAAGGACACCAACCATAGATTTCAAACCGGCCCTATCAATCAACACGCTAGCTGTCAGCCAACCACACAACCCCCATGCAAATCAAGGAGATGTGCATTTATACAATTCAAATCTCATCAGTTCAAACACCCAGAAAAAATCAAGACATATCCTTCCAACTCCGCTCTTCCGCCTCCCTTCAGCAGGCTCCAACAAGCGAAAGAGCGGGGGACATCTGTAATGGTCAAATATTGACCACCATCAAGATGTTACCACGTGTTCGAGTGACCACCCCCGATCCAACTCATTTAGCAGCCTCCGCCAGATCCTCTCGGAGTTTCATCACTTTCGAACAACATTTCCTTCCCAGAAGGCGCCACCTTATTACAGCGGTACCTTCTTTTCTGAAGATATCGCCTTCCGAAGACCTCTCGTGCCCTAGGACACCTCCGAGATCACTTATACTCCAAGGCCCCTGCGTCATCCCGAAGACTCCAATAACAGCCAGCGAGATGTCTGCCTGCAGTTACGCCTCTCCATCTCTCCCACGCTGAGGATGTGTAATGCCCCTTGCATTTAGCGCATGCGGTTATAAAAGGAAACGAGCTTTCCTGCATGAGATCCTAACAGATCAGTGACCCTAATCACTCCTGTTACAACCAATCTGCACGTGCAATCATGTAGTTAGAGAGACCTCTCTAGCTATCAACAACAATATATATGGACCTTCTCCAAGAGAAAGAGGGGAATGAAAGAAGCAAACAAAAGACAAAAGAAAAGAAGAGAAAAAGCCAGACTATAATCCAATACTTATCAATCTCCATAGTCCATTCTCACACAGAGACACTCCATATCAAATCCTTGTAACCCTTGTAAACTTGAGATTATAGTGGATTTCCTTCCCTCCCCGTGTTTTTTCCCGCACTGGATTTTCACGTAAAAGTCTTGTGTCACAGCCTGTTCTCTGCGCTGTGATTATCATTTTCAAACCCTAATCTTTTCGCTTGTGGTGTGTGATCGACCATCTGATAATACACAACGGAAAATCTCCACCACAGTTGTCAACATGGATACAACCCTCAACAAGTTGAGCCAAATTTCTTTTTACTGTAACTATGAGCAAGCGAGGGCTTAGTCGCTAAACCTTGTAGGCTGGTTGGTTGCGGGTACACAGACACCTTTTCTAGTCATGCAATTTTATGTTCACGAGACAAGAAACACACAAATTCCCTTGGACTAGGGAGAGTCCATAGACAAAGGTAACCTATTAATACTTGTTTTTAGGCAATGGGAGAGCAAATATTCTCTCGGGAGGGAGGGATGGGGGGTGAATAACTTAAAAGTTACTTATTATTGGCACGTGCGATGCATATGTTAAGAAAAATAATTTTGAGAGGAAATTTAGATGAAAACACTATTCAGCTGAAATTAAGATGTTAAATATTTAATATATTTTCAAAATAAAATTATAGAATTCATTAATTGAGTAGCCGAACTTTTAATTAAATAACATTTAATTTGAATGATATATTGAACATTGCATGAAAACAATTGAAAGTATTAAAGAGTTGGATCCATGTAATAATAACATTCGACGGAAGAGTAAATTAGAGTATGATTTTTGTTGCAAAGTAACTTTCTAATTTTTTTTTATTTGTTAAAACTTGTAAACAGAGACATGATAGTGGACTGTAACTATTAGGGACTCTAGAGTTTGAATTATAATAGTAGATTATTGAAAATTCAAAATCAAATATATTAAGCAATAGGAATGTTACATGGGAAATAAGCATGGTTTCAAAAAATTGATCGATTCCGATATATATATATATATATATATATATATATATATATATATATATATATCGATAAAATCATATCGGGTTTTGAAGTACCCGATACAATATAAATCCTATAAGATTGGCCGATACCTGGCCTGGTATTGCCAATGTGATCGATATTGACAATATTGATACTAAAAACATTGGCTAATACCAATACCGATTCAAGATTCTAAACCATGGAAGTAAGTTTTTAGGCTTTCCTACATTACTTTCTGTGAAGTAGGATCTATAAGAGCATAAGACCTTTCACACTCTTGCCAATTCACCCATCCGTGCTTCATGTTCTCGTGTAACATTCAATAGCTTTAGCATCATTATCTGAAATTATTTAGGTAGTTTTGCATATGTTTATTCTTCTTAATGGATCATTTCATAGATCAAAATTGTAAGCATCTTGCTACAATTATCTTGTTTAGAGATCTTTAAATTTTTATAATTCTCAAATGTCATATCTGCTTTATGAAGAACTAATTAAATGCATATATAATTGTCAGATATTCATATTGTGTGTGGACGTGAAATCAGATTATGGGAAAAGGTAAAGGAAAGTAGCTTTGAGAACTTAATTTTTTGTTTATTTTTATCTCGCAGTTTGAGAGATCATATCATAAAATAGTTCCTAGAGAGCAAGGGAGAGAACTTGAAATTTTTTTGTCATCAAATTTTATTTATACTAATATAATCCATATTTGTAAATACCCAACGTTTCATACATTAACTTTAATGAGAGGCCCACATAAACTAGAGCAACTCAAGTAGTCAAATGTTGAACACTTGGTTGTCTATATGTTTTGGTATATTTAGCATTATTTAATTGTTAGTAATCCCTAATGTAGTTTGGTAGCATTGTTTATTTGAACCTTGGTTTTATCTATCACCAAGTATAGTATCAAAAGAGGGATGAGATGAGATAATTTACATAATCAACCAGTGGATTTGCTGCTTTGGAGATCACCAAAGGGGAAAGCACGTTTCCCCGCTTGCACTTTTGGGCTACTTGTTTGTAGGTTATCATATTCATCTGTGGAGTATCATAAAATAGTACTCTAAGAGAACTAGAGAATGTGGCCTTGGAGTAGAGAGTACTGTCAAATATGCAAAGGCTAATGTCTTTGGTAATGGAAAATGCAATATTTTATGCTATTAGGCTCACTAGCCACATTGTGGTGCCTTCAATGCTAGGAGTAATATAGATAACCATCCACCGTGGTGCCTTCAATGCTAGGAGGAGTAATTTAGATAACCATACACCTTGGAATGTTCATATCATGAGATGTGATGAAGAGAAAGTAAGATAACTAAGAGAGAAGCCATGAAAGCAGGTTAGCCCGTCGGTAACACTCTTTGCTTCTAAGAGGGAGGTTCCAAGTTTGATTCCTATAGTTGTCGAACTGGGGGTTGGTTTGGGTAATATATATTACGCCTGGAGCATTTGTCTGTCCTTTGTTGTAAAAAAAATAAAATAAAAGTGAAGCCCAGTTCACAAGGCTGCCGCCATTGAGGAGGTCGGGCATCACATCACAGTTATTCAGACTTGCCCTTGTGGTGCAATGAGGATGTTTCCATAACTCGAACTTGTGAGTTCCAGCTCATAGTTGAGCAGCCTTATTGTTGTATCAAGAGTTGCCCTCGTCCAAATGCAAAAATATCAGATCACACATCCATGAGTAGTAGTGCCCTCTAAGTAGTGAGTATCATGTAGTCACATGAAGTCACCTAATAGACGTAGGCTGGAGGGCATCCTTGCTATAAATGTGCAACTTGTTATTGAATACTTTCATGGAGATCTAGTAATCTATAAATTTACATGGGAAGTTAGACTTAGGTTTTTCTATAAGATTACAATTCTTACCACATATTTTCTTATATCAAACTTATTAGTATGTTCTGCAATGTTGAGTCTTGAAGAATATGTCTAAAATATGAGTATAGAAGGAATGGAAATGTTGAGATGGATGAGTGACATTTTGCTAAGAGATATGATGGGAAATGAGCCCTGTTTTAAATATCGCCCGAGTCGGCCGAGATATCGTCTGATATCTCCTTTTTTGCCTGTTGCCGATACGATATGGGAAAATCGTTTGCCATATCGTTTGCAGCAAAAAAACGGCCGATATTTGAAATATCGGCCGATAAATCACCCGATATTGACCGATAAAACACCCCCGATATGAAATAACTTATTTATTGCACGACTGCGTACAAGTGTACATTATTTTTTACTGTCTTTGCAAGCATATTACATCATTTTATTAGGTAGATGATATATATGACTCTAAACCAACTTTTAGTTATCAATATCTCATTATATATAGTGTCTGATATGAAAGCCCGATATGCGCGCGTATCCCCGATATCTCCCCCGATATCCGATATCCGATATGAAAAACCCCCATCCGATACGATCCCGATATCTGATATTTAGAACCTTGGAAATGAGTGCAACCATAAGTAGTTGGAGATTGCTTCATTGAGGGTAAAATGAGAGAGAGGCAATTGAGATGTTTTGGATGGGTGCAACTTAGTAACTGGTTGGGAGAAGTGATAGGATCACACCTAATAGAGCAACCAATGACTAGAGGTAGGCCTAAATGAACGTGTGAATGGAGGCGATTAAAAAAAGGATGCTAGTTGATTTAATTGAGAAGATGGCTTTTAACATAGCTGAATGGAAGAAAAAGATTCATGTAACTGACTCCAAATGATTGGGATGAAGGTTTTCTTGTTGTAAACTCGTAAGTTGTATTTATGTTGCTAGGTTACTTTTTTGCTGATATAGTATTCTGTGTAAGGAGCTATTATGAATGTTGGCCTCTCATGTTTTAAACTATGATATGTTGGACACTTTCCCGGCGTGTATCACACTCCCAAACATGACATGTTTATCCATAACTGACACCTATATATGGCCAAACCATTATTTGTCTTAAAAATATGTGTAAGATGAAGTATGTTTTACCGATATGATGAAGGTAACTGTTTTTGTGGGCACTATAATTATATTCTTGTACATATGGATTTACAGGCCATTACATATATTTGTATGAGTCAAATATACAAATATTTAAAAGAAAAATGTATATATAGCCATGTTTTCATGTTTGGGTTTTGGACAATTGCCATGTTCGACACCTTGTGTCCATGTTGGAGTACGACACTTGTGTTTGTTTCTACAAATCATAGATTTTAAGAATATATTTTTGCACAACACAAATCTCTCACGCATGCATTCACATATGCTGTATCTGTAATTATGCATATATTCGGATGTATATTTGTTGTAAAATTTGCAGAAAGTTGACTGGTTATATATTTATCTTTTGGTAATTATGACAACAGAGGCTAGTCACATGTCAATCATGATTTGTACTCTTTAAAAGATAAAGTAATTTTGATCTAGGCTAAATCCATCTATTCACCGTAACTGTATTTCTATTGTTTCTAAAAAATTTACAATATTTCTGAGATATGCTAATTAATTTAGTAGATGAAATTTGGCAAATGAATATAAGGTCGTAATTGGTAACATGATTCTAGGTTCTGTATAAGGTTTTAATTATTTGTTGTGATATATCCTACAAATGTCAGGGGACATGCATATGCTGATACATGTCTGACACTTCCTAAGGCCATAGGAATCTCGGCAATATAATTGTTATCTGTTGACAGAAAATCTGGGTGTCAGTGTCAGTCAAAAGTTGAGCCGAGAAAGAATCAGTTTTTAAAATAAACTTGCTATCTTACAAATGACCATGTATTTTAAGTTGACAATGATATTTTCTGTGTCATAGAGAAAGAGTTATGTTTATCTTTTGCATGCTGGGTCGGTTATCTTTCTCATTTTGTCTTGTCCCTATCAGGTTGTTGCAATCAGAGATATTATTCCACCACCAGTGAGGGAGACATTCAATGATGTGTACATAGCATATGAGCTTATGGACACTGACCTCCATCAGATTATTCGCTCAAACCAGGGTTTATCTGAGGAACACTGTCAGGTACTCTTAATGAAACATTATACAGTAGCAGACTTGTAATTATCTGTTAAATATAAGAAATTTGTAAACCTATTGCAGTCTATTGTAGGTTACAAATTTCCTGTATTGTATTGCATTTTCATTTGGCAATAGAAACACTTAAGAATTATTTGGCTGACATTAAACTAGAAATAATTATGAAGTTGTCAGAAAAACTTAAGTTGCACATGCAGCCAAGCATTTTGGTAATGTTATCTTATAGTATAGGGGCTGAGTCTAATTTTAGCTTTAAAATGGCATGGATATCAATTTTTTAGTATGTTAAACATATTCATCTATATCTGACGTTCTTGAGCTACTACTGAAGATCTTGGTCAGGCTTTACATCTTTTATATTGCCAACCTGGAATCTTTTTCCTCACCATTCAATTCTTTCCGTGAGACAAAATTGAGCAACCATCAACTTGCATTAGAGTAATTTAAGTGAGTTGTATGAGGCATGGACCAGAAATTTCTTACTAGACTATAGGCAAGGATTTGTAAAATATATGGTTTCTTTCTGTCTTCTTATGACCTTATTTGTGTAGGTTTTGTTAGGGTTTTAGAAATAGACGGCTTGCTTTAGATTTGGGTAGTCTCTTCTTTGTATAGATGAAGAATGATAACAAATTACAAGACTATCCTTCCTGGTTACTTACATTAATGCTTACTTTCAAGTTGGAGTATAGATATCAATCACACTCAACTTGTTACAGAGAATGAAAATCTTTCACACGACCCTAACATCCCCCCTCAAACTCATGATGGTATGATATCAAGAGTTTGTTTAACATAAAACTAAAAAAACAATATTGAAAGTGCTAAAAGCAAATACTAAGTTGTTAATGCTAATGTCAAACTACTAAATCCTTGATCTTGTTACCGAAGTTGCAAACTAAAGCAAGCTAAATCTGAGTCGAATCAAACACTTGAGCGAAGTTTGCACGAAGTCAAATATTCTTCTCTTTGAATAGGATTAGGATTTTTGAGATTCTCAAACATAGTAGAAGAGTAGGTTTTCCGAGATCCCCAAAATCAGTAGAAGAGGAGGTTTTGGGAGTGCCTAAACTCAGTAGAAGTGGAGATTTTAAAAATTCTCAAACTCAATAGAAGTGGAGATTTTGAGAGACCCAAAACTTAAAAGTAGATAGGTTTTGAGAGATCCTCAAACTCAGTAGAATATAATGTTTTGAGACATCCTCAAACTCAGTAAAAATGAGGTTTTAGATATCCCAAACTCTATAGAATCACCAAATCCAAATAGAATTATATTAACCAAAATGGATTAATGCGTCCGAAAACGCTCCAAGAAACCTTGAAATTGACTCTTAAATCACCTATTTCTGCCTTTAACTGATTTTATGGCCAAAACAATTTCAAAAGTTACATTAACAGTATAATCTAACAAAATTCCAGACAAAAGACTATTGTTCATTGTGAACAGTAGCACCACATTACTGTTCACGTGAAAAATAATGTTTTTTTTTTGAGAGATCTAAATTCAGATCTGCAGAAAAATAGAAAAAGATGTCAATGATGATGATGCTTATGATGGCGACGGTGATGTTGGAAGTTGATGGATGTTGATGTGTAGGCAAATGTGGTGGAGGGATTTCATGACATCTAAAGGCATTGTTAGGATAACATGTTAGGGTTTTAGAAATAGACGACTTAACGTAAATTGGGGTAGTCTCTTTTTTATATAGATGAAGGATAATAACAAATTACAAGAATACCCTTGCTCGTTATATACTGTAATAATTATATTGAAGACCCTGCCACTACACACCAAAACTCCAAAGTTGTAGCGAGGGTTTAGGGTAATATTTTTATATTCTAATAGACCCTCGCTAGCGAAGCGCCCTTTTTATGGCTAAGACCTGGGGTTTTGCACAACTATATTTTTTAATCCGCTTTTTTTAAATGCTCGCCATATGAGAACTGAACACCGGTTGCACTGATACCACATTAAAGTCCATGCCACTGCACCAAAACTTCGAAGTTGTAGCAAGGGTTGAGGGTAATATTTTTATATTCTAACAGGTTTCGTCAAACTATATACTTGAAAAGTCTCTTTAACCTTGAATATTGCCTTTCGGATAAATAATCAACCAACTATATATTGTTGAATTCTATGTTCTTGAAACCATCAGTCTGCCCGAACAACCTATTGGTCTCTTCTTCCAGATTTAGCTAAATCATGTTGTCTTTGGATTGTATACTTATGCCTGATAATTTCATTTGGGCTTCGTTCTGTCTTTTTAAAATTTTTAAATCTTGTTTATTACTAGTCCACCCAATTCATTTGACAACAAATCCATTTCCCCTTGGATAAGAGAATATAATAATCAATAGTTCGTCAAATTACATAAAAAATGCCTAGTTTAAATCTCCTTCTGTGCATATTATGAGTTCATGTGCTAGGCACATAGCCTCTAAATATTATTTATTCTTAGGCTTGAATAAATTTCTTTAAATTAAGTAAAAGAGATATGTGCTTCACTGTTCTTCTTTTAAGGCCTCGTTAGGCAACATAGTTTCCGAAATCGAGGTTACATTTAAGTTAAAATGAAACTGGGGCTTGTAAGCATACAAACCCCAATTTATGAAATCAGGGTTACTTTAAGTTAAAATGAAAAATACGCTCAAAGTGGAGTTTCAATAACCCCAGTTTTATAAGGTTTGGGCCTTGTAAACCCCAGTTTCAATAACCCCATTTTGACTCCCAAACAAGGCCCAGTTTCATTAACTGCATTTTGGGTCTGAAACTCTCCCAAACCGTGGTTTGGGAAACTAAACCTTCCTGCCTAACGAGGCCTAAGTGTTTGGAAAGAATATTGGTATCCCAACCAAATCAAATCAGGTTTGTTAGAAGGGGTAAGGCCCATACTGGCCAAATCTCAGCTTGACCGGAAGTTGGCCTTTTGTTTTTTGCTCCTGGTCACTAGAATAAAATCCAAGTGACATCGTGCTAGGTGCAAGTTGCATGCCTGTGTATATGCATAAACAAGTGTCTTAATGATATTTTCACCTAAACCGACGAAGACTTGTTTCTTCATGTTCTCCAGCCTGGCCTTATGCTTTAAGATTCTATTCATTTCCTTTCCCTTCTTGCTCCCGTCGTTTCTTGGGTTTATGATTTAAAGTGACACCTTGAGTTAATCCTAAGACCCTTAACTCCATATTTAGTTTCTATAGCAACAAATGCTGCTTTAGCAGTGTTGCTTCAATTGCTCATTTCTGTATCATGATCTTTATATTAAAGATAGCTATGAGTCGGCACATGATTTATCTCGTCTCATGTTGTCTCAATCAAGAATATGCACTGCCTCACATGATATTCTTTACAACATTACGTACTTTTGTGTACCTGTAGTGCCTCCTAGTAGCCTCCTTGCCCTGTTTGCAATTATCAGTTGAAAGTATGGTCTTATCTTTCTGATTTTGGAAGAATAATCCAAACTCTACTTTTCATGATTTCTTCCCTTATCTTTTGCCACCTTTAAAGCCTTCACGCTCTTCTAAGATATTGTTGCTTTATTTGTCCTTTTGAGGCTTTTTATGATCAACTAAATGGCAATATCTTGTTTAATTCATTTCTTATCCTCTTTACATTTACAAAGTACTACAACTCGAGCACTTTTTCTTCATGTCCCTTCATTTCCTCTGGTTTCTCCAACTCTGTTATTCAATCTCCTTTTCTTACCTTTTTTGTCTTCTCCTGTCTCCTTTGTCTTCTTCTTCTTCTCACCAATTGCTTTCCCCTTTGCTACTATCACTTTTCCTTTTCTACTTATCTTGTTCATTCCATTTCTCTTTCATACATTCTTCTTTATTTACTCACCTATAGAAATTTGGCTGGCAGTACAATGCCATTAATGTTGAGTAGAGGACATCAATTATTTTTCACTTAATGGATGACTATCTATGTGAACTATATTCATCCATTTTGCTTACACATTATGTTGACTATAAATTCAACGCTTTTACCAAGGAGAAGTGATGCGGACATCCGACGACACCAAAGGCACCACTAGTTTATTGATCGGAGTCTGTATTTTTATTTATTTGAGCCGAGTATGTTGTCTTTATTTTTAGCTTTGTGTTTCTCCTTTTTAGTCCCACATCGACTATGTGGAGAAAATCATCAGTTCTGTAAGCCTCTTTTAAGGCATGAGTCCAACAAAATTGTAATGAAGTTGATTAATAAAAAAAAGTTGGATTTTCTATTTGAAAAATTTAAATATGAGATTGAGTGTGAAACTCTTTTTTGAGATAGGATTTTCAGCATGAAGCCTATCCTAGTTATCCTCACTAATCCCAATTACAAATCCCATTTAATTCTTTCCCAAAGTTCAAGGCCAAATCTCCCAAAAAAAAAAAGACACAGCCAAGGCCTTCCTCCCTTCATCCTTGTGGACCCCACAAGCCCCCACCTACACCCTTCATCTTTTTCTTCCTGCAACCCATGATAGCACCCAATAACAAAACCCATTAGCCCCATCCCACTTGCTTTCCCCCATTTCACCATCTACATGCGCCAGCACGGTATCACAACACTCGGCTCCCTCCCTCTCTGTGTGCGCTAGCAAGCCTCCTCAATTTCTCCTGCTTCTTCCCCTGCGCGCGTGGACAGAGGTCACCCCTGCATCCTTGCTTTCTTCACTGAGCTTCCCTCTCCCGGATCAAGCCTGCAAGTCCTCCAACATCAACAAGATCAACACCAATATTCAGGAGCCTGCAACAACAACAACATCAATAGAAGTAGCAGAGAGAAATGTTGAAGTACAAGTATCATAAGTCCAGAAACATCAGAATCAACAACAGTAACGGTACCTGAGAACAAGCTTCTCAGTAGATAATTCTTATTTTCAGCAGTTGGGTTATTATTGGACCGCATTATAATTTATTATCTAAATTGTTATCATCTCGATCTGTTATCCACTAAATATTTGTGAGCGTGAGATTCTGATTGTGCTTGTTATTTATTGGTCTTGACATTGTGATTAGGACTGTTCAGTTAACAAAATATTGTGTTTAATTTCATCAAGATTAGAATATCTGACTACACTTGAAATTGAGTTGTTAAAATCCATCTGATCACGTTATTAGTTTTAGATAATTTTCTACCGAAGTTCATATTTTTGGTGAAACGTTATTTCAACTTTATTACTGATACACCACACTATAGGGTCCCCGTTTCACATCAATTTGGTTTTAGAGCATGGTTTATGTAGGAAACTTGTTAGAGGTATTATGTTTTTTCTTTGCATAAAATATTTATTTTTTTTTGAATTTTTGTTTTAGGCATGTATTAGGAAAATTTGTTTTCTTTTGCATAAAAAATAATTAAACAAAAAAATGCATTCATTTAGATTTTTGTTTAGCGAGTTCCCAACCACCACTATGGATGTCCTGACTTTTGATGGTCGCCTAGACTACTCTTATCGTTTAATTGATCCATAAGTTTTTCTGAATTGGCTACGTAACATGGACCGGTTACTTCACCAGGTACTTGCTCTCTGAAATGGAAAAAGTCAGGTTCGTTGTCACGAAATTGACTGGACAAGCAAGCCAATACTGGATCGATGTGGTGAAAAAACGTGTGGTGGCCAAGAACCAATAGAAACTTGATCTCACATGAAGGACGAACTCAAGGGTAAATACGTGTCACCACATTATCACAAACATCTTGACAGATGGCGCAAAATTTCTTAAGGCAACAAATCTGCTGAGGAATATGTTAACGAATTCGAGGAATTTCTCAATCGTTATAATATCTTAGGCAACAGAGTGACGTTCAAGTCTTTTCTTAATTTTGTGTTGGACTTCGAATAGACCTAGAACATGAGCTTTGTAAACGAGAAATCACTGAGCTTAAAGGGGCTCACGCTTCAGTCTAAGATTTATATGTTCCCAAGTTGAGTCATGCATTTAGGAGTCAGAATCACCAAGTCCCAACATTCAAGTCGACTTCCTGTCAGTATCCACACCAAGTTCATACATAGAGACCAACATACAAGGTAGACATGAGTGACAAAACTGCTAAGAGTAATGCTAAAGGTGAGAACACCGAAAGAGACTTCTTCACATTTAGTCCTATAATCATGTGTTACAACTGTTAAGGTTATGGGCATGTTGCTGCCAACTGTCCAACCTTATTTAAAATTGCCATCATTGACAAAGTTTTTATTGAAGCCTCATAAGTTTGATAGCACTATCTTCCCGAAGGTCACTCCTGTGATTAAGAAGTTTAATGTCATTTTTTCGGCTGCCACGACTATTGTTCTTTTTGTTGCTACCGCAACTGTCGTTCACCCTTTCTCTCTCTCTCGGCTTTATTGCCGACACCACTTTTTTCGTTTTCACTACTGTCAACTCCTACTGTCATTGTCTGCTCTAATCGTCAACCTCTTCCTCCTCTATTGCCGACACCCACCTTTATGATCATGGAGCTTGTCGATGTCCTCTCTGAAGAATCTATTTACCAGGCGAAAGAATCGGAAGACTCAGACTTTGACGAAAAGATTACGAGTGATAACCTTGAGGAGTCCGGTATTTTGAGTCATTTGAAGTCGTTCCATATATTACGAAGTTTATTGATTTCTCTCCTAAAGATAATACTCTGAATCTCCCTGAAGTCAACCTTATCGTCACAGAATCTGTTGCTGTCTTTTTCTGAAGACTCCTAGATAAGTTACTACTGCCACGTGATATCCAACACGCCATTGAGTTAATCCTAGGAGCTAATCTTCCCGACTTGTCACACACTAGGTTGGATTCTACTAAGCAAATCGAACTTAAAGGGCAAGTTGATGAGTTGTCACTAGAGGTCAACCAACCATGCCTTATCCCAATAGACATCCAACTTTATGAGGGTAAATTTTGGAGCTATATAGTGACAAAGGATGTCGGTCATATCAAGGATGTTACCATCTATGGTTGAGCTGTGTCCGACAACTCCATGAATGCTGTTTGGGAGAATCTAACATTATTTAGATTAACAACTTTTCCTCCCATACGGCTCAACAAAGAGTTGCATTCCATCACATTTTTCCTGTTAGGATACCTCTTGTTCTCGTTGTTAATATAACAAGTAAGCTGCCACGTCATCTAGGTTGGTACCCCTAATAATTCCTTTTAATGGGGGTCGATAAGATTGTTAAACTCAGGTGCCTAAAACTTTCAATTCCAATGGGGAGTCAAGCTCACTAGATTTTCTAGGAAGACCCTTGGTATATGTTAGGCATAAGCTAAGCTCTCTCTGCTACAGTTCACTATAGAGTATTCTGAGTCTGCATATCTGAGTCTGCATCACATTTCTCACATACGTACATGATCTATACATGAAAAATCAGTGATGTATTTGAAACAAAGCAACGCTAACTGTAACTTATGAACTTATGTTAGAATGTTATTTAAAACTTTTAATGTTGACAATTTATGATGGTTCGGATTCGTCCGAAATGATTTTTCCCGAGAAGTGTTAATGGTTTGCATGATACTACTGGTTTGCATGCTGTAGTATAAAAATTTTCAAAATCTTGAAGAAATCAAATTACAATATTCATGTTATATATATTTTTAAAGATTTTGAAATTAATCATATTTCAATATTGGTATTCAGTGGATTGCAAGTATTTAATCTTAACTCTAACAACCCACTGGTTGTAAGCCTTCCCTGAGCCATTTTCTGAGAGTCCTCACATTGAGTCCACTCCTAGATATTCAACCTAATGCAGTAGTGAATGTGATACAATTTTAGATGATTAAATTATTTGGTATATCTTTATGTTATCTAATTGTTTGAAATGAATATTATCTATTGAGTGGTGAGTTGTAGCAGATAGATCCAGTTGTGTTGAAGCATTATGAGAGCTTTTTTCACCAAACTTGACGGAATAGAGTTTTGTCCCACTTGGGGAGAATGATGTGGCCAGAGGCGCCACAAGTTTATTGATCGCAATCTTTATTTTTATTTATTCGAGTCGAGTATGTTTTCTTTATCTTTTAACTTTGTTTTTTTTCTTTTAGTCCCACATCGACTATGTGGAGAAAGTTCTTAGTTCTGTAAGTCTATATTAAGGCATGAGTCCAATAAAATTGTAATGAAGATGATTAATTAAAAAAAAGGTTGGATTTTTTATTTGAAAATTTAAATATGAGATTGAATGTGAAACTCTTTTTCGAGATAGGATTTTGAGTGTGAAGCTATATCCCAGTTAGTCGCACTATCTTATCTTTCTTCCTTAAAATCCCAATTACAAATCCCATTCAATTCTTTCCCAAAGTTTAAGGCCAAATCTCCACCAAAAAAAAACAAAACAAAAACAAAACAAAAACAAAATCAATACACAACCAAGCCCTTTCTCTCTTCATTCCTTGTGGACCCCACAAGGCCCCCACTTCCACCCTTCATCTTCCTCTTTGTTGTTTTCCCGCAACTAATGACATCACCCAATAACAAAACCCATTAGCCCCATCCCCACCTGCTTCCCTTCCCCCCATTTCACCATCTGCATGCGCCAACGCAGCATCACAACACCCCGCTCCCTCCCTCTTCGTTCATGCACTAGCAAGCCTCCTCAATTTCCCCTGCTTCTTCCCATGCACGGTAGACAAAGGTCACCCCCTGCAACCTTGCCGTCTTCACCGAGCTTCCCTCTCCCGGATCAACCCAGCAAGTCCCCCAACATCAACAAGATCAACACCAATATTCAGGAGCCTGCAACAACATCAACAGTAGTTGTAGAGAGAAATGTTGAAGTACAGGCATCCACAAGTCTAGAAACATCAGAGTCAACAACAGTAATGGATACCTGAGAACAAGTTTCTCAGTAGGTAATTCTTATTTTCAGCAATTGGGTTATTATTGGACCACACTATAATTTATTATCTAAATTGTTAACATCTTGATATGTTGTCCACTAAATATTTGTGAGTGTGAGATTCTGATTGTGCTTGTTATTTGTTAGTCTTGACATTGTGATTAGGATTGTTTAGTTAACAGAGTATTGTGTTTGATTTCATCAAGATTAGAATATCCTACTACACTTGCAATTGAGCTGTTAAAATCCATCTGATCACGTTATTAGTTTTAGATAATTTCCTATCGAAGGTCATATTTTTTGTGTAACGTTGCGATTTCAGCTGTATGACTGATACACCACACTATAGGGTCCCCGTTTCATATCAAGTCCTGCCCGTTCCACGGTACAGATTGCTTTCTTTGTACTGTAATTAAATTTGATAATCTTTTTTCAAGTGTTCCTAACATTATGTTTAATATGAGGCATAAACTCAATTCAGTGTTCCTAGGAATGATGATTTCCTATCAACATCACATTTCTAATTTAGTGGGAATGTGACGCTTCTTGTGCGAGGTGGGTATCCTACATTCTCACATTGTGAGAATATGGGAATCGAGTTTATTTGAGAGACACTTAGTTGCCTTTTCTATTATTTTAGTGATTTTTTTTAGTTAAAAATGTTTAAATCATATTTGCTTTTGGTTTCTTTTGACACTATTGGTTGATTACTGTCATGATCAATTTTAATGTATTTTTTGGCATATTTCTGTAATTCTTTAATGCCATTTAGAGTCTTTTTCTACTTTGGGGTATTTTTGTCATCTTCCAGCTCTGACCCTATATTATATATTAGGGTTGCCGTCGGTGAAAGATTTTAGTTTTTTTTTTTACTGCATTTAAGGTTTTTGTTGATGTTTCTCTTTGTGATGGAGGTTGATTAGTTGATGTTTGGTGATGGGGGAAAGCAATTCGTTGATGTTGTTCATCCATCTCTTTCTTTTGCCCCCTAACTTTATCTTCGTTCTTTTATTGCATACCTATCCAATCAAACCTTAACCTAAATCTGTTCTACAATCCTTCATCCTTGCCCTAACCCTTATTTCTTTCCCTCATTGCTGCTGTTTGCTGATTCTGCTGCTGTTTTTGCTGATCCTGAACCCAAACAGCCACAAAACGATAAAAAATCCTTCCCGAAACCCTCTTCAACCGAGATCTGAAGTTAACTTCCATGTCGGAACCTTAAACTGACCTCTATCACATCAAAACTTAGCGCTTTTTGCAGATATTAACCTTTTTTTTATGTGAATCAAAACAAATGAGAAACAAATTATTCTCTTGGTTTGTGTCATCAAATCCGAAGCATAGTTCCAGCAAATGATCAATTTCGTAGGATTTTGCCATAGTTTCTTGGTTTGTGTCATAAGATCCCACTTTGATGATGTTTACTACAACACACTCAGTGCTGAAGTTATGGACCTAAAAGCACAGTAAGCATCTATGCTGAAGTCACAAGCTACACTTCTTTCTAACCAAGGTCTTCTCATGGAACATTTTGAATCCATGTCAATCAGACTGGATCACATGTATGAAGATCAGCAGAGGATCCTTCAAATTCTCCAAAACCTGTTTCCACCACCATCCGAATCCAACTAAAGAAGACTCTTATGGATGCAATTTCTTATTTGCTTTAGTGTTTCTCTGTTTAAACTTTGGTTTATGGTTTTGTAATAACTATGTTTAAAACTGTCATTTATTGGTACAATATTTTTTTATGTAATACAGGATCACAATCACCTTCGAATACAAATAAAAAGGAAAAAAAGGGTTTTACAAGAAATAAAATGAAAAGAGAGATTAGGGTTGGAGAAAGAATCAGATAACTTTGGGCTTCGCACCCCTTACGCAGGCTTCGCACCCCTTGCACTACAGGCTTCACACCTAAAACTCAAGAGCACTCTCAACAGAATTTAATCGGAAAAAGTTCTAATTATTCATTGTCTACTTATTCATTGAGTTGAGCCTCTTTATTTAGGCTCTTCTAAAGTGAACTTATCGGAGATAGCCGATGTTGTACTAAAAGCAAAATAGACAAAAACATAAGCTAAGGCATGAAAAGACAACTGGTAACTAGCGTGATGTCCTCATCAATTCCCTCGGGGTGGGAGAAACTCGACCTTGTCGAGTGAGAACTCTCTTCACGAAGCATCTCAATCGGGCTAAGGTGGTAGTCGTGGTAGCATCACTGGTACGTCACGTTGATACCATGGTGGTGATGGAGCTGGTCTCCGTGACTGGTAGGCTATGAAAGATGGCAGCTCAATCAAGGCATAGAGAGTAGACCAAGGCACATCATCTCTGCTGAAGATGGATGATACCAGGATCCCATGGGCTATCCAACTGACAAGCAATGGAAGCAATCCTCTTCAGAGCCCTATCAAAATCTTTACGCCAAGCGTGCAACTTTCTCACAGCTTCAGAGTGACTCATAACCATCAAGTTATTATCAACCGCAAATTCCTGCAAAGCACTATACGAGCACGTAGCAAATTTGTGAGTATTATTGTAAATTGCTATCGGCCTAATGATATCATCAATATATGCAACAGGCAAATGCAGTGTAGTAAGTCCAATCTCATTCACGTTATCACTGACACTATCAGACATGTGAATTTCATCAATAACTAGTGTGTTGGCACTAACTGCTATGTCTTCAATTTTATTAACAATGTTGGAAGGAACGTGGACTTCCTTAATAACTTTCGAGGCGTCAAGTTCATTACTAGACACAATTCTAACATGTTGACTCTCTGAAGGACACTGATAATCATAATTTTCATATCTTTCACATTTAGAACACCTGGCCTTGGCATTGACTAGTGTTTTTGTCACGCCCCGCTTCCTAAAATACGCGAAAATAGTCATGACGAAGGTCGATGACGTATGTACGCGAGAAAAATACCCCACACATACGCTAAGCCTAAAGTAACCTGAACAAGCTATAAAATCTACTACGATAAATCAATATCACTGCAATATGACATATAAATATCTAACACAATGATAGCCGATGAATAAAGGAAAGAAATGACAACTGAACATGATGTAGATAGAATCAGGAAATAATATGAATAAAAGAGCAAAAATACCTATGATCAAGAAAAGAGAGACTCCAGCTCCTCGTAACGCATGTAATCCTTTTCAAGTACCTGATCAACAATAAATAACCACAGATCTGGATTTGCAAATCCAGGGAGTCAGAACTTTTAATGAATGTGTAAGAATAAACTGAAAAGTGCATGTGCATATAACATGTGAGCAGATAAAGAATATATATATATACCAGTATAAGAAATGATATGAATAAAGTAAATGAACAGTAATATGGATAGCACACAGTAGAGTATGTGTCCAGTCAGGTATTTAATCAGGTGTCTTTCACGATCTATAAATCAAACGGGTAGAGTCAGTACTAGAGTCAGATGTCTAATCAGGTCAGGTGTAACATTAGCTGTCTAACATATATATGTATCAGACAAAGACAATCAATTACAGTACCTTATTATTTATTATGTCAGCGAACACCAATAGTCACCTATAATGGACGCATTCCATACTACGGCTATCATGTGTCAATTAGAGTCCTAAGTTATTGAAATTGATCGGTTGGAGACGTCCATGTTTAGGTGAGTTCCGTACATACTCGGAATCACGGCCCAATCACCTGACGCTGAACCTGGTCCTACCGCTAGGTAGTCAATGACAATAACAATACTTACAGTATCACTATGGAACAATACTCACAGTAACACTGTAGAATAATAAACAGATGGGATGTCAGTCATCCCCCGGAACTCTGCAGTGGAACGTATCTCGGCTGCACAACCTGTATCCTAGGTCCACCCAAAATACAGATGCTGTCTCCTATTCCCTAATCCTAGTGTAAGTTGTTCAATTACATTATTATTTAGATCAATCAATATCCATGTTATTTCGATTACTGGGACGATACGGTGACAATAACAATATCAATGATGTAACAATAACAATATGAACAATATTTTCGTGTAAATGGTAGAATAATGGAACAATACATGTGTTACAGTCTGACAATATTTTCTCAGTAACTTCAATAACATGAATACAATAACAAGTCCGGCTACTGCTCAATAGATAATTTAATTTAGAACTTATCAATATCTCCATCAACCAATAGTCCCAATTCAATCATCATGAACATCAAGTATCAATTCATGTCAAAGTATCTGATATGGTAAACCATCACCTCAATAAATCAATAACCAGCTATTTCATTCATGTCGGTTTACTCTAATCCTTTATATTATCAGTATATCCATCTTTTAGTCACTAATATATCAAAGTCTCGCATAAATAGTCAGCTATGTCTAGTCATATCCTCACCATCGAATAACAGTAAGATCATCGATCAAGATCATCACACGTTCTCACTTCTATCAAGATCAATCACAAGATCCAACATAAAGAATATACATCTCTGGTGAACTCCAAGCTCTAACTAAGTTCATATATAGATCCAAACATCAAGAAAGAATCAGTCTTTAAGTAAAATAGCATTCTATTCTATCAGTCCTCAATATCCAAAAAGGATTGCTATCTAAATAATCACCAACAATTGTCTCATAAATATTTCAAATGAAATATATCACTCATCTACAAACATGAATCAGGCTAATCACTAAGTCCAGTCAGATTATAGTCTAAGGTATACCACAAATAATCCTGAACCCAAAATGGGAAACAAACTACACATGAAATGATAGAACAAGAATACTTCAATGATAAGGCAACGAATCCATAAGCATATAAATATCAAGATACATCTGATGCGTCATCTGTCGTCTACTAACTCTCCGTCAGTATGACAATACAAGTCTAGTAATCCAATACACATATTTAAGATTTACTATTCCTCTAGTCCAATCTGTCCCAACCTCGAGTCAGCTTTATCTCAATTAAATCCATTAATAGGTTCAAGTATCAACTATTAAACAACTCAATATCCACTCGACAATTATCGGGTACAATTCAGTCTCAAACACTACTACTCTGATATTGGTAACATCGAAATGAGCATGTCATGAACAATAATTAACAAGCATCAATAATATCGGAACATGATAATAATTAAATAGAAGATAACGATAATTAATAATATGTAAAAATTAAATACTCGTTGTCTCATGAAGTGATACAGATAATTATACTGTTAAAATGTATCATATGGTCACATGAAATGATACGAACAAATATATGAACACCTACTGGCAACAGTAATAAGGAGAAGACATAGGAACAAAGTCACACGAAATGACACGGTTTTAGAACCGAATCGCCGTTTGTTCTCTGCTGCACGAACCGACACGAATCTCTGGATCATCCCATGGGTCAGTTTTTGAATCGCCTGTGTATCGGGTCCATAGCAAACACAATATTGAATCTGCCGTAACGGGTCCGGATCTCACCAAACGGGTCCGTAATCACTGTAACCACACAACCAAACACATATAATACACTAGTACACATACATATACATACACGTGCATGTGCTCATGCATACACCCAAGATCATACAATACGTACACGTACACGTATACAACACATACTCTAGTTCATGCACTTATATTATATATATACACACACATTAGATATACATACCCACACATGCATACAAAACCATTATACATAAATATACATGCAATTGAACTCACGCACGCACCTTAATGCACGCATAATACATGCATACAAATTAAATACTAACACATATACATTTCCCACACACATTAACACGTACACCATGCATGCGTAAACTCATGCAAGCACATTAATACACTCACCAACATGCAAATATTAACACAAACACATGCAAATATTCATAAATATAGAAAGAGAGAAGGAGATAGAACATACTTGGACATTTCCATATAAAGAAGGAAATAGAAAAAGGAAGAGGGAGGAACTCACGGCCAAAGGGGGTAGAGGCTCGGTCACACCATGCAGCGGCTCGACGGAGGCTACGGCGGCTCCGGCGGAGAGGGCTCACGATGAGGAGGCTCGTTGGATGTTCGCGGAGAAGATCGGGATGCCACGGAGGGAATCGGTTTGCCGGAGGGGCTCGCAAAGCTCGCCAAAGAGAGGGTCACGACCATGGAAGGATGGGAGTGCGGGGGGCATGCTCGTTTGTGAAGAAGGCCTTGGCTGTGCTACCACATCGGGGGTGGGGGTGCTCGAGTGTGTGGGGAATGCTTGCTATGCCAAGGTGAAGAGCGCAGGGGGGTTTGCTGAGGGGCTCGGCCTGGGGTGAGTTTTGCTAGAGGCCGGCTCCGCGTGGGCAACGTGCACGACCAGGGGAGATGGAGACAATGGCGGAGATGGTAACTGGAAGGGGACGGCGACCGCGCGAGGGCTGCCATGGGGGCACGCCAAGAGGAGAGGGGCGAGAACTGTAGATGGGGGAGAAAAAGGATGATGAGTGGATTAGGGATTAGTTAGGATTATGATAGGATTATATAGTTAAGAATTAGGATTTGGTTGGGATTTAATTTGATTGGTTAGGATTAGATATTTGAGTTGTGGGTTTTGGGCTTCTAAGTTGGGCTAGGAAAAATGAAAAGAAAAAAAGATGAAAGGGAAAATGATAGAAGCCAAAAGGGCTTGGGAAAAAATGAAAAGGAAAAGACAAGATACTAGTCACATACTAATAATAATAATGATAAATAATATGTCAAGGATAATACATACATATACTTATAAGCACACATATTTGTATAGGCACAAATCATGAACATATATACAATATATGTATACACATGTACTTTATATATATTATGTAAATTAATCAACAACAATGAATAATAATAAATTCAAATAAATATTTAAAAATATTAACACAGTACATTAGCTAGGGGATATTAAAGTTTTGAAAGTCCAGTCCAACCTTAATGCAACATCAAAGGCCTCTTCAACAGTGTCTAAGCCATAGGGGCCAGTAATCATAACACGTTTTATTTTAGGTCATAAACCCCAAACAAACCTAGTTACAGTCTCATAAGGGTGCTCTTTCACTTCACTACGATGTGTTAAGTCTGTAAATATGATTATGTAATCATGAACGGACATATAACCCTGATAGAGGTTGTGTAACTGGTCTAAGTGGGGGTCCCTAGAATGCTGACTAGTCATGATGGCTCAAGCAAATAAGCAGATGTAGTAGAGAACCCTAGAGTCAAGTAAACTAAATGTATGCAGTAAACGAACAAAACACCCTAAGTTTAAGATTTAAATGCAAAGAAAAATGCATTCTTAAAATGATGAAAAGCGATAAATGCTGATGCAACTACTAGATCGAACCATATAGCATTTCAAACAACAAATTATAGTAATCCATATAGTAGTTGCAAGTAATCTAACAATTAACGATTCAGCTCAAGTTAGGATATCACATGAGGGGTGAGTCGTTCACGCTCAAACACAAAAATCCTCTAATATTTCTTGAAGAAATACTCACACTGAAGAGCTGAATCACCCACAAGACTCCTGGACAGCGGTGATAAGAAGTGGAAGATGGCTACCTCGAGAATGGCGCAAATCAGGCGCTAATCGGGGTAGAAACAAGCTCTGGGCTGTGGTGCGCTAATCTGCTGAGCTGAATCTGACAAACGACCGAAGCTTGAATTAGAATATGAAGGCTGTAGATGTGTAGTGTTGCTCTCTACGAATACGCTGCCTCGAAAATAGCTCAAATAGGACTTGAAACGAGATCATAGTGGACAAATGTTGAGGCTTTTTTTTTGGGGGGGACATGAACAATAACTGGGAGGTTACTCTTCATGTGAACAGTAATCAGGGCGATTACTGTTCACTGTGAACAATAATCAATTTTCCCCCCTGTTTTCTGTTTTTTTCTGTTCTGTTTTTTCTTGTTTTTTTCTGTTTTTTGGAAAGTAGATCTAGATTTAGGTCTGGATTGACAGTAATCGTTTTTTTGCAATGTAGATCTAGATCTAGGATTTGGGAAAGAGAAGAAATTCGAAGGAGACTGGGACTAAAGCTCTGATACCAAATTGATCTAATACAGGATCACAATCACCTTCGATACAAATAAAAAAAAAGAAAAACTAGGTTTTTACAAGAAATAAAATGAAAAGAGAGATTAGAGTTGGAGAAAGAACCAGATAATTTTGAGCTCGCACCCCTTACGCGGGCTTCACGCCTTTTGCACTACGGGCTTCACACCCAAAACTAAAGAGCACTCTCAAGATAATTTAACTGAAAAAAGAAAATTATTCATTGTCTACTTATTCATTGAGTTGAGCCTCTTTATATAGGCTCTTACAAAGTGAACTTTTCGGATATAACCGATGTGATACTAAAAGCAAAATAGACAAAACGCATCTCAAAATAAGTTAAGGTATGAAAAGACAACTGGCAACTAGCGTGATGTCCTCATCAATTTTGTAATCACTTTCTGATAATTTCTCTGTTTTCAAATTCAGTATTAGTTCTTTGTGGTAAATCTTTATGATATACTCTTTTGTGATACGTAATATGGGCTATGATCTCTTTTTTGTTAATGACAAAGGGGGAGAATCATATGTATGTGTATTATAATTACAAGCATTTATGCAGGGGGAGCAATACTAACATTTATATGATTATGCTTCAACTCATTTTTTTTGTCATCATCTAAAAGTGGGAGAATGTTGGATCGTGATACATCGGTCCTTGTTTTGATGCTAACAATATATTATGTATGCTAACAATGTTTATACAACATACAAGGCTTCTACTCTCTCCTACCAGAAGATTCAAGATAGGAGACAACAAGAACTTGATTGAAGACATGTATTATTGTAGAAAATGTAATTTGTCTTTATTTCAAGTAGTTATCTTGTAAAAGCCTTGATTCATACATATACACACTATTAGGGGCTGTTTGTTTCGCGTAAAAGGTCGTAATTCGTAAATGACTTACTACCCAGTTACAACTACGACGTTTGTTTGGACTTTAATTTGTAAAAGACCTCAACTGCCACTCACTTGCAACTCAATTACCATTCACTTACAGCCCAGTTACAGTTAATTTTGTGGTCATGCAAATTTGTATTATTTTTTATATTAATATTAAATTTTTTTAATATTTAGCATTTTTAATATTTATTTGCAATATTAAAACTTTTTAAATTACCAAATAATTAATTTTGTGGTCAACTTTTTCATTTACTGCTTACACATTACGACAACCAAACACCGTAAAATGCAATACACTTTCCCACTTATAACTTTATATTACCAACCAAACACCGTAAAACTTATATGCATGTAATTCATTTACAACTGTAAAAGACTTTACCAATTACGACATTCGAATTACGACCAATTATGACAACCAAACAGGCCCTTGACCTATAGTTTAGTATAATGGACTAATAGATGATAAAACCCATATACTTTGACAAACAAGCTAAGTTTAGTTGATATATACAATTTTTCTTTTGATCAGTCGACTACTATACTTTGTATAGTCGACTAATGTATGTTTACAGAAACTGAGTATTGACGCTCTTACTCTAGTCGACTATAGCATATCTCTAGTCGACTAACTCAGGACATTGATACATGTTTCTGTAAACTCTGTCTAGTAGACTAATAGATTTAACAAAAACTTGGTCTCAAAACTTTTAACTCAGTCTAGTTGATACTCCTATCAGTCAACTAATAGGACTTTCCAGAGAACTGTTGACTCACTCTAGTCGACTTATATTTTCCTATAGTCGACTTATGTGTCCAATAGACACTTGACTAGTCGACTAGTCTGACAGTTGATAGCTGTTATAGGATTCTAATCTTTTGAAATCAAATTTCCCTCTCTTCCAACAACTATATTATTTGAATTTGAATTTCCTAATAACTGTAAATCAGTTACCAGAGCATCTATATATATGAAGAGGAACCCCTCTCTTCAACAACAATTCAATTCATTAATTCTTGACTCAAATTCTGAAATTTGTCAAGAACACTCAATACTCTCTCATTTTTGCTTAGTTCCTCATTCATACGACTTTTTAGGCAGAAATTCTAGAGAAACCCTATAAGCCACTTCAAGGAACCACCATTACTCCACAATCAAGGCTTATAGTTGCAATTTGTACTCATCTTAAAGGACTTCTTGGTGCAAAAAAAGTGGTGTACAGAATTGACATGGGGAATTGTCAATTGGTGTACATGTGTTGATTTTGTAAGGTTTCAAAATCAATGATAAAGGAAAATCTCAAGCGGTTGATGCTTGGGACTGGATGTAGGTCAGAAGGACCGAACTAAGATAAATTACTTGTGTTTGCGATTGTTTTTTCTGAATTTTTTTTCTGTGATTGATATTCTACTTTTTCAAGTTATTAACATTTCTTGTTAAAAATTTTAAAATACTATTCACCCTCCCTTTAGTGTTTTGTGTTGCCTATTTTAGATACTACACTACTTCTACATGGAGACTCCATCTTTAAAGACTTCAACCCTCTATTCTGCCAGTCATGGCTCCACTAAAGGTCGTGGCTTGCCGTCTTGAGTACGTGATGGCTCTTGTGGTCGTGGTGTTGGCCGTGGTGAGTCTCGTCACTATACTCATTGCCAGCGGACCAATCACATTGTGGATCGATGTTGGGAGCTTCATGGCAAGCCACACTGGGCTCCATTTTTTTCATCCTCTTTGTCTGCTTATTTGTTCGACAACACCGAGTCTCAGAGTATTCTGCCATCTCTTGCTCCACAGGCATCTTCCACTAGGCCTGCCGCTGTCAAGGGTCCTGTGCTTTTCAGCTGCGAAGAGTATGATTCCCTTCTAAATAAGGTGCAGTTCGCCAAGATCTCTGACGTAGCTACTCTAGCTCATTCAGGTATCTCTTGTCTAGCCAGCTCTCCTTCCACCTCTTGTGTCATTGACTCTGGAGCATCCACACACTTTACTAGTAAATCTATATTTTTTTTCCACATTTACTCCATCTAGTACCACATTTTCTATTACTTTTTCTGATGGTAGTTTTAAATTTGTCACTAGCACTGGCACAATTCACTTCACATCGTCCATATCTTTGTCTAATGTTCGTCACATCATATTGTTCCTTTTAATCTCTTATCTGTTAGTCGCTTAACTAAATTCTTGAACTAATTTTTTTTCTCCTACCTCCTGTGTGTTTCTGGACCTTCAGCCTAAGAAGGTGATTAGTGGGGGTATGGGCGTGATGGACTGTACTAGCGTCGATGCGATGATAATCCTTCGGTGGGTACTGCGGTTAATATCTCTAAGACTTTACCTCTTCAGTGGTATTTTCGGTTAGGCCGTGCTTCTCTAAAAGCAGTAAGCAAGTTGTTTCCTAGCTCTAGATCTTTATCTAAATGGAATGTGCATCTTACCAACTAGTAAAATATTTTAAGTCTACTTTTGTGTCTAGAAAAAATAACTATTGTAAATCTCCATTTGAAGTTGTTCATACTTATATCTGAGGACCTACACAAGTTAAAATTGTGTCTGGTCATTCATATTTTGTAACTTTCGTTGACGATTTTTCACATATGACATGGTTGTTTTTAATGAAAGATAGATATGAAGTTTTATCTATTTAAACTGATTCATAAATATATCTTAAATCAATTTGGTTGTTCTATAAAAGTTTTACGTTCTGACAATACCCTCATATAAATCTGCTTTTCAAGAATATTGTGCGTTTTTTTGGTATCATTCATTAAACTACTTATGCTCACACATCACAACAAAATATTGTTGTTGAGCGCAAGAACCGTCATTTACTAGACATTGCGTGTACACTCATGATACACATGCATGTTCCAAATCAGTTTGGGGGTTATGCACTATTAACTGCGTGTTATCTTATTAATCATGTTCCTTCTTTTATACTACATGGTTACACCATTTTTTACTTTTTACACAGATAAAACCATGTTTGAACTTACACCACGTGTTTTTGGTTGTTTGTGCTTTGTACACGTATTAGGAAAAGGACAAGATAAGTTAGATTCTCGGGCAATTAAGTGTGTTTTCTTAGGGTACTCCTGTACACATATGCTATTGATGTTGGAATCCTTCAACTAGGAAGTTTGTGGTTTGTGTGATGTGAAACAGGGTATGCGAGTGAATCAGAAGTTAGTGATATGATAAATTTTGCTACATTTCACCAACTATTACGATCTTGAGTAGGAAAATAATTAAAACAAATAATGCAGGATGTTAGATTTAATAAAACGTGTAAGTACTGGTGTACCGTTCGCAATTTAAATAAACTAAAGTAGCTACCAGTTACGAAAGTAAAGCATGTACTCTCAATATATATTATATATGATGAGCAAATACAAGGCAAACAAATTTTCAGAGTCTTACAATATAGTGGCAGCAGTTTAAATCGATAAAATAATATAGGATAGTTATCAATTCACAAATAAATAAACCGTATTAAAGAAAATTTACCTTCTGATGATTACAGAAATATCTCAGACCTGTAGTTGCTGATGCATAGAGCTCTTCGTCATGATCGTAACAGTACCAATCTCGTCTGAAACGGAGGCCAGATGCGAAAGTTACGGCCAAAAACGAAGTAGGGTTGCTAACAGGTCTTTTTTTGATAATGGGTCTGGATTCGAATTGAAGCTTGTGTTTTCGTCCTTCTTTGAAGCAACGGGATGATGCCGGAGATGGTGCTGATGGGTGATGTTGCGTCCGTCGGAGGATGCAGCGGCGTTGGTTTTGTTGGAGGAGATGAGATTAGTGTGTTGTTGGAGGTTTTTTTGGGTTCCTTTGGATGGATTGTATAAGAAGACAAGAAGAATAAAGAGTTGGCGTTTGCTGTTGATGGCTTTTTATGGAGAGGGAGAAAATAATTGTTGGTTTTTTCTAGGATTAGTTTGCAGGTGAAAGGAATAAACAGAAATTAGATTAAGGTTTATATGAAAGAGGTTAGGAAGTAATCCTAAATAATATGAGAAGTTAAATCTCACACAATAAAATTTATCAAAATTCTTCATTGCTCATTGTTGGTACAATAGGGCTTTTATATAGGCTTTTACAAAATTGAGTCTAACTCAAACTCAAACTCCTAATCTAAATAGAATTACAATCTCAAAATTTAGAAACTCAAAATATCAAAATAAAGTAACTAAAAAAATAAAATAAAGAAAGAAAAATCTCAAATCCTATTTCGACTTCAACTTGGACTGGGACTTCTTAGATTCATCTCTTTAGCTCTTTCATTTTGAATAGATGTCTACATCATTCTCCCTGGGTTGGAGAAAACTCGACTCCTCGAGTTTAGATGGATTAGGTCGCCTATGCTGCACTGGATCAATCCTTTGCAAATCTCCTCAATATAGTTGTGAATCAACAGTCAGTGTTTTCCTTTTACAGTGGTTTAAGTACCGTGAGTTCCATCAGCTTTGGTGGTGATAGTCTCATCCTCTAAAATTTTATCAACCGTCTCTGCTGTAATGGGATGAGTATCTGGGAGGGGTAAATGGGTGTCTCTCAAAGAATGGCTTAGAGGAAGGCTCAACAATAAAGGGGCTACAATCAAAACCCTTATAATCCACTAGATCATTAACATTGAAAGTACAACAATGCCATAATCTCTAGGAAGATTTATAACATAAGTATTACAATTCAGTTTATTCAAGATCTTAAAAGGCCTAGCACTGCGAACATGCGACATTTTAATAGTTTCTGAAGGTAACCGTTTTGGATAAATCTGAACCATTACATAGTCAACTACATTAAAAGTTTTAAATATTTTTCTACTGTCAACTTATAGAGTAGGCTTCACATTGCTCCATTTATTTTCATCACTGATCTTTTGTGCATGTGTTTATGTGATGCAAATGTAGGTACAGACTGGAATGCTTTATAGTGAGATGGTGTCGGTAGTATGGGAGAAAGTGATTTGCGGACATGATATGCATGATTAGTGGGAGATAGAGAAGGAACAGTAGCAATAAGAGGTGGAGAGGGTGGAGCTGGTAGCAAAACCAAAGTGGACGTTTGTTTGGGCTGTCTACTTTTGGGTCTTAAGGGTAGTAGCTTAATTTGCTTACCTTCGTGCTCAAATTGACACATGTTGGATCGACCGTAAATGGTAACATTTTTGTCAATCATGGTCTACCTAGTATAACTGGACCCACATTCATGGCGATCACATCACAGCAAATCTTGTCTTTATAATAATTGAAACTAACTGGAACAAGACATCATTGTTTGACCTCAAGTACTGTGGAGTCAATCCAAGACACTTTGAATGGGTGGAGGTGGGGCATAATCTCTAATCCAAGATTTTCACACAGTCTGGATGATATTGCATTGATTTAACTTTCACTGTCCACAATCACCTTACAACTCTTGTCTCCAATCTTGGTGAACGTGTGAAAGGTCATAGTTTTTCTCCAATCGTTCTTTTCTGTGGGTGGATAGGTAACACACTTGATGACAAACAAATGGATAGGCGGCGTTGGCCTAAAACAGTTGAGACCAACATCATCGCTGCATGACTCGTCGTCAGTTTCAACATCTGGGTGATAGGTATACTCATCGGAACCTGATTCAGTGGCTTCGGCGAGTGCTCCATCTATTATGGTGATTTTGACTAGACTAGGGCAACTGGTGGCTAAATATCCATAAGCTTGGCATTTGCAGCGCTTGGTTGTGGAACTAACTCTGGAGGAATCGGGGCCCTTGTTTCTGTTGTCACGTTCAAGACTCTAACCCTTGATGTCATCTGTATGTGAAGGGGTTTGGGTACTAGACCTATTGGGTTGGGAAGGTGAAGGTCTAGGCACTGAAGTCCTATAATTGTAACTCTTTGAAATGTAACTGGTCCTAGTGGGATCTAAATCTTGGACTAAGGCATACACTGCCTCTAACTCGTTAACTCCTCTAGCTAACAGTTCAGTTCGTAGGTCATCTCTAAGACCGACTCTGAATCTAGAAAGAATTTGAGCTCCACCTTCCTTATGGAGGGTATTGCATCTGATGAGGAATTCATCGAATTTCTCGACATACTTCTTTGCAGATCTGTTACCCTGTGTATGCTGGTGCCAATTGTCCTTAAGACGAGCACTAAACGATGGTGGCGCATACTTTGTTTCTAACTCTTCTTTCATCCTGTCCCATGTGTCAATCGGTGGTCGACCTCAGGCTGCACGTCTATTTTCTAGGTTGGTTCAATACTGACTAGTTTGGCCAGACAGTTTCATTACAACGTACTTAACTTTTCTAGATTTAGTTTGTTCGTACCATGTGAAATACCTATCTAGTTGGAGTGTCTAATCTATGAAAAGTTGTGGGTCATGACGCCCCTCAAAGTTGGGAACATTGATCTTGATGCTTTTGAGATATTGAGCATCGGGATTGGATGTGTTCTCGATGTTGTTACATAGTTGTTTCTCGGTGGAGTTTAATCACGTGTGGACTCCACTTTGGTCAACCTTTCGTCGAGTCTCTTAAGGGTATCTAACTTGGCATTTATCTCGACGAACATTGCCGCAATTTGTTGGGGATCTATTGGGGTGGTGTGAGATTTGCTAGACTCTTCTATCAAATATGGGTAACTAGTATGGGTGGGCATGCACTATGCAAAACTTGAATGAGGATGAAGTGATTCAAATTTAGAGTAGATTTTTTTATTTTTATTATTTTTTTATAAATGCAAGAAAACAGTAAAATTTCTAGTAAATGCCTAGGTGATGCAAATCTTACCTTAACCGTGCTCTGATACCAAGAAGATGTGAAATGGGGTATGCGAGTGGATCAGAAATCAGTGATTTGATAAATTTTGCTATGTTTCACCAACTATTACGATCTTGGAGAGGAAAATAATTAAAACAAATAATGCAGGATGATGGAATTAATAAAACGTGCAAATACAAGTGTACTGTTCCCAATTTAAATAAACTAAAGTAGCTACCAGTTACGAAGGCAAATCTTGTACTCTCAATATATTTGATCAGGAAATACAGGGCAAGCAAATTCTCACAGTCTCATAATATAGTTGCAGCAGTTTAAATCGATAAAATAATAAAGGATAGTTGTCAACCTACAAATTAGACTGTGCTAAAAAATTTTTACCTCCTGATTATTACAGAAATATCTCAGACCTGTAGTTGGCACTGATGCATAAAGCTCGTCGTCATGATCATAACGGCACCAAGATTGCTTGAAATGGAGCCCAGATGCGAAAGTTACGGTCAAAAACGAAGTAGGGTGGCTAACGTGTTTGTTTTTTTGATAATGGGTCTGGATCCGAATTGAAGCTTGTGTCTTCTTCCTTTGAAGCAACATGATGTTGCTGGAGATGGTGCTGATGGGTGATGTTGCGTCTGTCGGAGGAGGCGGCGGTGTTGGTTTGTTGGAGGAGATGAGATCAATGAGTTGTTGGAGGTTTTCTTGGGTTCCTTTGGATGGATTGTAGAAGACAAGAAGAATAAAGAGTTAGCGTTTGCTGTTGATGGCTTTTTGTGGAGAGGGAAAAAATAATTGTTGGTTTTTTCTAGGATTTGTTTGCAGGTGAAAGGAATAAGAAGGAGAAATTCGATAAGGTTTATTTGAAGGGGGTTAGGAAGTAATCATAAACAATATGAGAGATGTTAAATCTCACACAATAAAATTTATCAAAATTCTTCGTTGCTCATTATTGGTACAATAGGGCCTTTATGTAAGCTTTTACAGAATTGAGTCTAACTTAAACTCCTAATCTAAATAGAATCAGAATCCCAAAATTTAGAAACTCAAAATACCAAAATAAAGAAACTAAAAGAACAAAAATAAAGAAAGAGAAAAAAAAAATCTCAAATCCTCCTACGACTTCAATTTGGACTGGGACTTCTAGGATTCATCTCTACGGTTCTTTCATCTTGAATAGATGTCTGCATCATTGTGTTGATGCCACATTTTTTGAAAATACACTATATTTTCTCCTATATCTCTTTCTGACAGTTCACAGCCTGTGCCTCTTCCAATACCAATACCGGCTGATTTTAATATCGTAGCTCCATTGCCTTTGAAAGTTTATCGACAATACCCAAAGCTGAGTACAGAGACTCAGAGTGCTCTTCCACCACCTCCTTTGAATGAGGCTCATGTTCTTGAGCTTCCCATAGCACTTCGTAAAGGTACACTGTCTTGCACTAGTAAATATCCTATTGCTGGTGTTGTGTCTTTTTCTCATCTTTTTACTATATTTTCTGCATTTAATTCTGCCTTATGATCTGTGTTAGTGCCTACCACCTATCAAGAGGCTCTACTAGATACTGGGTGGAAGAAATCTATTGATGGGGAAGTGGCTGCTTTGCATTATAATCATACTTGGAATTTGACTACTCTACCATCTGGGAAAGAGGCCGTAGGCTATCAGTGGGTCTATGCTATGAAGTTTTTCCTGATAGACATAGAGAGCTTTGAAAGCTTGCTTGATTGCCAAGGGCTATACCTAGACTTTTGGGATTGATTACTTTGAGATCTCTTCGATGGCACGACTTCATTCTGTGCGTGTTCTTTTGTCCATGGTTAAATAGTGGCCATCATATCAAGTCGACATTAAGATTGTCTTCCTACATGGTGATCTATAGGAGATTTATATGATGTAGCCATCGGGATATGAGATTCAGGGGAAACCTTCGAGAGTCTGTTGACTGAAGAAGGCCATTTATGGGTTGAAGCAGTCACCTCGTGCCTAGTTTGACAAATTCATCACAATTATAGGTCAGCATGGTCTGAAATGCTGTGTTTCTGATGATTCTTTTTTTTGGCACTCATCTACCTGTGGTATTGTCTTGGCAGTTTATGTGGATGATATTGTGATATCTGGCATGGTTTAAAGACTCGGCCGAGTCGGAGACGAGTCGGCCGAGTCGTATCCGTCTCGGCCCGTTCCGAGACGAGTCCGAGTCACGAGTCGGTCAACTCAACTCAGAGGAGACCAACTCAGCCGAGAATCGGAGTTGACTCGGTTGGCTCGGCCGAATCGGTCGTGACTCGGCTGAGTCAACCGAGTCGACTCCGATTCTCGGCCGAGTCGGCTCGAAACGTATATTCACCCCGTGACGAACGGGTATAAAGAAAAATAAAAAAAGAAACTTACCCCTCACTCAGATCTGGAGATCGCCGCTGCTACTCGATCGTTGCCGCTCAGATCTGAACTCTGCCGCAGCCCGATCGCCGCCGGCCGCTCCTCAGCCCCAGGTGATGTTCCTCCCCTCTCTGTCTCTTTCCCGCTCCCTCCCTCTGTTTCTCTCTCCCCCTCCCTCTCTCCTGTCTCTCTTTCTGTCTCTTTCCCTCACCCTTTGTTTCTCTCTCCCCTCATTCTCTAACCCGCTCTCTTTCTCCCCCTTTTCATCTCCCGTCTCTCTCTGTCTCTTTCCCTGCCCCCCTCTCTCTCCCTGTTTCTGATCTTTCCCCACTCTCCCCCTCCGAGGTATAAAAGAAGCGATGGTGGTGGTGGTGGTGGTGGTGAAGGTAGTGATGATGGTGAAGATGGTGATCATAATGATAGCGGCGGTGGTGATGATGACAATAATAAGGGCGACAATAGTGCTGATGGAGGAACTTATAGTCTTGAAGGTCATATGCAAATGCTAAGTTTGACATCATACCAACATTATGGTGTGACATATGTCTATGACTACAGACCACAACTTGAGAAATCTACGAGCACTAGTATCGGTTTATCTACTTATCGCAGAGATGAATATGATGATGATTTTGTGCCTCATTGCAATTCAATATGAAAATAAATACATTAGCATGTATTTATGAATGTAGTCTGTGCAATTTACTATATTATGCATGTATTTTGATATGCTTCTACCAACGACGCGTTTATTTATGCTTTTGCTTTATGTTTAGTGTGCTAGGTGATATGTTTTGAACATGTGATACATGAATGTGGATGTCTACATTTTTTTAAGATTTGTCGTGATTTTTTCAGAATTTTTGTGCTTTCTATGTAGCGTTTTGCGCGTATTGCCTGAGACCGATTCGAGTCACCGAGACCGATCTGTCTCAGTGCTCGCCGAGTCGGCGGCCGAGACCGCGACTGTGAACCATGATATATGGTGATGATTCACATGGTATTACTGGCCTTAAGGAGTATTTAATCACTCATTTTTATATGAAGGGTCTTGGTCACCTTCATTAATTCCTTGGGACAGAGGTCACTCACCCTTCACATGGCCCATCTCTATCTCAATGGAAGTGTCTCAGTGACTTGTTGACCGAAACCGGTATGTTGGGTTCTCAACCAGTTGATACGCTGATGGATCTTGTTGTTCGGTTTGATTTTAGAAGATGCTCTTGCGGATCTGGGTAGATCTCACAGACTGATTAGGAAGCTTATCTACTTGAGATTAATAGACCAGATATTACATTTGTTGGAATATTGTGTATGCATACTCCTCATCAGCTTCATTGGTATGCTGCTTGTGTCTTACGGTATCCAAGGGGACACCTAGTAAAGGCTTGTTTTATTAGCCTTCTTCTCATCTCCATATAGTTAGTTATTCTAATACTGACTAGGCTGGGACCCTATTGACCGCAGATTAGTGGGTATTGTAGTTTATGGGCGGGTAACCTTGTCACTTAGTGCAGTAAGAAACAAATTGTGGTTGCTCGCTCTAGTGCAGAGGGATGAGTACCAGGTTATGGCTCACACAACTTGTGAGTTGATTTGAATTTTGTCATTATTGTCCGAAATGGGGGTGGTCTCTTCTCAGTCAATTGTCATGCATTGTGATAATGATGCTGTTATGTATATTGCCAACAATCCTTTGTTTCATGATAGGACAAAGCATATTGAGGTTGATTATCAGTTCATTCGGGATATGGTGAAGGCCAAGCGGATTGTCACGTCCCATGTTACTTTTGGAGATCAACTAGATGATATTTTTACAGAGGCTTTGTTTCGGAAGCCTTTTTCGGCTGTGTACCAAGCTGGACATGATTGATATCTATGCTCCATCTTGAGGGAGAGTATTGAAGTATTAGTTAGGGACTTTATGTAATTTTCCCTTTTCTGTTTTCTCTATATAATAGACCTGGGCACACCCATCTAGCGTATGCCGTCTCTTTCCCAACTCCCACATGTTTATTTGTTTAGGATTACTAGATGCCTTCTAGATTATTATAGAGTTTTATTCATCTGTGTGCTTGCATTTGCATTTAGATTCCTGTAGTCTAGTTAGAGAATATATAGAAAAATCTAATTTCTCAAAATATCCTTATTCTTCTTATCTTTACCTTTCCTTTGTGCCACCACTCTAGCCGCCACCATAGCCATCAACCATGCCTTTTCACAACTGGTCTCGCTGTTCGCTGCCACCACCTGTCCACTGCCACCATCACCACAGCCGCCTCCGCCTCCGCCACCGCCACCGCCACCGCCACTAGTTTCTTCCGCCACAACCGGCATTGGCCTATGCCACCATCCTTTGTTGTCAACCGCCTGCTATCCTACCTACACGTTCGACACCACCACCACCCCTGCTGCCATTATTTTTTCCATTGCTTCTATCACTTGCTCGTTGTTGCCACCATTGTCGGCCCCTTGCTATGTTTGCCACCACCACCATTGATCGCCATCTCTGCCACTATTGCGGCTAGTGTCTATGCCGTCATCAACAACGATTGCCACTCTTGCACAGTTGCACCACAATAACCGCCAATACCTTCATCGTCAGCAATTCCCACAACCTACATTGCCTGTTGTTATTAGCCACCACCATTGACTTGTAACTGTTACCACTGCTACTATGATCGCTACTGTCATCACTTCAGCCGGTATTGCCACCACCTCTAGCTGACCACTCCCTTTACCATCACTGCCGGTGACCGCCACCACCGTGATCCCTACAGTGCCAAGTGCCACTACTGCTATTATCTCCACCTTGTCACCACCTTCATTCTCTCACTGCAAAGCATTAATTTTGAAAAAATATTTTCTGGAAGGTGACATTCTTGGGAATCCTTTTAATGTATTTAGAATGAAAATGTTATATTGGCTAGAATGTTCAATTTATACCACAAATGGTAATGCAACATTCCAAGATATCTGATGTCTAGAAATCGGATTCCCGGGAGATGGAAATGTTGCATTCCATGTAACAAACACAACTTAAGAGAAAAATAAAAATAAAAGAAAATTGCTACTTCCTGTTGTGTTATTTCAATTCTTTTATAAAGTTCCATAAGCTATTAATCATGTTCCCTACCTGACCTCATTTGCTTGGAAGTGGCGAATAACAGGTAGCTTGACTCTTAGCATCTTGGCGCCAAAGATAGAGAGTGGCAACAGATATTTCCTTTTCAATGACAAATTAAGCATCAGAACTATTATAATTTTGTTAAATGATGCAATAATCATTTCTTTATATGCATGAAACTCATCCTAGCATTTATACCATTGGAACATTATGATGTTTGCTGGAGCTAGGGTGCTAAGACACCGGAGAGTTTTACATTTATCTTCTTTGCATATTTGTTTGGATGGAGCACATTTTTATGCAAACCCCATAAATTGAGCATGTGATACTGATTGGTAATCAGGATGATTTGGGTGCCATATTTTCAGTAATTGTATCTTATGTTTTATCGTTCAGTTTTGCATCACTTTATGGAGAATTAACTGATTTCATCTGTTTCTTTATTTTCCTTATGCAGTATTTCCTGTATCAGATCCTTCGTGGATTAAAATACATACATTCTGCTAATGTTCTTCACAGAGACCTGAAGCCAAGCAATCTCCTTTTGAATGCCAATTGTGATTTGAAGATATGCGACTTTGGTCTTGCTCGTACTACATCAGAAACTGATTTCATGACAGAGTATGTTGTTACAAGATGGTACCGAGCTCCAGAACTACTGCTGAATTCTTCAGAGTATACTACAGCAATTGATGTGTGGTCGGTGGGCTGTATATTCATGGAGTTGATGGACCGGAAACCTCTATTTCCAGGGAGGGATCATGTGCACCAGCTAAGATTACTAATGGAGGTTACCATCTATTTGTGCTTTCAATTGATTCTTATCATTCTTTGTTTCAGATGATTAGTAGTTCAGTCATTTTATTTACAAGCGGTAATGTGCTTGGATTTGTACAAGTTGCACATTAATTTTTTCCCCAGCACGCACACAAACACAAAATATATAACTCTGTGGCTTTATTACATAGTAAACGGTGTTTCTTCCATTTTCTTGTAAAATTTTCTCGACTCTTTCCTACGCTGTCTTGGTCACTATCATTATGGAATGATACATCTCCAAAAGCTGGTAAAAGTTGTGAGGAACTGTTTACATAATCTCCATTGTTTTGGAACAGTTTTGATACCAATAGTTGTTGGCTGGTTCCTCGGATTTTGAGGTATCCAGGCTGAATACCCCTGATTTATTGGATCCACACAGTTCGTGCTACAAGGTTACGCTTGATAGAGAGAGTAATCCTAACCTAGGAGGGCCTAGGAACTTTTTGTGAGAGAAGTTGAGGATCACAAGGGCTCTGTTGAGGTTCTGTTGGGTTTGATTTAGAATGAAGCGGGCTCCTGTTCTGTCCACAATAATTCTGTTAATTCGTGGGAATGAGCTTCGACCGCAATCTATGATATGAGGAACACTCCCCACTGAGAAATTAGCATGTCCAACGCACAGACATGACACACATGCCCACCTTTAAAAGATGAATAAGATGAAGCGTGTTGTCTTCTCTTTGGACAAAAACCAAACAGGTTTATGGAACATTTTACTAAAAGTCCTTTCAATGAATAAGAGCCTTAGACGCTTGCTCCGAAAAAAGGGAAAAAAAAGGAAGAAAACAGCCTCATGCACATGTTTTCAAATATGCATATATCCAGAAGAAATAAGCATTTAGCTGTGCCCTCGTGCTTGCATGTTGGAATTCAGACAACTATTGTGTTTGATGCCGCGTGTCTCTGTTAGAGACACTTGTATTCGTGTCTACAATTCATAGACTGTGAGAGAAGGTTCGATTGCAAGGGATTTTGAGGGACTGATCACTAGGGGAAGATCATGAGGGATTTTGGGGGTTTGCGAGCGAATTAACATGGAGACTTGTCGCAAGCTCTTTGGGTCTGCATGGATTTACCAGTAAGTTGTGTTTTGCTTTTTATCTGGGTTTATTACTTAATGAAGTGCTTACATAGATGATTCTGGATGGTCAACGAGTTTGGAAAATATGTAGATGCTTCTGGATAGATTTTGCTGTTATCGGGTTTGGACAGATTGGGCTATTTGGCAGTTACTTATCTTTGATGGATCAGGCTGCCATGGGATTTGGATAGTTCTGGCCGTTACTTGGTTTAGATAAAAAGCAATAAGCTTAATCAGCTGCTTATGTTATTCCTTAGTTAATTGCTTGTTGATGAGTATTTAATCATTAATGGGGAATTGAGTTGTAATGAATATTGATTTAAGTCATTTAACTATACATGCTAGTAAATTTTAATATTGGTCAAGTCATCTAATTATATTTGCGTTAGTCAATTTATTTTTAAAAAGGAAATCATTAAATCTGAATATGCCTAAACGAATAAAATATTTTAATTTAGTAGAGTTATTGTTTTGAGTTGCTTTTGTATTTGATATCATATTAGTAGCAATATAGATATTACACAGTTAAAAAAAAAAAATAATACATACCTTTCTCAACATGAAATATACCATAATTAAAAATGTCTTGGAAGGTGGACAACAGATGAACTAGACATAGCCTTTAGACATTGTAAACAAGTAATATCCTAATAACCAGAGAAGATTAAGATGTATGTAGCTACTGTCTAAAAGAGATGAGGGGTCAGGTCACCATCTCAAAGATCATTTGGTTGGCTATTTGAGCAATGTTCTTCCATGGACTTCCAAGTGATGTTCTGTGTAGAGAAATAGAAAATCCTAATAGTATATTGTATATTAGATAAAAGAGAGTTACAAGATATATATATATTTATATATATATAGAAGACAAGGAGGTTATATGGGTAAATATGAGTAATCACCCAATAACCCAATAACTAAAATACTAATGACTTAACACTCCTCCTCAAGCTGGAGCATAGACATCTAACATGCCCAGCTTGTTACAAAGCATCTCTGACAGATCTCAATGTGTTTGGTCTTTTCATGAAACACTGGATTTTGGGCAATATAGTTGACAGATTGATTGTCACAATGCATAGGCATGGGTCCAGGCTGTCTGAAACCAAGCTCCATCAGTAAATTTTTTAACGACACCATCTCGCATGTCGTATGAGTCATAACTCTATACTCAGCTTCAAGACTTGAGCGAGATACAACATTTTGTTTCTTTCTCCTCCAAGTCTCATCAGATTCCCTCCAACAAAGGTGCAATAATCAGTAGTAGACTTTCTATCCCCTCGATCATCAGTATACCCTGAATCAGATATCCAGAAATGTGTACATGTCTATGTTTACTATACACCAACCCTTTTCCTGGACGACTCTTGATGCAAGCTAGAACTCTTCATCGCAATTAACCAATGGGTCTCTCTAGGCTGATGCATGAATCTACTTAGAATCCTACAGCAAAAGTTATATCTGGCTTAGTCACCGTAAGATAGATCAGTTTCTTAATTAATCTCCTATATCTTCTTGAATCATCAAGTGTATGACTGTCATCAAACCATAGATTCACATTGGCTTTCATTGGTGTATTGTCAGGCTTGCATCCCAAAAATCCTGTTTCCTCCAGAAGGTCCAGAGCATACTTTCGCTGAGAAAGAAGTACACTGTATTTTGATGTGCAACTTCAATTCCCAGAAAGTATTTTGGACGTCCCATGTCGTTGGTCATAAAATGACGCTTGAGATACATCTTAGTCTCCACTATCCCAGTTGAGTCACTCCCAGTCATTAAAATGTCATCAACATAAACAGCCAGAACTACAATGCCAGACTTTGTGCGCCGAACGAAGGCAGAGTGATCTGAATGACATCGGCGAAAGCCAATACCAGAAATGGTAAGACTTAACTTCTCAAACGACGCCCTTGGACTCTGCTTGAGTCTATATATAGCCTTCTTTAGACGACAGACTTTAGTCTCCCCCTGATCAGCATAACTTGGAGGTTAGCCCATATACACTTTCTCCTGAATATCCCTATATGAGAAGGTGTTCTTGATATCCAGCTGGAACAATGGTCATGACAAGTTAACAACAATAGAGAATATAATCCTGATAGTGTTCATCCTGGCAACTGGCGAGAACGTCTCAAAATAGTCTATGCTATATGTTTGAGTATAACCTTAGCCACGAGCCTGGCCTTATATCTATCCACAAAACTATCTGGGCGGTTCCTTAGAGCAAATACCTAGTGACAACCAACAACCACTGCATTTGTTGGTGCAGAAACCAACTCTCATGTTCCTCTAAAAGCAAGAGCTTCCATCTCATTCTTTGCCTGTTTTCAGGGCATGTACCAATAAAGTCTCTGTATAAGACCTGGGTATAGACTCAAAAGACAAAAGAGTGCAAACTGTCAAAAAGTGGGGTTTAGGTGATCATAAGAAATAAAATTAGAAATAGGGTGATCAGTGCTTATACTGTTTACCTTTTCGAAGGGCAATAGGAATATCAAGATCAGTGGGAGAAGCTGATGATGGAGAAGGAGGACCGTCAACTGGAGAGGGTTTAGCAGGAGCTGGTCGGAGGCAGAACCTTTGGGCAATGAGTGTAGACGTATCTGAAATTTCGAATTAGCTTTGATGCAGGTAGATCTGTAGTTTCTACTGGCAGCACTGGCAAAGAATCTGTATCAGCAGGTGTAGGCAATGACACAGACAGTGAATGAGGAATAGTCTTAGATATGGTGACAGAAACTTGTGTAGAGAAATATGAAACAAACTTAAAGAATGTGACATCGGCAGATACCAAATAGTTCCTTGTGGAGGGATTATAACACATCTATCCTTTTTGTGTTCTAGAATACCCAACGAAGATACTTTATACCTAGATAACTTATCTAGCCCAGGAGACAAATTCAGAACAAAACAAGTGCATCCAAAAACATGGGAGTCATGGAGAAGGGGTTTTGTTACTATAAAGACACGAAAATGGGGATCTTTTATTGAGAACAGAAGGCATCCTATTAATTAGATAACAAACACTCAACACAATATCAGAGCATAAATATTTCGGAACATTCATATGGATTATTAAGGTTATAGCAAATTCTAGAATATGTCTATGTTTTCTTTCAGCAACTCCATTTTGTTGGGATGGGTGGGAACAAAAGGTCTGATGAATAATTTAATTTTTAGAACAAAAGCTAGATACATCCTTTTTTACATACTCCAGGGCATTGTCAGTAGGAAGCACACGAATAGAATTAGAAAACTGATTTTTTATTTCATTAAAGAAAGACTCAATTACACTGGACAATTCTGACCTCTCTTTTAGGAGATACAACCAAGTTATGCGACAGAAGTCATCAACAAAGAGTAGAAAATATCTTAAACTTTGAATAGAAGGCATTTGACTAGGATCCCAAACATCAGAATGGACCAACTCAAAAGTAGAACTATTACGACTATTGACTCGACTCTGAAAGGTAACACGGTGATGCTTACTTAACTCACAAGACTCACAACCTAAAGAAGAGATTGAGGACTCAACAGGAATAACATACCGAATCTTTTGCAACGAAGGATGACCCAAACGCCAGTGCCACAATAAAACCGGATCAAGCTGACCTGCAACCAAACCCGTAGGAGTCACTCTATCGTCCAAATAGTATATGCCCCCTCGCTCATGCTCCGAACCAATCTTCCCAGTCGACAGGTCTTGAAACACAATAAGAAGGGAAAAACGTTATTTTGCAGTTATTTTGTTCAATAAGTTGGCTGATAGATAAAAGACTAACAGGAAATCGTGGAACATAAAGGACATCAGTAAGGTTCTAGGATGGATTAGCCTGAACTATCCCATTGCCTAGTACAGGTGAATGGGTACCATCAACAATTTTAACAGAGGGGCAGGCAATGGACATATTTAAGAGAATAAACTTTTCTTTAATACCTGTCATGTGGGATGAGGCTCCAGAGTTTAATATCTAGGGCTTTTGAGGAGAGGCAACATAATCATGAGTTGCTGAAAGATTGTTCTGAGGGAACTCTAGCTGTTAAAGTCGATCATACTTCTCTTGTGTCAGTACAACCGTGGAAGATCCAGGAAGAGTTGAGGAAGTGGACGAATAGTTCTGAGAAGTGCTACATGATGCAGAGGAGTCTGACTCACAAAGCTGTACTCACTCAGGTCGACCAAATTTCTCCCAGCAGTTCTCGAAGATATGGTTATTGTGTCCACAGTGCCTGCATTGCCGGGGTCCTTTCTCAGAGGCACTCTGTTTGCCTCTATACGAGCCACGTTCACCTCCAACAAATCCATGTCCTCATCCTCCAAAATCGCGGCCACGACTACGACCACAACCATGTCCAGAAACCATGGCAGACTGCTCATTAGAAGGTGCATAGGAAACATCAGCTCCGGTAGATACTCGCATAACTCTCGAGAAGGTGGCAGTCAACGTGGGAATGCTATCTCCTCTCAGAATTTGACCCGCACCTGAGATCGTAGTATAGAACTCAAGCCAGATATAAACTTTGACACTGCGAGATCCTGACGATACCCCCTCAGTGTCGCCGCATCAGTAACAGACAGCTGATGCATCTCTAACTCTCAGGCACAAATTTGTCTCCCTGTTTGAACTCAAACATGCACTCATAGATCTCAAATACCCTCGAGGAATTATTCTCATTGTCATACATCACCTTCAGTGTATTCTACATGTCCTTAGTAGTAAGCAGGAACATGGCACTAGCATTAATCTTCTCCTTTAGACTGTTGAGAAGTCATGTCATCACAGAATAATCTCCAGTAAGCCAAGTCACATACATGAGATCCCTATCAGCAGGTGGAGGCTGTAGGAGGTGAGCCAATTTGTTTTGAGTGCCAAAATGCGAAACATTTGGGCCCATAATAGGTAGTTGGAGCCATTCAACTCACGGTAGCCCCCAACATTGTCTTAGAGACAGCAGTTTCAATCATCGAAAGGAGGTCATAGTAGAGGATAAACTCGTAGTCTCAGACATAACATCCAGTAAGAAAAATCAGTAGAAAGATAGCTAGTAGTAAACAGCCAGTAATGAAAAAAAGCAAGTAATTTATTTACCAGATAGTAGCATAGACAACCTTAAGAAACCAGATCAGGTCTAAAAATCTGATTTTTAAGCAGTAAATAGAGCAGATCTCACCAAAGAAGTCTTGTAGAGCATCTAAATAGCCAGATCAGAGATAAAAATCTGATTTTAAAGCAGTAAATAAGGTTCTAAATATCGGATACCGGGATCGTATCGGATGGGGGTTTTTCATATCGGATATCGGATATCGGGGGAGATACCGGGGATACGCGCGCATATCGGGCGTTCATATCAAACACTATATATAATGAAACATTGATAACTAAAAATTGGTTTAGTGTCATAGATATCATCTACCTAATAAAAATTATGTAATATGCAAGCAAAGACAGTAAAAAATAATGTATATTTGCACGCAGTCGTGCAATAAATAAGTCATTCATATCAGGCGATTATTGGCCGATGTCGGGTGACTTATCGGCCATTATTTCAAATATCGGCCGTTTTTTGCTGCAAATGATATGGCGAACGATTTTCCCATACCGTATTGCAGCAGGCAAAAAAGGAGATATCGGACGATATCTCAGCCGACTTGGCCGATATTTAAAACGGGCAGTAAACAGAGCAGACCTCACCAAAGAAGCCTTGTAGAGCATCAAGAAGACCAGATTGAAGTAAAAATATGATTTTTAGAGTAGTTGAGACACCTTTTTTGAGATGAAGAGGTGGCGGCACCTTTCTGGAACCCTTTGGAGGGTGGCGACACTTGAGATAGGTGGCGGCAATTGATGGAGATGGGAGGGAGGAGGTGGCAACAACCCTTTTTAGGGTTTTGAGGAGGGGGCGGCACTAAGAGGGGGCGACAATTGATGGAGATGGGAGGGAGGTGGCGGCAACCCTTTTTAGTGTTTTGAGGAGTGGGCGACACTTGATGGAGGTGGGAGAGAGGTGGGGCGGCACTTGATGGAGGTGTTTAAGGAGAAGGGGAATTTTGAGAAGAAGTTGGTGGATTTTAGGGTTAGGGTTAACCTTGCTCTGATATCATGTAGAAAAATAGAAAACCTTAATGGTAGATTGTATATTAGATAAAAGAGGGTTACCATTATATATAAAAGACAAAGAGGTGATATGGGTAAATATGGGTAATCACCCAACAACCCAATAACCCAAATGCTAATGACTTAACATTGTGATATGCATGCTAGCATACATCAGTATAGAAAAGGGAGAAAAACAAGCATCCAGAATGGAAAAAGAAAATTTGAGAGTAGTTGCTCGTATACACCAGCTCCTTTAGATGCAATACAAATTATGAGGATGAGGATGTGGATAGTTGGGATATTAGGAGAGACAAATACGAGATTAGACTGGAACAAGAAACATAGACTAAGAAGGAAAGGCATCTTGAAGTAGGAAGTAGTCTGGGTGCAGGATTAGGTTGGTCTTATTCCTTACGTTCCAACATTGTGGAAGTGGTCCAACACTAAACATGTCTGTGATATGGATGAATTTTGCAAAATAAAAGGTAATAAACAAACAAAGATTAAAGTCTCTTTACAAGTGTTAAAAGATGAGAATTGGTAGATAAATATTGCATTGTTTCATACAATCATATATCTTTTAATGCTGCTGATAACGTGCACTACAATGGAATGATTAGGAAGATAGCTGATGTGGGCTCAAGAGTCAAGCCTCTAACTCTGTTTGAGATTTCAAATATATATTGGGAAGGTTTAGATTATAGAAATTGGAGAGTTAATGAGTCCTCTATAAACTATTATTTATAGGCAAATACAATTACAACTCCTTATTAAAATGAGACTCCTAATAACGTGTAGAAATATGACTCATAATTAAGTAATGACTCTTAATTATGTAATGACTCCTAAATACATAATGACTCCTAACTACACTCTTTCTCAAGCTGGAGCATATACATCATACATGCCCAACTTATCACAAATAAAATAAGCTCAGGATTTTCTAAGAGGCTTCATGAGTATGGCTGGCAGCTAATGAGTTAATGACACATGTCGAGTCTGGATGATTTTATCCTCTACCACCTTCTGGCGCACCGAATAGCAAGTCTATCTCAATATGTTTTGTGCGCTCGTGTAATACATGATTTTCAACAATATAAATTGCAGTTTGGTTATCATAATACATCCTCATGGGAGATTCTAAAGTGAAACTAAGTTCCATTCGTAGATCTTTTACCTAAACTAAATTACATATCAAATCTGTTGCACGATATTCAGACTCAACATTAAACCATGATACCATACTTCGTTTCTCACTTCTCCAAGACTTCAGATTCTCCCAACAGATAATAACCTGTGGTTGATCGCCTATTAATAGGTGAAACAAATACAATAACCTATGGTCGATCGCCTATTAATAGGTGAAACAAAGACAATAACCTATGATCGATCGCCTATTAATAAGGGGAGCCTGCCCAATTTGCATCTGTAAAATCTGCCACTCGAGTATGCCCACAATCTGAATATAATACTTTTTTCGAAGCTTTTTTCAAGTGTCTGAGTATTCATACTGCTACATTTCAATGACTTGTGTTTGGTGCTGAAAGAAAATTGACTTACCACACTAACTGGAAATGCGATGTCAGGTCTAGTTACCAATATTATTTCAACTTTCCAACCAATCTTCGATATCTACTAGGATTATTCAAATCCTCTCCTTGATTACCAGCTTGGCATTAGTCTCCATCCGTGTATACGCAACTCTGCACCCTAATAAGCTAGCCTCAGACAATATGTCAGGCACATATTTCTTTTAAGAGAGCTTCTTCGATATTGCCATTTCAATACTCAAGAAATATCACAAAGATCTAAGGTCTTTTGTATGGAATGTTGTAGTAAGTATTGTTATAGATATGTAGTTCCTTGTGTATCATCATTGATAATCACAATTATCATCTACATATACCACCAGAAGTATTCTCTTTCTCTGAAGCCAATGAAAGAAAACCGAGTGATCATTTTGGGAACGAGAGAGACTAAACTTCTAGACAACTGATGCTCAACTGTTCAAATCATGCTCTTGGTGACTCTTTCAACCCAAATAAGGACTTCTTCAGTTTACATACTTTCCCGGACTCCTCCTGAGCAACAAATCTAGGAGGTTGCTTCATATATACTTCCTCGTCAAGAATTCCATGAAGGAACACATTCTTGATATCTAGCTGATGTAGGGGCCTATGATGAGTTGCAGCCAATGAGACCTGTATTCAGATTGAAGCTATCTTGGTTACAGGTGAAAATGTATCTTGATAGTCATCACCATAAATCTGAGAGTATCTTTTGGCTATTAGTCGTGCTTCAAGCGAGCTAAGTATCTATATGGATTCAACTGTACATTATACACCATCGACAACCATTTGCTTGCTTCCCTGGAGGAAGAGAAATAATGTCCCACGTCTCATTCTATTCTAGAGTCATCATTTCCTCATGCATGGCATCTCTCTATCTTGGGATGAAAGGGGCTTCTGACACAGTCTTGGGAACTGAGTATTGAGTCCATAGAAGAAATAAAAGCACGATATGAAGATGACAAATGAGAATAAGAGACAAAATTAGATAGGGTGAATTCAAGTGCGTTTACCCTTTTAAAGAGCAATCAAAAGGTCTATATTAGAAATATTAGAACTAGAATCAGAGAGAACATGAGTAACATTAGAGGAGGTGAAGCATTCTCACTAAATTGTTAAGTAAAAACTGGAACAATAGATGATAGTGGCGCAATGAAGATGTGTTTTGTATAGACTTTGGTTGGTTTTTCATGTTTAGGAGGGAATGTGTGTGTATTGTCTAATGCAATATTATCAATTGAACATTCTTGAACTAAAAAAATAGAAAAAATCTCAGACTCAAATGAATGAGACTCAATGTCAAAGTATGCCTTAGATTTGAAGAACGTAACATCAACAAAGATTATAAAATGGTTCAGTTCTAGACAATAACACTTATATTCCTTTTGAGTACGTGAATATCCAAAAAACACACTTTTAAAGGTAGAAGGATCTAATTTGATTCTATGAGTATCATTATTATGTACAAAACGTACAGATCCAAACACTTTGAGGGGCAAAGGAAACAAATCACTCTGTGGATATATAATTTGGTATGGAATCTGTCTGTCGACAACAGATGAGGGCATGCGATTAATCAAATAACATGCGGTAAGAACGACATTCTCCCAAAACTGTTTATGAACTCGCATGCGAATTAACAATGTGCTTGCAACTTCAAGTAAATGCAAGTTTTTACGTTCAACAACACCATTTTATTGAGGAGAACAAGAGCACTTATTCATAATACCATGTTGAAACTTGAAGTTTGAAAAATATGAACTAAAAAAATCTTTAGTATTGTCGGTTCTCAATATTTTGAAGAGGTATTAAATTGATTCTTCAATTTAGAATAAAATTTTTGAAAGATAAAAAAAAACACTTCATATGCTTTTTAATTAAATACATCCGACTGATTCGAGTATAATCAGCCACAAAAATTATAAAATACTTAGAAACCAAGTTTCGTTAGGAGATCTTTTACCCAAACCAAATCAGATGTCAAATCTGCCATTGCACGATATTCTGACTCGACCAAGATATCATGAGAAGATCTAGATTATAGAAATTAGAGAGTTAATGGGTTCTCTCTCTATATTCTTATTTATGGGCAAATACAATTACAACTCTTAATAGAAATAAGGCTTCTAATAACATGTAGCAATATGGCTCCTAATTACATAATGACTCTTAAATACATAATGGCCCTAGATGTTTGTGGGCTAACTGAAAGAAGTTATCTATGGAATTAGTGAACATATAGTCACTCAAGCAGTGACTGATATATTGCCCTAAATTACGAAGCAATTGGCGAACTATTGATGTTAGAGGAAAAACATTTGTGCTAGATCTTTCGTGTACCATATTGCATTGATTTGATGTTGACAGCATAAAGGATGACAAGGTATTACCTACCTCTATAAAATCCCCAAAACTAATCGGTTTTGTTAGAATATAAATATAATACCCTTAACCCTCACCGCAACTTCCGAGTTTTGGTGCAGTGGCTGGGTCCTTAATATGGTGATGGAAAAGGGATTGCTTGATACTGTATTAAGGACCCTGCCACTGCACCAAAACTCTGAAGCTCTGGTGAGGGTTAAAGGTATTATATGTATATTCTAACGCGCCTCCGCAGGTCGAGCGCCCTTTTTATTGGCCGAAACTTGGACTTTTGTGCTAGTGGTTTTTGGTTTTTTAAATCAGCTCTCAAATGCATGTCCGGTGGGAATTGAAACCTGAGTTGTTGATACTATGTTAAGTTTTAGAGAATAGACGACATAATCCTAGATTGGGGTTGTCTCTCTCTATATAGATGAATAAATATGAAAATACAAAAATAACCTTACACACTCTAATAGGTTTCATTCAGAGCCATTAGAAGACACTTAGTATTATTAGATGGGAGATCCGTAATGGGGAGCTGATAAGGTTTGCCACGGACATATTGCATTGACGTTATTTTGATGCACCAAAATGATCTGCGAAGAACGATTATGACAAGGGAATGGAAAGAAAACTAGACTCATCTTTGCGGAAAGGATAAAATTTTGGCCGAAGGATTTAAGAGGAGTACTAGGAAGATATAATACTTTCATCGCAAGTATATTCAGTTCTTGGTAAAAATTCTGAGAATGGTGATTAATGACAATAAGGCTGGGATAGTTATTTGTACATTGCTATGGATTGGGCAGAGGGTAGAATGAAGAGAGTGAGCAATGGCTACAAAAGTGGTGATCAGTGATGTTGGGATAAGCAGCTTTCTATAGACACGTTGCAGGTGCTATACTATTTTCTGACTTAAGTTCTAAAAAAGGGTTCTCTATGATAAACTTACAGGATGTTACCTGAATCTAAGTTTTATCTATATACACAAAAATAACAACAAAAATGAGGTTATTAATGGATTATGACACCTAGTGGATAAGTTAGATTAGACCCATCCATTATAATTCAAATTAAAGAGGAGGTAAAGATAATGCCCCTTATTAAGTTAGCTTCAGTGAAAATCAACTTATACATGAATTATACATAAAACTAAGTCAGAGGAGGTAAAGACAGCACACCCCTTATTAAGCTAGATTCTGTGAACATCAACCCATTCATGAATTGTACATAAAACTAAAACAATTTGAGAGATCGAGAAGATTACTGTTTTTTGGACATGAGACTCGAAGGCACAAAGACCTTGTTAGGTAAGTTGCTGACAAGACCTCAATAGTTTTATTAAGTTTCCATTTGAACTCTATTATTTGTAGAAGTCCTTTGTGCCTACAACTATTTGGTGGAACATTATAACAAGGGAGGATGCCCCACACTCGATGAGGCTAGAAATGCACATTTTTGGCCATACAGTATCATTAGTTGTGAGAAGAACCGGATCATATTCAACATCATGCACGCCACCCGTTGTCAACAAGGTCACCAGGATAGGCTTTCGAACATAGTATTTCACATTATAATTTGAGTTACATGTTAAACTTTTAAATGGAAGCAAAACGAAGATTAGCTTATTGACTTAAGACATATATTAAGAAGATGACCTAGTGGTGGAGCGGATCAGAAAATTGTAGGATAGCTTCTTGGATGATAGAGGGAATCCTCTGACAAAGCACTTGCTGCAGATGAAGCTCATGCTACAGTTAACACCCTTTGTAGCCAACATCCATGTGGAGGAGAAAAGAAAAGCACGCTGCATCTGCACAAGTCCAAGGGGAAGGGAAATGAGGGTTTAGATGATGATAACGATAGTTATAACGATGATGGAAACAAGCCAATACCTATGCATGGTAGTTTTACCATAGCTAATTGGGAGTTTATTGATCTTACACATTCTCATGGAGAAATGCATGGAGATAAATATTCTGGTATAGTCATATAGATGACATGCATAGAGGATGGGTTGACATGTGCGGGGCTCAATACAACTTGTGGCTCATATGATCCATTTCACTCTTATGGTAATGATGCATACTCAGTTGTAAATGTACTTTACTTTCCGTCTTTATATGCAATAGGAACAACAATCACCATTTACTGACATGGCATCATTGTTTATCGAGAATCAAAATACTAACTATTTCATCGACCATATGACTTGGAAGAGAATGATCATAGCCACCCTCAACCCGAGCTTATCCATTACTATCCTTGTGAAGCTTTTCAACACGAGACATGATGGCCATGATGATGGACACTGCCACTTTGAACCCATCGAACAAGCTTTATTGCTGTGTAGTTTTTTTCTCAAATTTTCAATATTCAATTGTTGTAACTTTTGGTTTTGTGTGTTATTTCAAAGTTAGCATGGGAAATGTATTATGCATCAACTTTATATATCTACTTCATGAATAACAACACGAGTACAAGAAGTTATATCCCCGATTAGGTAATTGAGAAAGCCAAAGACGGGATAAATGGCCGCTTGCAAATGCTGTGGGAACTTGAAGAAACCATCTATCCCTTAATGTTGTAGCCAACATATTATCAAATCATTATTGTGGTTCACATGTCTATTCCCTTTGGATCACCTGCAGGAAACATCAGTTGGTCCATACGTTCAATTGCCAACGCCAATTTATTTTGAACTTTTTAACTCAGAAACTTGGAGCGTTAGCGACACTTTGGAAAGTGGCTATGGCATTGCTTGGCTATTTTAATGTGTGCTTTTAGAAGGAAAAAGGGATCATCTTTCCATTTAGTCAACACCCTGGCACAAAACCAATTGAGGAGTGCTCACAAGGATGTTGAACCTAAACAAAGCTCATTTTAAACATTGCTAATTTTTTCTATGCAATATAATTCATTTGGACCATAATTTAAAATCACAATATCGGTATGAGTATTGCCCAATGGTTTCTAGTATATATTGGACCTAATATTGATCGATTTTAGGTTAATATCGTATTGAGTACTTGAAAACTGTCGTAGGATGGAGGGAAAAAAACTAGGGTTTTGTGATGGGATTGGGGAAGAAGAATTAGGGTTTGTGATAATTGGGGAAAAGATAAGGGTTTCAGGCCTCACACTCAGAAGAATCTGATGTGGGACGGGGGTGATTTTAGGGTTTGTGGTGGGATTTTGGTGGAATTGGGAAAGAACAAGAGAGAAAAGGAAAGATGATCGCGGATCGCAACCTGGATCTCGGCTTCACCGCGTGATTCGATTAATCCATGAGATTAAATCAAACAACACAAGTTTCTACAAGGGAACCAAATTTTAATTCAAATCATCATTCATTAACTTTAAATTTTAATACATGGCTAAAGCCTACAATACGTGCACCATACGTGCAATTATTGATAAACTCAAATTCAACAAAATCAAATTCAAATAACTCCGAAATCTTGATCAAATCTATCCAAATCTAATTTAAATAAGAATCTTAAATCCTGCTAAATTTGGACAGTTTGATTTTATCACTCTCCCTGGCTTGAAAACATTCATCCCCGATGAATGTAATGGTAGGTAAAAGGTAAACACAAGCGGATCGAACCACATCACGAATTCTCAATCAGGTCAAGGTAGTGGTCGGAGAATCAACATTGATGCATCATGACTGAACCAAGGTGGTGGAGGTGGAACTGGCTTCCGTGACCAACCGACTACAGTTAATGGTACCTCGAACAAGACACATGCAACATGCCGAGGCAAATCATTTTTGCTGAAGACTGGACTGATTGTACTCTGCACCATAAGAAACTCAACCTCTTGTGAACCTGTTGCTTCTAGAAAGATCTGCAAAGGATCATATACATCAGGCAATATTATGGATAAGGGAACCCTTGTAGCTGACAAAGATTACCACTTCATGATAGGCTCTGCTAGAAAATTTACATGAGTCTCAATAAGATCTACTTCTGATTCTGGATCGGGTTCATCAACAATCTCAGACTCAGGCTCATTAAGAAGTTTTGGCTCTGGCTCTACATCAACTTCTGCAGTCTGACTTGCTACAAGTTTTCAGATCTCATTTAGAAGCTTAGTGCAAATATCGAGGATTGGTTGGCTCTCCGGCTTAGGCTCTTGGTCAACATTGGGCTCATTGTAGGCCACCTCATATGCATAAAGGTGGAGAGCATACAGAGTATGAAGATGATCTTGTAAGACAAATCAACACTGATCGTCGATATGACTATCTTTCCACCATCAATAAGCTTGTCCAACCAACATCATTTGAGCATAGTGGTACTTCTGTTTACACGTCAGAACAAAATAACTAAAGAATTTTCAAGATTATTTTCTCACTTTTCATACCCAATATGATCATTAGAACCCCGAAAATACGGATAGCCGCATACATATCCCATTCAACTTCCTTGTCATCAGCATCAGTATTTATGTATCTTCCATAAAAGTAAAATTTCATGAATAAAATTCAGTGTATAAGAATCAGGGTTTACCCAAGAATCTCAGTGGCTCGAATTGGATTCAAATCAGGCTGGAAATGTAGCCTGAAACGCTGATCTTCTGCTACAGGAACAATACTGGTACCAAACACTGGCTTGTGGAGGTCATATCTGTTATCTGAATGATGTGAAACGTTTTCAGTAACTCCGGGACTCAGCTGCGGATTAATGCTTCAGATGGAACTCGAACCGGACGCGAAACGGGCTCGAAATCTCCAAAAAATCCTTAACGGGTATATAGTCGCCTCGCAGGTCGGGTTGTCACGGGTTTTAACTTAAATCCAATAAGAAATTGGTTTAGGTTAAAAATAAAACCTACAACCCGATATGTGAGTTAGGGTTATGATATTGGGTTTGAAAAATTCAAACCCACAACCCAAAACTCTTCCTCATCTCGAGCTCTGCAGAGGAGATGAAAGGCTGCGGCGGTCAAGGAGGGGAACAACAGTTGCGACAAACACGGCGGCGGTCGAGGTCGGCGAGGTGGATCTGAGCGTCACATGGCCGTTGGAAGCTCGTCGATGTGTTGCAGAGGTGCGGCGAGGTCGTTGAGGGTGGTTCAGTTCCGATCTGGGGCGGTGATGAGGCCTGGAGTGCTCGCCGAGGGCGGGAGGCTGGCGAGGGAGCTTCGGCGATGCTGCAGTACGTCGGCGAGTGGTGGAGTTGACGCAAAGGAAGGTGGTGGTGGTTGTCAGAGTGTCGCCGCTCGTCGGCGAAGGCGAAGAAGGCTGGCGGTGGAGATTCTGCCCCGGTGGTTTAAGGCAAAAGTAATGGAAGAGCTCGAGCTCGATGATGATATCTTCGGGGCAGTGATCTCATCAGATCTGAGTGGCTAGGCCACGAGGACAACGATGGAGCTCTGGCGAGGCACGATGGCGGTCGAGGAAGAGGATGGTGGTGTCGGAGAAGATTAGCAGAGTTGCGTCGGTGAGAGAAGGGGGTGGTGGAAACCTAGATGGGTTTTGGGGAGAGGGAAGGGGACGATGAACAATAATCGCTTGATATTGTTCATGGAACAATATCTATTTTTGTGATTTTATTCTTTTCTTTTCTTTCTTTTTTTATTTTTTACTTTTTTTGAACTAAAGAGAAGAGAAGTGGCTTGGGGAAATTTTGTGAAGCTAGGGTTTGAAATTTTGTTAAAGAAACAAGAATTTCGGCTCTGATACCAAATTGATGTGGGACGGGGGTGATTTTAGGGTTTGTGGTGGGATTTTGGTGGAATTGGGGAAGAACAAGAAGGGAAAGGAAAGATATGATCCCGGATCGCAACTCGAATCTTGGCTTCACTGTCTGGTTTTATCAATTCATGAGATTAAATCAAACAACTCAAATTTTCACATGGGAACCAAATTTTAATTCAAATCATCATTCATTAACTTTAAAATTCAATATATGGCTATATATAGTCGATAATACGTGCAAATATTGATAAACTCAAATCCAACCAAATTAAATTCATATAACTCTTAAACCTTGATCAAATCTATCCAAATCTAATTTAAACAAGAATTTAAATCCTGTTAAATCTGGACCTTTCGATTCCCATCAGAATCGCTCTCCCACTTCATGCATCACACAAATATTTCTCTAGAACCACAATTATGGTTTCAAAAGTTTGTAATTTCTCATTTATTGATTCAAAATAAAATCTTACATGTGCTTTATAGCCAAAGGCCACGTGCACTTCTTATGTTCTTTTTCTAGTTATAAAAGAACTCATAAAAAGAAATAAAAAAAATAAAAGACTACTCTTAATCAAATCAAACAGGCTTTCCTTCTACTACACAAATAAGTCTTCAAATAGCTAGTTGGATTGTCACTATCTTCATCAATTCTCTTCTGGTTGGGGAAAACTTGTCCTCGAGTTTTAAAATGCGACATCACAATAAAATCTTGAACGTAAAATGGAACTGGATGTTGGTCATGGCTTCTAAAGCTTTAAATAGTAGCAAATCCTCATTTCATATAAGACGTCCAAGTCAAAATATTTGAAAGGGATGATACTCATTTGGTGATATCTATGAATCAATGATGACTTGTTGGACGAAAAAGTGGCCCTGGATTAACTTTGTTTTAGGCTCGAGCTTAGACTCAGTAAGTGGCACTGAACCAAACGCTGCTTCAGGTTCGAGCTGAGACTCGATCAATGGTGTTCGATCAAATGCTGCTTCAGGTTCGAGCCCGGACTCGATTTTAGATTTGATTTGGCACCAACTTTGGTTTTTCATCTAGATGTACCTTTCGCCCTGGCTCAAAATCTGACTAAATCTGGCTTCAGAACTGATTTTGGCTCGGGCTTAGCTGGTTCTGGATTCGACTTGTGCTTAGACATAAGTGGAAAGGATCTGACTTCGTCCCTTTTAATTTTACTCTCGACTTGCGTCTGTCCTCCCTAAACTTACGCAGGTCTTCCTGGCAAACTCTGTCATCCATAATAGCCTTTTCCATTAGCTGTTCCCTAAACTTATATAGGTTTTCTCGCATGGCTCTCATCTCCATAATAGCCTGATTCCTAGTGTAGCGATCAAAACTTGACCCGCACGTGTCCCAACTACCGAGGAGTTCTCCCAAGACATCCACAACTCTTAGAGTCTATCTCGAAGCCTTCGCCACATCCAGCCTTCCTGGAGCCGGTCTTCATCTCGAAGACATTTTCAAACCCGAAATCACATTCTGCAACTCTAAACCCTTTACCACTTCGAAGTCCTCACCTCTAGGTTTTCTTCACTCTAAGACCCTCCCCGTTTTGAAGGCTTCAGCTCTGAATCTGAAGCTCCAACACAGATCATCCTTGATCTCCGCCGACAGTTATGCAGCTCCATCCTTCACGTTCATAACGTGTAATGCCCTTAACAGTGCAGACAGTTATGGACAGTGCCAGATTTCCCTGCATGCAATCTCAATCGACCAACATCGTGATCACGACCGTTACAACAAGTCCAACACGTGCAGATCGTCCAAGTATAACAATCCATCAATTCCACCTCCACGTTGTCATCCATGTCAGGTATATACTATCTTTCTTCTCCAAGGAGAAGATCGCTTACCAAAACCTCAGAGCATCCACACACCTACTACACTACCAGTTTCCCTGTGCTAGTCCAAAAAACACGAGCAGTTTCCCTCTGCTCTTTCTTCTCATCTTTTCACCTACTGATTCTCACGCCTGAGGGTCTTGGCCGGTACCACACCTGTGGTTCTAATTTGAAAGATGTCTCTCCTCTGCATGCTCTGCCAGGTTTGATCGAGAGCGTCCAGTCGCTTGTGGCGATGATTCATTCACCGCGAACTGGTGAGATTTATTTCACCACAAACTGGTGCTTTCATTGTGATCTTTGAGTACACTAGAGGACTCCCTCCCTTTCGACCAAATCTTGCTCAAAAAGCCTCTCCCCTAGCGTCGATGGCCCCAAGAAGAATATCATCCACAATGATGTCCCTTTCAAAGGCGAGACCGATACCAACACTGGGAGCACGGTCCCCCTCACACGCCACCAATCGCGTGCGCCCATAGATGACGTCAACTCCTCGTTTCAGAGGATAGCCACTAACGCCCAACCACCATTATTCGAAGGCCAGATCCTTCAGATGTTCGTCGACATGAAGAGTTGATGAAAGAGCAGCAAGCCCAGTCAGATCGCCTTCAGAATTAGGCGGCTCCATGATTCAAAGTCGCGGTCTCTCGACTCGGCGGGCACTGAGATGCATCGGTCGCGACGTCTCGGATCGATCTTACGCAATAAGCGAAAAATGCTACATAGAAAGTTCAAAAAATTCTTAAATCACGACAAATTTAAAAAAAAAAATAGACATCAATATTTATATATCATATGTCCAAAACATATCACCTAACACACTAAACATAAAGAGAAAGCATAAATGCACGCGCCATCGATAGAAACATATCAAAATACATGTATAATATAGTAAATTTCACAAAATATGTTTATAAATACTTGCTAATGTGGTCATTTTCACATTGAATTACGATTGGCACAAAATCATCATCGTAATTATCCATTCGTTAAGTAGAGAAACTGATACTAGTACTCACAGATCTCTCGTGTTGCTGGCCTGATGTCAAACCCAAACTCTGCATATGACTTTCAAGACTCTGATAACCCCGCGAGTAATTATCATGTCTACTCGAATAATCATCACTAGACTTTAGACCTTGTGTGACATAATAATTTGGATTCGTTGACATAGCACCACCTCGTTGGCTTTCACCAACACCATAAGTCCCTCTATAAGCACTGTTGTTGCCCTATTGTCATCACCGCCATCATCGTCATCATCAACATCATCACCATCTTCACCGTCATCATTACTAGAACTAGATAAAATCTTCACATCTTCACCACCATCATCTGCTTCTCTTATACCTTTAATTTCCTCACTGCGACGAATACCTTCATTGAAAAGGAAGAATTTTGAAATGACTTTTTCAACTTTTTAACATTGTTCGACAACATTCTTTTGATTGTTTTCTGTTTTGATGAGAACATGCAAGGATTAATTCCTTTAAAAATTAGAGAGATTTCTTTAAAAATTATTGAAATCAAACTATAAGTCTTAATTTCTCTTACCTATACTTAAATCAAGCTAAATTAAATCATATTTAATTAAATTTAAATCTATTAAGAACCAGATTTATAAATTAAATTTAAAAAATAAGATCTATTTAAAAACCAGATATATTAAATTAAAACAATATCTAATTAAATTTAAAAATAAGATCTATTAAAACAGAGAGAAGGGAGTGCGATAGAGAGAGAAAGAGAGATCGAGAAAGGGGGGAGTGAGAAAGAGAGATAGATCATGGGAGGGGGAGTGAGACAGAGAGAGAAGTCGGGAGAAGGGAAGAGAGAGAGGCGGGAGAGAGGGAGAGAGACAGAAAGCTGGAAAGAGAGAGCGAGAGAGGATAAAGGGAGATATACAGAAGAGGAAGAGATCAGAGAGGGAGAGAGAATGGAAGAGAGACCGGGAGTGAGAAAGAGAGAAAAGAGACTGGGAGAGAGAAATACCTGTAGCCTAAGATCGACGATGGTGGTGGCGCGACTAGGCAGCGAAGCAAGAGAGGAAAACGAGCTCGCCAGTGAAGCAAGAGGTGAATGGCGATGGGGGCTCATGGACGAGGGCGACCGACGAAGGAAGAGAGGAAGATGAGCTTTGTATGGATCTGGGTTTTTTCTCCTTTTTGCTCGCCGAGGTCACGTTCACACTCGGGGCCGACTCGGCCTTGACTCGGTCGAATCAGCCGAGTCAACCCGAGTCGTATCGGGACTTGGACGATTCGACCGAGTCGAGCTAGTAGAGGCCGAGTCGGTCAAAACAGCGAAGCCAAGGTTGACTGGTGTCTTGGTCTCGTTGCGACGCCCGCCAAATCGGACACGAATCGACTGAGTTATCTCCAACTTGGCCAATATATCGAATCATGAGAATGCCGTTCGTGAACAGGAGGCATTGAGGCAACTCAACAATCAACTCCAGACTCAAATCTCACCCTTCAGGGCACTCAGACGTAAACGTAATCGGAGGACGAACCAGAAAGGTGGGAGATGTAGGGTGTAGGGTGACGGGCCCATCACTCTGAGGCGGTCCAGACCAACATCTCCCTGTATGAAGACAACTCCGACAACGAAGCAGACTCGCCTCGTTACCAAACATGAGTTCAATGCGGCCAGACTCAGAGAAAGATCAAAGAGCTCCCCGACATCAAAACCCTTGACGAACTGGTACGAGGTGGATTCAGGAGGCAAAGCTGCAGTTTCGTAGCAGATCGATACTTGCGGTTGCCAAAGCTTCGACTCCCTTCTCGGAAGAGATTCTAGAGTGCGAGTTCAAGAAGTTCTCTGCTCTGACTTTTGACTGCTACTCCGGAGTGAGCGACCTAGTTTAACACATCAAACAATTTCAGGATAAGATGATAATCCACTTCCGCTACGACGCTCTTATGTGTCCAACCTTTCTGTCCAGCTTGAAAGTCGTGGCTTTGATTGGTTCTCCTCCTTGTCGCCACATTCTCTCTACAACTTTGAGGAGGTAACTGAGGCGTTTTTCACTCAATACACCTCCTGCCAGAGGCCTAGAAGAATAATCACCACATCCTCTCCGTCAAAATGAGGCAGGGTCACAACCTTAAGTCCTACATCGACTATTTCAGAGCCAACTTGCCAAGATTTTCAATTGCAGTGAAGATGTATCTGCACTCACGTTCATCAGCGGCTGCAGGTCTCTCACCCCCTATACAAACACCTGCTGAAGTATGATGTGACTCAGATGAGTGATGTCCTGTCTTGGGCCCAGCCTTACATTTAGTTGGAGGAGGCTATGAAGGGTTCAATTAACCACTCTCTCAAAAGCGGTAATGGCGGAGAGAAGATGGACTCGCAGCGAGAGACTCCGACCTATGCCAACAACCAGATCGAAGGCAACCTGCCTTCAAGAAGCAAACATTCTCGATTCTCTCTCCAAATCCACTCCGAGCCTTCAAAGTAGAACACCACTTCACCTTGCCGAGGCTCCTCATCAATGAAGTCTTCAGTGCCATCAAGGACTAACCATTGGTAAGGTGCCCGAAGTCGATCCAACACGACCCCGCACTTCCCAAAGCGGTAAATTATTGTTCTACAATGACAGTAAGGGACACAAGACCGCCCACTGTAGAAGCCTCCCGTGGTACCATGAAGAATTTTTCCGACAAGGCTTCCTCAGAGAGTACATTTTTACCCCAGAGGCAGCCTCCGGTGCAACAACCAAGCACTCTGCCTTCCCAACCGCAAGACATGATCACCTAGTACAGATTGAGTGATCTCATAGCTCCAATGAAAACAGAGTACCTCTTTCGATAACACTGTCATTATTTCAATTAAATTTCATTTATTATTTCTCAAATTTTTGAATAAAATTAAATTTTTTATTACTTTCCATTTTAGCATACCTCGCTGATGGGAGTGCCCCCACAGGATCCCCGACGAGTGTCCCCCATCAGAATCCATGACGCTTGTACGTTCTGTTGTGGGAGTGTCCCTCACTCAGAGACGGCAACACAAGTACCAGCATACGAGCTTCCTCTCGATTAGCCTACGGGCAGTCGAAACCCGTCGCTATGTGAGCGTCCCTCGCTCGGAGTCCCTGCCTCGCTGATGGTAGTGTCTCCCATCAGAATCCCTGATGCTTGTACGTTCCATTGTGGGAGTGTCCCCCACTTAGTGACGATAGCGCAAGCACCAACCTACGAGCTCCCTCTCGATTAGCCTATGAGCAGTCGAAACCCTCTGCTGTGGGAGTGTCCCGCTGGGAGTCCCTGCCCCGCTAATGGGAGTGTCCCCTATCAGAATCCCCGATGTTTGTATGTTCCATTGTGGGAATAGATCTCACTCAGAGAACGCAAGCACCAACCTACTAGCCCTTTTTTGATTAGCCCACTGGCAATCAAAATCCTCCGCTGTGGGAGTGTCCCCTGCTCGGAGTCCAAAATTTGCAGGTACCGTTGATGAGATTACCCCCACTCGGAAACAACAGCGTAAACCTACCGACATTTCATTGACAACCAACCATACCAGAGATAAAGATCGAACACTCTAAAGAGGCATGGTCATATCAATTCCAAAAAGCTTATGGTAAAAATAAAACAGACAAGATCTAAACATAACTATTTCCATTCCACAGATATTTTCATTCCGAATATCGTTCCATTAAGTTTACAAGTGTAATACAAAAATCTTTTTACATCTTTTGTTTATATTTTTGAAAAAAAGTACAACAGTCCGAATCCAGACGCTTTAATCCATCCTGCTAGTCTCGCCTCACCTCAGAACTCCGAAGACACACTCAGAGTTACAGAGGAACATCTATTGGAGGACTTCGCCCCTCTATTCACGCCACCATCCGAAGGTCCCGACATCGGTAGAGAAGACCAAGAAGCTGAGGCAAGACAGGTCGAAAAGAATGTGTCAACTTGGAACACATTCTCCCTTCTGCTCCCCCACGACTCCAAGGCAGCCAAACCGACCCCACTGCCTGCCTCACGTTGCGAGAAGGACGAGGACCCCCAGCAACCCTTCGGAGATCGAAGCCTGCAATACCTACAATACAGCGATGGAATCCCATTTGCACCCCGGAGTCGCCCAGGAGAAGTACCACAATCGAACAGAGAGGCTCCAAATCACTAGCCGAGAGATCCTAGGCCACTAAGGGAAAGCGAGTCTCTCGGTTAGGCAAACTAAAGGCCCATTTGTTCATTATGTGCATCCCCTCCGGCGGTGGCACCCTGTCACGGCGACTAATGCGCCGTAATAACTCCTTCACGACAACTAATGTGACGCACCATCCAGACTCTTTAGAAAAGAGAGCCTAATCACTGCTTCCTCATCCTCCTTTTCCTTCATCTGATGAAGAGAAAAGAGGAGAGAGAAAAGAGGAGAGCATGGTGACCCAACAAGGAAAGAAGTTAGGGTTTTAAAGTAAGAATTTTTGAAGAAGTCAACGAAGGTGATTTCCTCTCACAGATCTCTATTTATAGATTGGCGAGAAGCCACACCGCCTTCAATTCAAACTACTAATCCCTGAAAAGTCAGCCCACTTTCTGAAATTTTTGATCAACAGAAAAGGCAGAAGATTAACCGTCACCGTCAAGCCATAAAACCCTACAGTTTCAGTCATAATGATGCCATGATTCGAAGAGACGCATGATGTAACTTTTGAGGAATCCAACCGACCGATGTAACAACTGGCAGGCAGCTGTACAATCCTCAATTTATTTCATAGGATCTACAATGATTTGAAGAGATTTGTTGTATGTTCCTCTGTCCACAAGCGCCAAAAGTAAGCTCAAGGTATTGAGTGTCCCTCTGATCCAGTTTGCTCCCCCGACTTCTCTTTCACATGATTTGTCAAGTGGGGAAGCGGGGGCATCTGTACCGGTCAAAATTTGACCCACATTAGAATGATGACACGTGTTCAAACTTCCGAGGAGTCCCCCAAGACATCCACAATTCTCAGAGTCCATTCCGAAGCCTCCGCCACATCCAACCTTCCCGGAGCCGCCCTCCATCTCGAAGACATTTCCAAACCCGAAACCGTAACCGCATTCCGCCACTTCGAAGCCTTTACCATTCCAAAGTCCTCACCTCCTTTGGTTCTTCTCCTCTTCGAGACCCCCCATTTCGAGGGCTTCTGCTCTGAATCTGAAGATCTAGAAACAAATCGTCTTTGATCTCTGCCAACAGTTATGCAGCTCTATCTTTCACCATGTTCATCACATATCACCCTTGTCAGCGCGGATAGTCATAGACAGTGACAGATTTTCCTGTATGCAATCCCAACCGACCAGCGTCGGTGATTACGACTGTTACAACAAATCCAGCACGTGCAGATCGTGCAGTTACAATAATCCATTAATTCCACCTCCACGTTAGCATCAATGTCAGGTATATATTATCCTTCTCCGAGGAGGAGGTCCCTTCCCAAAACCTCAGAGCACACACTCACCCACTACACTAGCAATTTCCTTGTGTTAGTACTAAAACATACGGGCAATTTCTCTCTGCTTTCTTCTTAACTTTCCACCTACTACTTCTTACGCTCGAGGGTCTTTGGCAGAAATCACACTGGTGCTCCTAACCTGAAAGTTGTCTCACCTCTGTGTGCTCTGACAGGTCTGATCGGGAGCGTCTAGTCGCTTGTGGCGGAGATTCATCCACCGCGAACTGGTGAAATTTTTTCCCACCACAAATAGCTTGCTATCCATTATGTCAGAGGAATCTGTCCAACGAATCCAACGCCTCAAAAACGGCTCGAATCTGCTTTCGAACAACTGGAAAATGGTCAAAAATTCAAATCTAGATGCCAACCTGGATTTGATGCTAAAGAGTCTGGTTTAGCTACAATCGGGTCGGATTTGAAATGGGTCGTGTTGAAGAGGTGGAGCGGGTCGGATCTGATGCAGGGGAGGTCAGCGGGACCGTTGTGACAGTAGTAGAGTCAAAACATGGTTGTTGTCGAGGTTGCAGTGATGAGGTTAGTCGGCGAGAAAGATTAGGTTGGCGTCGTTTGCGAGAATGGTTCTCGGCGAGGTTGCAGTGAGAGTGGTGAAGGCAAGTGAGGGATCAGGGCCGGCTAAGGAAGATGAAGTTGGAGGGTGTTGATGACGTGTTGGGATCACGATCTGATTTCTAGACGAAATCGAGATCTGATCTCAAGGCCGTAGCTGTGTTGTGACAATAAAGTCGAAGGCGAGGGAGTTATGAAGGGGTGGCGACGGCGAGTTTGTTGGTGGCCGTGGTGAAAGAAGACTACGACGGTTGCAGTTGTTGGAGATCTGGGACAGATTTGGTGGTGAAGTCTTGTGGTCGAGGCGATTGCGATGAATTCACGACGGGGTTGGGTTTGCAATGGAGGTGGGTTCGTGATGGAGATGGTTGCCTTTCGGCGGGGGTGGTGGCGGTCGTGGCGAAGTGGACTGAGAGAGATATAGGTGGCGGCTGAATTGCGTTAGGGTTAAGGTTTTGGTTTTGAGGGAGAAGAGAGGAAGAATGAGATGAACATTGACTTTTTGGATTTTTTGGGGAATTTTGGGGGTATTTTGAAGAGTGCAATTTTTTAAGAACTACAAGAACAAATTAATTTATGGTTTTCTTAGATTTTGTAGTGGAGATTAAGAAATTTGTGTTGATACCAAATTTGATGCAGGATGGAAGGGGGAAAATTAGGGTTTGTGGTGGGAGTGTGGAAGATAGAATTAGGGTTTATGATAATTGGGGGAAAAGATAAGGATTTCGGGCCTAGCACTAGGAAAATTACGCTCTCACTTCATGCATCACACAAAGATTTCACAAAATCTATAATTAGGGTTTCAAAGGTTTGTAATTGCTCATTCATTGATTCAAAATAAAATCCTACAAGTGTTTTATAGCACGTGCACTACTTGTGTCTTTTTCTTAATTATGAAAGTACTCAACAAAAGAAATAAGTAAAAGAAAAGACTATTACTCCTAATCAAAGACTACTACTACTACTAATCAAATCCAACATGCTTCTCGTCTCCTGCGCGAATAAGTCTTGCAATAGCTAGCTGGACCGTCAATGTCTCCATCAAAAACCTAATACCATGTTTTCGGTATTTGAAACCATGATTTAGACCCTCGCCATCTAACAAATGCAGATGCGCGTGCATAATAGGTCAAGTGTACATTGAACTAGTTAGTTTGCAATAACCAGTTTAAATTCTATGTACTTCTAAAGTTTAATAAATTTTATGTACTATTGTTGCACTAGTTATTGTGATACAATATTTCACTAAAACTGCATGATCATAGCTATGTCAATTATTCCAATTTTTTCTTAATGTTGCTAAATATCTTAACTATTTTTAATAGTTTTTTAGTATTTTTAAGCCCTCGATACCTACATTTGGTATCTCCGACCCGAAACAGCCAGTACTGCCAAAACTCGTTATTCCGATACCATAAATCATCAAACCTATAGCGAGATTTCAAACCTTGATGACATTGATGATATGCGTGTTGTTTTACATTCTAGTTGATGGGCTTCGTTCTGGGTGTTTAGTGCACTTTTGTTATTGTCCAGGGCAGAGAAGAAAATTAGTTCTTACAAATTAATTGGAGGTCAAAATTAGTTGGAATTGATGGATTTAACTGGGTGATGGAAATAGAATTATATATACCTTATCTTATTCAGTTTGTGTTAATTTAGTTTTCGAATGGATAATAACTAGTATCTAGCTTCAGGGACAAGTTTTTAATCAAATTTGAGGGAAAGTTTTGGGAGGGTTGATGCATTTAGATTGGAATGTATTTTAGCCATGTTATTTGTACCTCACTCAAGTTTTACAGCATATGCATTCCAGTAGATGCAATTAAATTTGTCCATGCATAGCCTATTGTGAGGAACCGTGCTAGCATGTTGTTCATGCATTCAAGTGCACTTGTTATGTAAGAGATATTTGTATAGGTTCATGCTTCAATTACTATACTTAATGTTGTATCATGCAGCTTATTGGTACTCCGGACGAGGCTGACCTGGGATTTGTTAATGAAAATGCAAAAAGATACATCAGCCAACTTCCTCGCCATGCACGGCAGTCATTTCCTGAAAAGTTTCCCCATGTTCACCCTGCAGCTATTGATCTTGTTGAAAATATGTTGACATTCGATCCTAGGCAGAGGATTACTGGTAAGCTCATTCTAACTATTATACTAATTTCATTTACTACATGCATTTAAGTTCCTTTTGATCTTGTTGAAAAGATGCACCACACACTCATGCATGTTTCAAGTATATCTTTTTAAATATCTGACTGTAGGTTGTCAATTTCAGTAAGAGTCATCATCAGCATTCCATTGCCCAAAGTTTTTATTTGTTATGGAACATGTTTATTAGTTTACTTAAACAAGTGTTGCCATGATCAAGCAATGTTTTTATTTGAGCAGATTGTTCTTTTGTAATGCCTGCACTTGTCCATAATGGTATCACTAGGATCGGTAATCCTCTTCAAATCTTTCCAAGCTTATCTTTTGATGCCTCTTGAAGATTTGAAGACTAGATGCCGAATCTTTCATGCAAGGACTATAACAGTCGTACAGGAGTGGGTATTATAGAAGTACCACTCATTTATGGAAATTATAATATAATTTGGCCATAATAAAGTTCTGTACATGCAAAAGGTCAGCATGAATACTAGGTCACTGTAATATAGTCATGCATACAATATCATACCCCAGCACAGTCAAAAAGTCCATTTAACACATAATAACATTCGTAAGTTCATTAAATTATTTGTATGATGGGGCATTGGCAAATGGCAACTTGCCAAGAACTGGGGAAATTTGATCATTGGCCTCAAATCCATGGGTTTTTCATGAAATAATAGCTCATGAAATACTTATTGAATCAGCCTTCTGATTAGGTATTTTATACAAATGAAACAATAGACTGTTTAAATCTGGACTCTTGGAATGAAAACATGTTTTGTCCAAATAATTAAAAAACCACTAATCAGATGGACCTAGGAACTGGTTTACATTCTTCTCAACTAAAATAATGAAAGATCTTGATAGCCTGGTATGATCTATTTAATTCACTTAGCATGGTTGTCCAGTTGGCGGTCAGGTTCCGTGTCATTGCAATTCTAAATGCTCACTAATAGAGAGAGGAAATGCATTTCATATTTAAATGAGCTTTCATTGGTGTTTAGATGCTTTAATATATATGCATACAGTTAAATCTTGTCTCAACAGGAAATAAACAGAGCCATAGTTGAGAATGGAACACACAATGGTGGAACAAAAATCATACCTCGCTATGTAGCTGTAATTTCATGACATGGAAAAGGTTCCTGCAAATTGCTCCCATCCAAATTGCTGTTAGAAAGCCCTAGCAAATGAAAGAAATGAAACGTAAGGAGCCGTGGAAGAGAGATTTATAGAATAATCCTCAAAATGGAATTTGAGAATGGAATCTTTAAAAAAAAATAACGTAAAGGGAGAAGCAGGGGATTTGTTCTAATTCAATTCCAAAGAGAACTTCCTTCACAAGATGGAAGCACCCGCACCTCGCACCCGTCAAGTCAAAAATATAAACGAAAGTAGAAAGACGTATAGAATTTGGGGTTTCTAATTTCTTGTGAGAAGTGAGAATCAAGGGAATATCGGTTCTGCTCCCCTTTAAAAGTTCTAGGGGAATTTACCTTGGTTCTCATACCTCAAAACTCAAAATCCTAGTAGTATAAAAAAGGAACAAAGGGAACCTAGGTGTAACATTATGAGAAGAGTCTATCTTGGATATATGGATCAAATGAAATGAGTGTGCCTAGCTATCCTGAGCTAGGTAATTGGGTCGGGTCAGTTTGGCTACCGGGTCAGGTCAGTGTTTCAACCTCCTTGCCCTCCCCAACCTGATTCGATCATCAATCGGGTGAAAATGCTTAGCCCTAACCTGACCTGCTGTAACCAGGTTGCTCAAACCTGACCTAGCTAACTCGAGCAAATGCTAATGTAAATTTATTTCTTTTTTTAAAAAAATGAAACTAATTACTAAAAAGGAATTGAACCAGTGGCCTTAAATATAAATTTTGACTTGCTAACTGCTCTGTGATGCGAGTTTGGTGATTAAGTAGTAGCAGCAACTCTGTTTATTGCGATATATAAGAGTATTTGTTTTTGAAAATTAAGAACTTGACATGAATCAAGATTCAAAAAATTCTGAGCTACACGGGTCAACAGGGTTAAGGTGCCTGATTGTAGCTTGACCCACTTAATAAAAGGATCTAAGTGTGTAATAATCTTAAGTTTAATAATTGAAATGTAGCCTACTAATAATTAATAAATGTGGTCAAAAGTATCTGAGCATTACATACATTATTTAGTAACATTTGGAAGTGTGTGTGAAGATCATCATCATCATCATCTAATTCTTTTCCCATCGAGATGAGATTGGCTATGAAGCAAGTATGGGGGCAAACGGGTGTGGATAATCTGCATCGTATCCGATTTTGTATTCGGTTTTTGAATGTGGATATCCGTATCTGATATTCGTTTAGAATATGAATATGGATATGGTAATAGTACCAAATACATATTTGGATATACTGAATATATCTGAATAGAAGTATAGTTCAAGTAGACTAAGTAGTAGATAATGTGATACTTTGGTTATAATGATATGCCCATGCGCTTTCTGTATAATTTTAACATTTTTTGCATAAAAAAAGATACTAAAACTAAATGTAAACTCATTTTGTCTTAGTTTTTTTTTCATATTCGCTAATATCCAACTAATATCCTACAAATATTCGAATCCAATCCGAGTGAATTCGTATCCGACAAATATGGTTAATGGGTTAAGATATCCATATCTGAATTCGTATTCGCTAAAAAAATGAATACGGATATGAGAATACCTATATCCGCTCAGTATCCAATCCGTTTGCACCCTAGAAACAAGGCTTAAAACAAAAATTATGACAAACTGTCAACCTAACATCAATCCTCTAATAATTAGTGCCAACTTCGTGCCCAGGAAAACTATAAACAAGGCCATAATTCTAAAAAGACAGAAGTCATCCTCCAAATTCTCCTGAACTTCAGAAAAATCTTGAAGAAGGAGAACAGATGATAAATTCTCTGTACAAAAATGCATTCAACTCTGAGACACAAAAAGCCAAGAGTTAAACATGACACATTTCCCTAGAATTGTGTGAAGATAAAAAGATAAAAAGATATCTATAAAGATAAAAAGGTGCATGGATTGATGAATAATTGCATGAAGTCAGAGGTAATTAATCGGGAATACTTGAAAGGTGAAAGGGTTCATGTCATTGATAACCTTAGATTAATGAACAGAATTGAAAGGCTGAAGTGGAAAGCATCTATGCTATTAAAACTACTCATATGGTCGCTTGGAAGAAATATGGATGCACACTTAGGTCAGATGGTTGGTAAGACAATGTGGATGAGATGGTAGGAGGCTGGTCGCTTTGAGAGAGAATGTCCTTTAATGATTATAAATAATCACTCATCTTATGTCAATGCCGATGGGAAACTTATGGAGACCAGGAAGACACTTTATTTCACCGATTTGATGTTTGAAGGCATAAAAATATGAAAATACACAAAGAAACTCTTGAGTTGGCTAAGGGAGTTATATAATTTATTTATAATCATTGTTGAGTACTTAGTTTGATGGGAAACTACACCAATGGAACATAGCTGTTGTGACCGATGTGACTCATGTAACTTATAGCGTAAATGGTAAATAGAGGTAATGTAGCTCTCGACCCCAAATAGCTAAAAACATAAATGGCATTGTGCAATGAAGTGGCTACATGGCTTCTCTAATTAAAAAAGTAAAAAAGTCCCAAGTTAATTAAATAAATAGGAAAAAAACATTCAAAAAAGTATTTAAGATCTTACAACATTGAAATACCCTAAAAATTAAACATTCTATGTTAACAATTATCACAGTAATATGTGCCAAAGTAGCATCATATTTTTACATATTTAATTCTCTCTTCTCTTATTTCGTGCCTTTCTCTACATATTTCTCTGTTATCTTTATGTTGTGTATATCACATAAACAAGCGTTCAAGCGATGCTCCGCCAAACATATCTTTTTTCAATGTAAACACATGATATGAAACATATGCTGTGAATCAGAAATCAATGATAGAACAAAATTTCGCTATGTTCCATCAACAAAATGATCTTGGTACGAAATAATTAAAACTAATAATGACACAGATAGATTTTGACAAAATATAACAGTTGTAGTTGTACCGTTTTAATCACAAATAAAATAATGCAACTACTCGGTTATGATGGAAAAGCTTTTACAATCAATGTTTATGATCAACAAATACAGGATAACAGAATCTCACAATCTTACTATTTGTGGCAACAGATATAATCAATAAAATAATAGAGATGATTATCGAACCCACAAATAAATAGAGCGTGTAAAGAAAAGTTACCTATTGAGAATCATAGGGATCTCAGTGACCTGTAGGGATGCCGATGTGTAGAGCTCGTCGTCATAATCGTAACGGTACCAAGAACGCCTGAATCGGAGCCGGATGCGAAAATTACGGCTTAAAAATAAAACCCAATCCTTAAAAGGTTTGTTCTGTACTGTAAACCCGTTACTGTAGCAGCGGGTACGGGCAATGTATCAATCGGGTACAATAACTTAAACTTGTTTCTTCTTTGTTATTGGATCCGGGTGGCTTCTTGCGGGTTTCTCCACTTAAACCCAAATGGACCTTTCTTTCTTTGAAAGCGGGTTTGGGTTTGGTTCTGAGTTTAAAACCCAATATGACTTAACTTGAAACCAACAGGTGTCTTCTTCTTCTTGCAGGTGGCTGTGAGCAGAGGGATGGCAGGCAAGCACGACGGGGTGCTCGTGGACGGCGTGATTGGAGGGAGAGGAGGGGATGCAGGCAAAGGTCGTGGTGGTGGTGTCGAGTCGTGGCGCGGTGGTTGGGTGATGATGGGTGAAGACGAAGAGATGGAGATGGAGAGCTTGGGTGCTTTGTTGTTGGGTGGGGAGATGAGAAATTGAAAGTGGTTGGGTTTTGTTAGGTTCCTTTGGTGGATTAAAGAAGACAAGAAGAAGATGATGATGGAATGGGTTGGTAGGTTGCAAGGAGGGAAGAGGCGGTGGCGACTATTGTGTGGGGGAGGGGAGGTTAAGATGGAGATTAGGGTTAATTTAAGAATGGATTAGAGAATAGTTAGGAATTCAAATCTTAAACAAGTTCTGAGATAACAATAATCTCACAAGTTTATTCAAAATTCTTCATTATTTCTTTATTAAAATATGGGATCCTTTAAATGGCTTTACAAAACTAGAATTTCAAACTACAAGCGATGTGGTACTGAAAATATAGAAAATATTACTAGTAAATAAAACTAAAAATAAAAAAAACATGAAAATTCCTGAATCGTTCGCATCAAACTTAAGTTGTGCGTCTTCATTTTCTTCAGTTCACGCGCCATGGCTGAATACTTGCATCATTCTCCTGGGGTGGGAGAAGACTCAATCTCATCGAGTCAGTAGAATAGTGCTCCCCTGCTGTACTGGATCGGTCCTTTGCAGATCACCTCGATCTCGTTGTGAGTCAATAGTCGGTGCTTTTGCTTTACAGCGATCCAAGTATCTGTGAGTCACATCAATTTTGGTGGTGATAGTCTTATCCTCTAAAACTTTATCAATCTTTTCTGCTGTAATGAGATGAATATTTGGGAGTAGGGTAAGTGGGGGTCTCTCAGAGAATGGCTTAGGGGAGGGCTCAACAATCAGTGAGCTACAATCATAACCATTGTAATCTACTAGATCATTAACATTGAAAGTACAACTAATGTCATAATCTCTAGAAAGATTTATAATATAAGTATTGCAATTCAGTTTATTCAAGATCTTGAAAGGTTTAGCACTGTGAACATGCAACATTTTAACTGCTCCCAAAGAAGGCCGTTTCGGATAAATTCAAACCATCACATAATCGCCTACATTAAAAGCTTTAAATATTTTTCTACTGTCAATTCGTAAAGTAGGCTTCACATTGCTCCATTTATTTTTATCACTGATCTATTTGTGTAGTTTGTGCACGTGTTTATGTGATGCAAATGCAGGTGCAGACTCAAATGCTTTATACTAAGATGGTGTCGGCAGTAAAGGAGGAAGTGATTTGCAATAAGGGTATGCATGACTAGTGGGAAACGGGAAGCAGTAGCAATGACAGGTGGGGAAGGTGGGGTTGGCAGCAAAGCCAAAGTGGATGTCTGCTTGGGCTGACCAGTCTTGGGTTTCAAGAGTAGTAGCTTAATCTGCTTACCCTCATGCTCAAATTGACACATGTTGGATTGATCGCAAAATGGTGATATTTTTATCGAACAACTATAGTCTACCTGATATGACTTGACCCACATTCATGGTGATCAATTATACCAGACATTGTCTTGATAATGATTGAAATTGACTGTGATAAGACACTGTTGTTTGACCTCAAGTGCCGTGGAGTCAATCCATCACACTTTGAATGGGTGAGGGTGTGGTACAACCTCTAATCTCATATCCTTGAGCGATTTAGATGATATTGCATTGATACAACTTTCACTGTTCACAATCATCTTACAACTCTTATCTTCAATTTTAGTGAATATGTGGAAGATAGCACTTTTCTCCAATCGTTCTTGTCAGCTGGTTGGGAGGGGACACATCTAACGACAGACAAGTGAGTTGGTGTTTGATTAATACAATTGAGACCAATATCATTACTTGTGGGCTCTTCATCACCAGAATCTTCTTCACCCTCAAAGATGTACACATCAGAGTCTGGTTCAGTAACTTCGGTGGGTGTTCCATCTATTATGGTGATTCTGACGAGACTAGGACAACTGGCTACTAAGTGTCTATAACCTGGCATTTGTAGCACTTGATCGTGAAACTAACCTTGGGAAACTCGGGGCCCTTGCTTCTGTTGTCCCGTTCAAGATTCTTGCCCTCGATGTCATCCTTATGTGGAGGGTTTTGGGTGCTAGGTCTATTGTATTGGGCAAATGAGGAAGTTCTAGATGCACTCGATTTCGAATCGAAACCCCTAGTGTTGTAAATAGACCTAAGAGAATTTAGATTTTGAATAGGCTACCTTCAACTTGGTGACACCTCTAGCTAACAGTTTGGTTTGCAAGTCGCCTCTAAGTCCGGCCCTAAATTTAGAATGGATTTGAGCTTGTTTTTCAGTAATAAGGGTATTGCATCTGATAAGGAACTCATCGAATTTTGCAACGTACTCCTTTGCCGATTTGTTGCCTTGGGTGTATTGATGCCACTCATCCATGAGATATGCACTAAACGATGGCGACACATACTTTCCTCTGAGCTCATCTTTCATTCTATGTCATGTATCAATAGGTTTCTTGACCACAGGCTGCACGCATGATCTCTAAATTCGTCCAGTACTAACTAGCTTGACCGGTCAGTTTCATCGCGGCGAAGTTAACTTTTCTAGGCTCAGTGAGATTGTACCATGTGAAGTACTTATCAAGTTGTGTCCAATCTAAGAAAAGTTAAGGGTCTAAGCGTTCGTCGAAGGCAGATACATCCAACTTGATGCTTCTCAGGTATTGCTCATTAGGATTATGTGCATTGTTTTCGGTGTTCTGCTTTGTATTTGGATGTACCGGTGGTTCCTCAGTCTTGGATGGTTCACCTGCAGTCTCTAACATGACTAGTCTCTCCTCGGTTCAGTTTGAGGTTTGAGGTTTGAGTCAGGGCGTCAAGCTTAGCTTGTATGTTGGTGAGTATAGTGGCAAATTGTTAGGGGTCCATGGGGGTATTGGTGTGGGGTTTACTAGTTTCTCCTAGCAAGTATGTGTTACTATTACGGGTGGACATGCACAATGATATCCTAACTAAAAATGGGCATATGCAATTTTAGACTAAATAATGATTTTTTTAAATGCAAGAAAGCAGTGAAATTTTCTAACAAATGCCTATGTGATGCAGATCCTACCTTGACCATGTTCTGATACCAAAATGATGTGTAACGTGTATACGTGTGAATTAGAAATCAGTGAACAAAACTTTGCTAGGTTTCACCAACAAAACAACTTTTGGTAGGGAAATAATTAAAACAAATAATGAGACAGATTGACAAAATATAGTAGTCGTAGTTGTACCGTTCTAATCTCAAATAATATAATGCAGCTACTCAATTACGATGAAAATATTTGTACAATCAATATATATGATCAGCAAATATAAGATAACAGAATCTCACAATCTCACTGTTTGTGGCAGTAGATATAATCAATAAAATAATAGAGACGGCTATTGAACTCATAAATAAATAGAGCGTGTAAAGAAAAGTTACCTACTGAGAATCACAGGGATCTCAGTGACCTGTAGAGGATACTGACGTGTAGAGCTCGTTGTCACAATCGTAACGGTATCAAGACCACCTGAATCAGAGCCCGAATGCGAGAATTACGGCCCAAAAATGAAACTCAATTCTTAACGGGTCTGTTCTGTACTGTAAACTCGTTACTATAGCAGCGGGTACGGGCACTGTAGCAATTGGGTACAACTTAAACCCGTTTCTTCTTTGTTATTAGATCCGGGTGGCTTTTTGCGGGTTTCTCCACTTAAACCCAAATGGACCTTCCTTTCTTTGAAAGTGGGTTGGGTTCGGATATGAGTTTAAAACCCAATATGACTTAACTTGAAACCTACTGGTGTCTTCTTCTTCTTGCAGGTGGCTGCGAGCAGAGGGATGGCGGTGATGGCAGGCGAGCACGGCGGGGTGCTCGTGGACAGCATGACCGAAGGGAGAGGAGGGGATGCAAACGAAGGTCGTGGTGTCGAGTCGTGGCGCAGTGGTTGGGTGATTATGGGGAAGACGAAGAGGTGAAGGAGATGGGGAGCTTGGGTGCTTTGCTGTTGGGTGGGGAGATGAGAAATTGAAAGTGGTGTTAGGTGCCTTTGGTGGATTGAAGAAGAAGACAAGAAGAAGATGATAAGGATGGAACGGGTTGGCTGGTTGCAAGGAGGGAAGAGGCGATGGCGACTATCGCATGGGGGAGGGGAGAGAAGTTAAGATGGAGATTAGGTTTAATTTGAGAATGGATTAGAGAATAGTTAGGAATTCAAATCCTAAACAAGTTTGAGAAACAATAATTTCACACAAGGTTTATTCAAAATTCTTCATTATTCCTTTATTAAAATATGAGAGCCTTTAAATAGGTCTTACAAAACTGGAATTTCAAACTACAAGTGATGTGGTACTAAAAATAAAGAAAATACAGCTACGAAATAAAACTAAAAATAAAAGAAAAATACTTGAAAATTCCTGAATCGCTCACATCAAACTTGAGTTGCTCACATCAAACTTGAGTTGCGCAGCTTCATCTTCTTCAATTCACGCGCCATGGCTGGATACCTGCATCAACACATTTATTATTTTATAATTTAAATCATTCGACATTTAAAAACTTCATTACCATATCACATTAAGAAGTTAACCTTGAATGTTAAATAATTCATTACATGCTCAAATGTGCTCTAGTTGCGCACTATCAGGAGCACTAGTAGTAAGAGAAAAAACTAGAACCATAATTTTGGAGTGTGGGGGTGTCCTCTCCAAATCTCTCTCACCAAGAAGCTGTAATAGATTTAGTGAAGTTATTTATGTAACAAAAAAGCAAAAGAAATTGATATAGATTTTAACTAATAATTAAAATTGTCAATTTAAGAGAGATTATACGTGGACTACATGCTGAGCTAACTCTTATCCAGAGTCTCCTAGATTATTGTTATAAGCATCCAACTCAACATCAGCTTGTGCTCATTTACTAGTGTCAGGAATTATGCGAGCCATACACTCATGAAGACCCTTTTTCACCCCAGATGTTTGCTAAATTTTTTTCGTTAAAAACACTTCGAAATAAGATAGTATGCCATTGCTTGAAGAGGCCTACGTAGCATACTACACCTTTTGTCAATCAAACTCTAAAACATGTATTTCCTCTTATTTCCATTACATACCTCCGCAATCTTCTCCTTTGCATTGTCCAACATCTCATAAAGAAAAGGCATAGAAGGCCTCACCCAAATGTACTTACTGAAGGACATAAACCAGAGGAAATGTAGTGCTAAAGCAAAATGACACGACCCCGAAATACTCTATTACAAGGGACCATCTCCATCGCATTCTTTCCATTTGGCTTTCTAGCCCAAGTGCTAGTAAATTATTCAGAAGGGAACATGTTCCTAAATGTTGATTCAATTCGTACAACATTTGAAGAGTCAAGAGTCAAGAATGATGTGGGAAACGAGTCACAACGAGTCCGAAGAGATCCTTTCCATTGGGGTACTTCTCGTCAAAATAAGTACCCAACAAAATTATAAATAAATTGGATAACCGCCTTAGCCTGGTTAAGAATCTCTTTGTGTATCATCATCTTCTCAATCTTCCAAACATCAAGCGGGTGCAATGTGTTGCACAAGGGGTCTAATATAGTGCGCTCCACTCTCCATAGCTTTCCTTTGACATTGGCATAAGAGGAGTAGTTATTTGTGATCATTTGAAGCACATTCTTCTCTCCTACCTCCTCTCCTACGTAAAACATGGGAAGTGTAGTGCTAAGCAAAATAACACGACCCCAGAATGCTCTATTAATAAATGACCATCTCCTTCACGTTCTTTCCATTTGGCTTTCTGGCCTAAGTGTTTCTAGTAAATTCTTCGGAAGAGAACATTTGGCTGAAGGTTGATTCAATTTGTACAACATTTGAAGAGTCAAGAATGTATGGCAAAAACGAGTCATAATGGGCTCAAAAGCTCCTTTCCATTGGTGTACATTCTCATCATACTAAGTATCCGACTTGAGAGTCTTTTTATGTATCTTCATTTTGTCAATCTTCTCAAACATCAAACAATGCAATGCGCTGCATGAGGGGGTGCAATAAAGTGTCTTAATACTCTCCATAAGCTTTTCACCAACATTGGCATAAAAGGTGTGATAGTTGTAATCACTTGAAATACATTCTTCTCTCCTACCTTCAGTTATCTCATCAAACAATTTTCACAGTAATCCCCACTCTTGATTGAATCTGATTTATCAATGACTTCTTGTAAAAGAAGTTTCTTTCGGTCAATTCACAAGGTCATTAAACAAACTTGTACTTGTTTTATTCAGGCAACCATCCAACATAGAAGATATTTCTCCCAAATGACCATATGAGTATTGAGTAGCTTCAATAACATCGATACTTTCCAACTCGTCCTTCAGAACACATGTCTGTATCTCATATGTCAATGGTTGTTTCAATCGTCTCCTATAATTGCAGACCTCTTTAATCATCTCTTGACAATATAGACTATTAAGGATATTAAACGATAGCTCATTTGCATCGATACATCTTTCAATCTTTCTAACCAAAAGCTTCCTATCCTCCTGTTTTTACCGATTCTCAGTTGTTGTTTGGTGAGCTTAAGCATTTACAAACTAATTCATTAGTCTATAAGCTCAAGATTGAGAATTGTTTGTATGGCCAGTTTCCAATTCATCATTTAGTAGCACTTTTCGAGTTTCCCATTCTTTCAATTTCATGAAATAGCATCTATTTCTTTGCCTTTCCAGATATTGAACTCTTTAAAGCACTGACAACAATGTATTCTAACATCCAAAGGAATCAATTCACACTTTCAACGGTTTTATTGACATCGGCCAAATGATGCTTCAATCTACTAACTCCTCCCATTATCTGGTGGTTACAAAATTTGCAATAGCAATATTGAAAGTGGTCTCCATCCTTCCAAATTCTTCATTCCCTTGCCTGGTATTAAGGTTTAGACATGATTTTGCAACATACACAAATTACAAAACTACAATCGATCATCTGTAAGCTAATTAAGAAGGTATGTTAAATTTCACTCTATAAATAAATATAGTAATTTAAATTTTAAGGACTTGTTTTAAACTATTTAAGCACAATAAGTTAATTTAATTTTATAAGCATAATAGTTTAATGTTTAATCTATTGTTCTTCATAGAACAACTCAACAGAAAAAAAATCGTATAAAAACTAGAAAAAGAAAAAGTACTACCATCACAGTCCTAACCCAATTTCATGCTACTTTTTAAGAGAACAAATTAGCAGTTTAGCACCATTAAAACAAAAAACAAAAAAAAAAAACACAACTAATCACCCTTTTTTTGTTCTCCCTAAACGTGGACGAGTAAAGAGGAAGAAAATAACACCCCACCATCTTCTGAATATCCCCACTCAGTCAACCCCCCCTTCATTCCGAAACAGAGAGGAAGAAGAGGGGAAGAGGGGGGGGGGGGGGGGGGGGTACTTATCCGTGGAAAGGGCTCGATGAAGTCGGAATAAAGTTGAGAAGGCCTCGTCATTGCTGATTAAGCCTCTGTGCTGATTCAACCTCGACTAGCTCTCGCTGTCGACAATGAACCCTATTCAGTGCTATTCGAGCTTAATTAGCCCTCACGAGCGCCCGCCATTGTTGATTTGTTCTAGCCAGTGTTAGTTTGAGCTTGATTGTGCTTGATTATCTGTAGTGGAGCACAATAAAGTCTTGGTGAACTTCGTTGATATCAAAGAGGATCTCCAACTAGCGCTCATTGTTGTATTTGAATCGTCAAGCTTCGTCGCCATTTGATTTTGTAGAGAAATCGCTTCCCACCTCTGAGTTTGGGAGCCAGAGCAAGAGGGAAAGGGAGGGTCGGGACTCATGGGGTGCCTTAGGGCTTGAACCGAACAGTAAGTTTTTTAATACAACAAAAGAAAATTAAACCATGTAGCGACGCTATGCTGCGCTACACAATAGGGTAGCGTAACATTTGTTTCCTTAAAAGACAACATTGCTAGGTGCAACTTGCTTTTTTTTTTTGTAGCCACTACACTCGTGAAGGCATATCAATGTACCTAAATTCGAAGGTAGCTTTTTTAAACATTAATCCTGAGATAAGGATCATGCCTCATTAACTATTAAATAAGAAACCAAATTGTTGCTAATGACATAACAAATACAATTTACCAGGAACCAATAAAACTTTCATTCTTTTTAAATTATTGAATTTAGCAATAGAATATAAAATTTATAGTCTAAACAATAACTATAAATGAACGTCCACAATTCAAATTCTACAAGATAGAGCTCCATAACAAATAATATATGTCAATATATCAATAAACATTTAATTTATAAATACTTTTTAGAAAACATGATAAATATAAAATTAACATTTTGAGGATGATTTTCATGCATAGAAAACTTAGACAATATTATGGCACTATTGCGGTTAACATCTCTAAGTTGATAATGCACAACTCTAATATTCTCGCTCGTGGCAGGGATACCACTATTGCGTGCCAAACAATTAATCTAAAAAAAGAAGCTTCACATTGAGGATTAATGTGACTTATTTAATTTTCTAATATACTGGTTTATAACATGATATGCATAGATACATGCCCATTAATCATGCAATTTTCAATTTAATATGTACGTTAAAAATTTTAGGTTCTCTATTGATTCAAATGTTGTACCTATGGGATAGGGATAGAAGAATAGGGAAAAGCTGAAGATAATCAGTGTATATCAACTTGGACACATGTGTATGTGTATGCATACCACTGTCTCTACTTGGAAATGTATTTTACCATTAATTACTAAAGAAAATATCAAACCTTTGCATAACTATACAATCAATGTTATTAAACCATGTGTAAGTGGTAATAATAAATGACACAATATGAAACTCCAATGCAATAGATCATGCTTTTCACTATGCATGAATAATGCATGAGAATTTCTAAACCATGAATAAAAAAAAAAATTTACCACTTACAGATAATGTAGTAATGATAACTAAGTGTTGCTTCTCAAAATGTAGTACTCACGTGTCTCGCAAATCTTCTCTTAGAATGCTCTCCTCAAGATTTTCCTTCTTTTACCTTGTCTCTTTCTCACTCAGTTTTGGAATGGGTGCGTAGATGAATAGGGAAAGAGGGCAATAGAGATTTATATAACTATTTCATGACTCTTCTAATCTCCAATGTAAACTAATCTATGGTTATTGGTAACTATATACCTTTTCATCTTTTTAGATATTCCCTATTAACTACCTTTGACTTCATGCAATTGTTCATTATTCAATTCACCTTTTTATCTTTGTGGACATCTTTTTATCTTCACACAATTACAATGTTATCAATCTACCTTTTAACATTTCTTGCAGCCTTTTTCTGGAATTTGACTTTCTGCTTTTCTTTTTATTTACCATGTCACACGCTAAACAATGGAAGTAGAAACCTGTCTGCAATAATTGTTGCTGCTGGCGCTCCATTTCTATCCAAACAAGCACATTCAACTAAACCCATTACCTGATTCATGCCTGAGTTCAAACTCAGACATGATAAATAATCAAGTCTGATTTGACTTAAATCTTATGAAGATCACTAGAGCTAAACATGCAATGATCCTTATAAATGTTTCCAGATAGGATCCAGATTAGATGGATCTGGACTAAAATCTGACTGTTCATGCTCATGTTTTTTCTTCCCCATATTCCACCTTAAACTATACCCCATATCGTTATAACCAATGCCAAGTCTACTAAAATAAGAACTTGAACCTCTGGATCCATATTGTACTAAGCATAGTATCATTAATTGTGATTTAAATAAAGCAGAGGTTGCAAACTATATCTGGTTGAAAAAAAAAAACCTCAAAAAATTAATTAAGCTATTTAGAAAGTGACCAAGCATGATATCTATGTAACACGGGTACTCAGTAGAAGGAGAAGTCACATAATTGTGTCGGATCCTTTTCTTTATTATACTTGACCAATATGTGTCAGGTACTTTTCTTTACATATCCTAGATGTATGAGAGACACATCATAGACATAACCAAGATTACTAAGTTAAACAAAAAGAAAAGAAAAGAAAAATATCTAATTTTAAATGAATTTATATAATTTGTCTGGTTTCTCGGTAAGAGTTGTTCACTTAATTTTTGATTTATGTGATTGTGGAATATTTTGTAACTGTTGAGAGAGACTTTGTGTTAGTTTAGTCCCATATTACCTTTGAGACTAGATGTATTCACATTGGTTATTATATATAGATTAGAGTAGTCTGCCTATGAAACAAATGGGTGAGATCCTGATGAGGAACTTTATATTTCCACCTCTTCCTGTCCCGTTTTCTTCAAGAAATATCAAAGTAGAGACTTAGAGGGAGTGATTTATGTGATTTCTCTGATGAGAAAGGAAATTCTTTGAGTAGTCTGCCTATGAACAATGATTCGGGTGGCACAGAAATGACTGTTATCAGATGTTTGGACAGGCAACGGACATGAAATCATGGTCAAATATAGATTTGGGGGCAGTAGACCAGATTGATGTAGGACATCTTTCATTGAAGCCTTTCTGACAAATACTATATACATGATCGGGTTTCACATGTCTCGAGCATGCATTTTGTGGTTAGCATCTATATCGAGTTGACTTCTAGTTGGGTTTAAGGCCGGAGACACTCATGACTTGCTTAATGCTTTTAGTCCAAGCCAAATTCATGAGATGAGAGAGGTCTCAGTTTCAGCCAAAATCGAAAATAACTACAATTCGCGCAGCTTGACAATTTTGGCAGATTTGAAAACATTGTCATAGATTGAGCATATCTCAAACATATGATATCATATGTGAGGGATTTAACATTCTCCTGTTTGAAACTAAGAAAATCTACAATTTTGGTATTGAAATCTTCATCAATTTTGTTTGTTTTCTTGCTCAAAAAGTTCATGCAATTTGGTAATTCTGTTATTTCCAGATTTTTTCAATCCTCATTTACTGATTATAAATGTAACCATTCAAAAAAATATTTGTAATTTTTTTGTAGACCATCTTATAAGGCAATTTCCTTTTATTATGATTAGTTGTAGAGAGAAAAACAAATAATTTTGTATCTTTTCAAACCTATTAGTTTCTTAGACTTTCTTATACACGCCGATCCTTCATGTTATAACATAATTAAAATTGAACAGATGATTTATGGCAATGAAAAAAAAAAGTTTCTTTCTTCTCAGTGATAGAGATTTTTCCGGAGTTCATAGTGTGAGACTTAGAGTGAGACACATGTGGTGTGATGGCACACCTGTCTGTGTTTATTCTTTCTTCTTTTTATTTGTTTCTGCTTGTGCTTTCCTCTGATTTCCATCATATGTTTATAGGTATCAATATAAGAAGCGTGACGATTGACAAAATCTTCAGAATTATTAAAATTCTAAATTAACAGTGCCCCAAACTATCCAAACTCTAATTGAAGTTTGCGCCTGTGACGTGTGTATAGTGGAAATGTGGACAACTTTTATGCTATATTGATCATGGTTTTACTCTTACTGCATTCAGTTCTCCTCAACTTCTGCTTTATTGTTTACCATTTCCTTTTTTTCAGTGGAAGGTGCACTGGCACACCCTTATCTTGCATCCTTGCATGACATCAGCGATGAGCCAGTCTGCTTGATGCCTTTTAGCTTTGACTTTGAGCAGCATGCTCTTTCAGAGGAAGAAATGAAGGAGCTGATTTACCAAGAAGGCCTCGCGTTCAACCCTGAGTACCAGTAGTATGAAATTTCTAGCCTCTTTATTAACTCCATTGCGTGATTAATCACAGCATCGATGTAGCTTAGTAAGAACAGCTGCTGATTTTCTTCATGCTGTATGTACATGCATTATATAACCTGTTTCCTCTATTCTGTTTACTCTACGATCCAACCGCAAAGGCTATTGGTTGCTTCTGTAATTTTGCATGCTGTTTAATGAAGCTAACCTCTTGATTTAAGGAATATTTCATTTTGACTTGATTGATCTTTGCTCCATTCTGATTCAAGGATAGTTTTCATATTCTGATCATTTTCTCAGAATAATTTATGTCCGAATCAAGCATTCCCCCAGATTTTCTGGCCCTTTCGTTTCCAGTTAGACCCTGGAGAGATTGGGACCAGGTGGGACTGCAAGTACCATAGCAATATGGGGTTTGGTTGGTGACAAACATTTCAATTATTTGTCTCATGAAATGGGGAGAAGCTATTGAGCCTGAAACAAAAAATAAAGTAACTGGGGATCTTCTTTTTTTATATATAATTTTTTTAAAAATTTTATAAGCCTCAGATTGGGCCAAAACTTCTGACAGAAAATACTAAAGAAACTTTTTATATCAGTGTGTACACATGGTATGTAAGTATGAAGCTGAGTTGACACTTGGACCTCTTTTTCTACATTTGTGTTTCCATTTACACCAAAACAAATTAGGGAAATGGAGAATTTGCTTCACAAGCGCAGAAATGCATATATCATTTTGTTATACATTGTATTCAATTTATTTGTTTCTTCACTTGTATCTCAGCTATCATTTACTTTTTTTGTCCCTTTTTTTGTATCTTTTAACCTATCACCTGTTTGTCGTCACACTATATTTTTAAGGTATTTTATGTCATGAAACTTAACATTTCATGTAAAAGATCACAATCATGTACCCAAGAACAACCCCATTACAAAACCTCTAGTATCCTAATAATGTTGTCAATAATGGGGGTGTTTGGATGCAAGGAAGTGGGCGGAAGTAAGGAAATGAGGAAGTATAATTGCTTACTTCCCTATCTATCCAAATACCGGAAAAGGAAAATAAGAAAATTCCTTTTTCTTCTCTCTTTTCTCTTTTACACAACCATTTCCTCACTTCCAAAGTGTTACAGTTAATTTTGTGATCATGTAAATCTCATTTATAATAAGTTGTAGTACAAAACAGTTAATTTTTTTATCATGTAAATCTCACTTGCATTCTAATTACAGTCTATTTTTTATTTTTCTTAATTAATTTTTATTTTAATATTATTTTGCGGTCAACTTTGTGGTCAACTTTTCCACTTTCACTTTCACATTACCATCCAAACACCGAAAAAGACATAACATTTTTCAAATCACACTTCCTAACAACATCCAAACACCGGAAAACTTACTAACCAATTCCCAAGTTTCAAAGGGAACTATTACCAATTCCTCACTTCCTTACTTTCTCACTTCCACCGTCAACCAAACAGGCCCAATGGCCTTGTTTGGCAACAAGGTTAAGTTTTCCAAACCTTAGTTTGGAAGAGTTTCAGGTCCAACATTGGATTAAGGAAACCGAGTTTTGTTTGTGATTCAAAATGAAGTTACTAAAACTGAAATTTGGAGGCCCCCAAACCTTACTGGGGTTATTGAAACTCCATTTTGAATGGATTTTTCATTGACTTAAAATGTAACCCCGGCTTTAGAAACTGGTGGTTTGTATGGTACAAATCCCGATTTCGTTTTAACTTAAATGTAACTCCGGTTTCAGAAATTATGTTGCAAAATGAGGCCCTAGTGGTGAAGTCTCTTTGTGACATTATGAGTTTAATTCTGCTCAAGCTATTTTTATCATGGGAAAATTGAGATGCAAATGCAAATGCCATCTCTTTATTCTTTGGGAAAATTGCAACCTTAGGTGTCATTTACAAGCACACTAGCTGCAGACTTGTTTGAGAGAAAACAAAGTAAAGTGGGAGATAAAAGGTCTCATGCAAATGAGACGCCATCAAATATAGGTGTCAAACGGGCCCGGGCACGGGCCCGGTGGGCCAAGGGGGTGGGCCGTGCCGCCCCGCCCCGGGTGCCAAGTACAGGTTGGCCCGGGCCGGGCCCGGGTGCCCTTTGGGGGACTTGGGTCCGGCCGGTGACCTGGGCCGGCCCTGATATTTAAAAAAATTAAAATTATACTGTGTAAATATATTTTCTCTTTACTAATTACACAAGTATTGGGTGGTGTAGTTGGTAATCAGGTTTGTCTTAGCTACTTATGGTAGGCTTGAGGTCTGCGGTTCACACCTAGGCATTAAAAAAAAATTTATATTTTATTTGCCGAGGAGGTGGCGAGGGTGAAGTGGGTGGCACGTGGCGAGGGTGAAGTGGGTGGCACGCGGGGAGAGGGTGGCGGAGTGGCGGAGTGGGGGCGGCGGAGTGGGGTGTGGAGGGCGAAGGAGGGGGCGTCGGGCTGTGTCGTGCCAAAGCCCATGCTCGGGCCTGGCCGTGGGCCATTTTACCTAAATACGGGTCTGGCCCAGGTACAAAGTGGGCCGTGCCTGTGCGGGTTGTCGGGCCGGGCCGGGCCGGCCTAGCCTAGTTGATAACCCTAATTAAATATACAAAAGTCTGTAGTAGTTGGGCAATTTAGGAGTGGGCCCAGTTGTAAATTATGTTGCACCACGAATTTTTATTGGCCGTCCGTTCCGTTGGTGTGTACTCGGTTGTTGAAGAAGCCGTGGGAATAATGTCCCTGCTTTTGCTGACAAGAGCCCCTATTAAATTAGTCTTTCTGCACTTGAAGAAATCGATTGCTCAACAAAGTCTTAGTTTTCTTTCTCATCATCATGAGTTGTTGGGGGTCTTGACCTGCTTTGTTGGCATTTATTCTTGTCTGATACAAGTCTACAAGCATTCCAAAACAAAATATCTTTTTCTAAAAAGGAAAAAAAAAACTTGTTTTGGTTACTTGGAAGCTTTTATGGATTATTTTGCTTTTAGGGTGAGGTTAGTCAACTAGAACTTTAGAACTGAAATATTTTGCTGAACGATTTTTAAGGTGTTACTAAACTGAAGCTTTTATTGGAGCTAACTGATTTTTAAGGTGCTAGTCAACTGAAATTTTTATTGGAACTGGAATTGGAACAATTTTTAAAGTGTTAGTCATGTTTAAAACTAGAACTAGAACTCTTGACTAAACACCTTTTGTTCTAAATATAAAAGGGAAAGCATTTCTGGCTTGAAAAATTGTTCCACTAAATTGGTTAGAACCACAAGGGGGGTAGAAGTTTTTTTTCTCAACCCTGCGACCTTCTCTCTTTCTGTTCTCATTCTCATGCATGCAGCAGCCGTCTCAAATTGCACGAAAACCCAACGTGCCCTAATCTTTGCGATCAACTTGATGTCCGCCGGAGATAAATAATAATAATAATAAGACTTATTTGTGCAAAGACAAGATACTATTAGGTATGATTCTTGATTGTATATATACACACATATATTGGCCACATGTTTACACTGATTTAGAAGATACAATAGGAAAACATTGACTGATAGAAAGAATAAGAAAATATTGACTGAGAGAAAGAATGAGAAACACATGGTGCATGAATCCCATGAGTCCCATGTGTTCCTATAATCATGGAGAGATGTTAGGATCTGGTTGATTTCATGAGGGGTGTCTTTCACATGGATCACATGTTTCACATGAGTCACGTGTTGTCATTGATATCTCTAACACCCCCCTCCCGTGCCCGCGCGCGCAAGCGAAGCGGGTTCAAAAGAATTGAGAGCTTATTTTTCAGCATAGAAAATCTGAATGAGCTCAAAGGCTTAATAAGGATATCTGCTAGTTGGTCTTTAGTGCTGGCAAACTGAACATCCAGGACTCCATTAGCGACATAATCCCTCACAAAATGAATGTCGATCTCAACATGTTTGGAGCGGGAGTGACGAATAGGATTGATCGAGAGATATGTTGCACCGTGGTTGTCACAGAGAACTATTGGGGGAGATTGCAGAACTCCAAGCTCACGAAGTAATGATTGCAACCAAACGACCTCTGCTGCAGCATTGACCACGCCCCATACTCTGCCTCAATGCTAGATCGTGCCACAGTGTACTGCTTCTTCGAGCTCTAAGAAATAAGATTTGTACCAAGAAAGACACAATAGCCACTGGTAGATTTTCGATCATCGATCGACCCTGCCCAACCTGTATCGTTGTAAGCAGTAAGCTGTACAGAAGAATGACGAGAGAGAAAAAGGCCATGTTGAATGGTAGATTTGAGGTAACGGAGGATCCGTTTTACAACGCTCCAATGCTCATCGATTGGAGCTTGCATGAACTGAGCGACTTTATTCACCGAGAAGGCAATGTCGGGTCTGGTAAAGCTTAAGTATTGTAGAGCCCCAATAGTACTTTGATAGACAAAGGGGTCAGAGAGAGACTTGCCAACAATCTTGGATAGCTTATAGGAAGTGGCCACGAGCTGACAGGCTTGACATCATCCATCTTGAGTCGGAGAAGCAAGTCACGGACGTACTTCTATTAAGAGAGAAATAGACCTGAGTGTGTACCATGACACTCCACGCCTAAGAAATAGTGTAGTGGGCCGAGGTCTTTTAATAAGAACTCCCGGCCTAGTTCTTGAATAAGACGAGTGACAGCTCGTGAGTCATTGCCTGTGATGATGATGACGTCCACATAGATAAGAATCAGAAGAAGATCTGTCCCGACCCGTCGGAGGAAGAGAGACTTGTCGAACTTGGAGCCCACAAAGCCCAATGTGACTAGATAACTGCTGAGGTGAGAAAATCAGGTATGTGGAGCCTGTTTGAGGCCATAGATACCGCGGTGAAGCTTGCATACATGATTGGGATGAGCGGGATTGATGAACCCCGAAGGTTGTCCCATGTAGACCGTCTCAGCAAAAAAACCCTGCAAAAATGCATTATTCACATCCAACTGTCGAATAGACCATCCCTTGGAGACGGCCAGACTGCATACGGTACAGACAGTGGTCGGTTTGATGACCGGACTGAATGTCTCACCATAGTTTAATCTTGGTTGTTGATGAAAACCCTTGGCCACCAGGCGGGCCTTATACCTATCAACAGAGCCATCAGATTTATGTTTTAACTTGAAAACTCATTTACAACCAACCAGATTCATGGAAGGGTGGTATGGCACAAGGGACCAGGTTTTATTCTTAAGCAAGGCATTCATCTCAGTGTCCATTGCCTGACGCCACTGGGGATCTTTAGAAGCTTGCGTGAAACATGTGGATTCGACAGGAGTGGTGGCCAAGTCAGCCATGAGACAGGTAGGCATGGGATGCCAGGTGGCTAGCCAGACTTTTGATGTTCTGGTGTTTTCCTGTGTTCTGGTGACCATATGGTGGGTCCTGGTAGGAGGGGGACTGAGAGAGCCTGGGGATGAGGACGAGGAGAAGGACTCATCGGCGGGTGCTGGTGGAGGTGGTAGAGAAGGAGTATGTGATGGAGGTGGTAGTGGAGGAGGAGAAGAGTCAATGGTGGGGCCCGCATGAGAAGAGGGGACTGGAACAATGGAAGGTAACAGATGCATGGAGATGGGGATCAGTGGTGAAGGCGTGGGAGTAGGAGGAGAGAAGGAGGGCAGAGGAGAATGAAAAGAAAAGGAAGATTCGTCGAACACAACATCCCGAGAGATGTAAATACGACCAGAGAGGGGACATGCAAACACTGATAACCTTTATGCGAAGCCTGGTAACTTAAGAAGACACATTGACTGGACCGAAAATTAAACTTATGAGTTTGGTATGGACGCAGATGAGGGTAGCAAGTACAACTAAAAATTCGTAAGGAAAGGTAGTCAGGTGCTTTATGAAATAATTTCTGGTAGGGAGGCATTCTATTGATGAGAAATGAGGCAGTTTGGAAAGCATAGGCTAGTAATGAAATGGAACATTTGATCGAGACAGAAGAGTAAGGTCGGTCTCGACAAGGTGGTGGTGCTTTCTTTCGGCGGTGCCGTTTTGGGCACCAGTGTGTGGACAGGATAAACGATGAGCGATACCCTGAGAAGACAAGTAAAATTTAAATTTGATGAACTCGCCACCACCATCAGTTTGGAGTGCTTTAATGGAACGCCCAAAAAAAATTTCCACATAAATTTTGAACTCAAAAAAAATGGAGAAAGCATCACTTTTATTTATTAAAGGATAAAGCCAAACATACTTACTGTAGTGATCTGCAAAGCTAATATAATAGCGATGACCACTTACAGCAGACACAGGAGACGGACCCCATAGATCAGAGTGAATAAGTTCTAAAGGAGCAGTAGCAATCGTGGAAGATGACGAAAAAGGAAGACGGTGACTTTCCCTTGCTGACAGGGGATGCAGAGAGGGGTACCAGCACCGTTAGGGAGAAAAGGAAGCTGATGCTGAGATAAAACACTGGAGACAACTCTGGTGGAGGGATGACCTAGGCGCTCATGCCAGACGAAGGAAGATGCACGCTCACCGAGAAGAGCCTGGGGAGAGGCAGTGAAGTTATGATTCCCCAGGGAGAAGACATACAGACCATCCTTAAATTTTCCCCGCAGTAGAGTTTTCCGAGTGGAGAGATCCTTGATAAAAAAAGAGTCAAGGTGAAATTCATGAAGGACTTTATTATCAGCAGTAAATTAACTAACAGACAGAAGATTTTTGGTGATATCAGGAACATGTAAAAGGTTTTTCAAGACAAAAGAAGAAATAGGAAAACACAATAAAGAAGCACCAGTAGCTCGGATAGGCAAACCTGTCCCGTCACCCATGCGAATTCTGTCGGGTCCTTGATATTCGGAGTGACCGCCAGATTCGCAATGTCAGCCGTTAGGTGATGAGTGGCTCCGGAGTCAACATACCAGTTGGGATCGACTAGACTATTTTCGTAAGAGTGGAGAAGAGCAGTTGGGTTAGCCGAATCATCATAACGATTGTAGCATTGGTTAGCATAATGGCCAAAATGATTGCAGATCTGGCATTGAGGTCGGCCACCGGTGAACTGATGTGACGGTAAGAAGGAACGTCCACGACCACAACTGCGCTCCCTGCCTCGGCCACGTCCACGACCACGGAAAAAGATGGAGCTGAATTGTAGCTTGGGGTGCGGGAAACAGTATGAACCGCAGGAGAAGGGGAGATGAGGGTTGTGGAGTCTGGTGAAGTGATAGCACGCCCACGATAAACCTCTTGGCTAAGCATGAGGCCGATGAGTTCTTCTGATAGTACAGGGTCGACTTGTGTGTTGACGGAGGTAACGAACGAGTCATATTCGGGAGACAGACCACTGAGCAAGGTAGAGACGAGGTCGGAGTCGGCAACTGGATTAGCCACTGCCGCCAGGTTGTTCACGATAGACTTGACAGACTGGATGTACTCTGACATAGAAGAGGTGCCCATCTTGACGGTGTGCAGCTGATATTTGAGTCGCTGCACTTTAGTTCTGGAGGGTGATGCAAAGATTCGCTCCAGAGAACACCACACATCACGAGATGTGGTGAGGCCGGCGACATGAGCAAGAACAACCTCAGTGAGCGAGGAGATAACCCAACATAAGAGCATCTGATCAAGCTTGATCCAGCGAGTGTATTCTGGATTGATAGTGGGTTGAGCATCCTTCTCAGTAGAAGGAAGGAACAGGACCAGACACGGAAAGGTTCTGTCGACGAGGCCTTCGAGATCGTGATGCTTGAGAAGAGGAAGGAACTGGGAACGCCACAACAGATAGTTTCCCTTGTCGAATTTGACGTTCAGAAAGCGAGTGATGTTGGGATTAGGAGTAACCATGGATGCAAGTGTTTGGATGGAGGTAAGGGAAGATGAAGAGGAAATACTCGACATGGTACAGGAGTTGCTCTGATACCAAGATAAATAATAATAAGAAGAAGACTTATTTGTGCAAAGACAAGATACCATTAGCTATGGTTCTTGGTTGTATATATATACACATATTGGTCACATGTTTACACTGATTTAGGAGATACAATAAGAAAACATTGACTGATAGAAAGAATAGGAAAATATTGACTGAGAGAAAGAATGAGAAACACATGGTGCATGAATCTCATGAGTCTCATGTGTTCCTATAATCATGGAGAGATTTTAGGATCTGGTTGATTTCATAAGGGGTATCTTTCACATGGATCACATGTTTCACATGAGTCACGTGTTGTCATTGATATCTCTAACAGCCTGCAGCTCCGCCCTATCTTCTCCCTCCTCTCAAGCCTCAGTCTCCTCTCACCGGTTGCCATCCCCGACCTCAGTCTCCTATGTTCGCTGCCCTGATGCGCTCAGTCTCATCTACCAACAAGACCATCATCACTTGATCTCATCTCAGGCACAATCACCAACTGAGGTTAGTAATATTTTTTTAGAGTTTCAGATTATATATTTTAAACTCTTCATTAGTTAATTTTCTATTAGTAGTTTTTATTTTACTAAGAGTTTTATATTGTTAGGAGTCTTACTTATATAATTATATTATGAATTGCATTTGTAATTGCCTATAAATAATAGTTGTTGAGGGAGAAATCATTAACTCTCTCAGATCTTTCGTTTAAAATTTTCACATGGTATCAAAGCAAAAAATCTTAACCTAACCTCTTCATCTTCAGAAACCATAACCCTAGCCATCTACACCAACTTCTTTTTTATCTTCTTTTCCTTTTCTTTTTCTTTTCTAGATCTAATAATCCGAATCCACCTCTCTAATAAAAAAAAAAGGTTATTGTTCACCGCGCACTATTCAACGTGAACAATAAAAGCCAAATTTTTTTATCTAAAACCCTAGTCTTCTTGACATTGCCACCACAAAATCCTCTTTCTTGACCTCGTTTCTAGCACATTTCTTCTCCCTGTCTTTGTGACCTCGTCGAGTCCTTGCTACATCTTCGTGACCTCGGTGAGGCTATGTAACACCCCAATCTTGCGGGTACGGAGACGTTATTGCGACGTATATACACATGGTGAAAATACCCTCACATATATACGCTAAGCATCAATACAGGCAAGAGTCAGAGTACGAAACTACGTAGTGCATTATACATTCCAACATATGAGTACATTTACAAAGTTATCACAGGATGTGACACAATATTACAAGAATATTACATCACTGATAGATGCAAATGTGAGAATATAAGGGGATATACAATTATGAATAGTATAAAAAGGCGCTCACGAGTTACATAAAGAAAACTCAAGAGACGAGTAAAGGGGCCCGGAAGAAAAGGGCTCTGGACGGAATGCTGATGATCCACACTTCTACTGCGCATCTCTGATCAGCAACCGGGAGAATCCTACAAGCTCCAAGCTCCAAGATCTAGACATGCAGGTCCAAGGTTGTCAGAAGCAACCAACGAGTGGTGAAAAGAGTGTCAAGTGGCATGCAGGGACGACACACGTGTATCGATAAATTCAAATCATAAGCATGCATTGAAAATCGTGTCGTGAGCACAGGCATACAGGAGCAGATAAGGAGGCAGTAAGTAAAGTAAAAATGGCAAAATCAATTATACAACCCAAGTTATTAATCTGTGAGATTAGTACATCAAAGGAATAATCCGAACAAGAAAACTCTCATATATATATATATATATATATATATATATATATATATATATATATATATATATATATATATACCTTGTATCTCACATCACTGTATCCTGAGTTCATATAACCCGAGTTATCTCCTAGACTAAGAAAATATCATAAAACTGATAGAAAATCGATAAAATAGATAATATCAAATACAAGCAAAACCAGTTGTACAAGCTAAGTTTACGGCTTCATAAGACTAGTACATCAAAGGAATAATCCAAATAAGGAAACCCTCATATATATACGTTGTATCTCAGGTTACCGTAATCTTAGTTCATACAGCCCAAATTGCAAAACAACAAAAGAAATTATTATGTTAGCACTTTGTTATTATTGCTCGTCCGACCCATATATCTAAGTATGTGTACTGGTATACGTTTCATCCCACATACATCCATATATGAGTAAGTCAAGATTGTTATTGAAAATTGATGATGAAACCAACTGGTTATGTTTACAGCAGGTCCCATGCATGCCCGAGACCACGGTCCAGGGTGTTCCGTTGCGGTGTATGAAACCAACCACAAGGCATACATGAGGAGGGTCTTATATTATGTTCATTCAGAAATATAACAGGATGTAGGAAGCCAACGCTCCCCTCGGAACACCTGAAGGCCCTTAGGTAGAACCGGAAGATTTAGTTGCATAACATACCTAATACCACTATAACATATTCACCACTTGAAGTCCATCAGTTTTTCCTTACCCGATGTAAGTTCTCATTTTTTTATATATTATTATGTAATTATCAGTTTACGAGAATAGTAGGAGCATGACAGGTTCAGGAGTTACTAGAGTAACAGAAGTACATGAGTACTGGAGATACATGATCACTGTATATAAAACAGGATAGCAGTTGTAGAATCCCATAATATGATAATCACAAGTCAAGTGTTACGCATGGCAAGTGACAAGTGATAATATATAAATGTCAGGTGATAGCATGCAGGTGTCAGGTGATAACAAGCAGGTGACAGGTGTCAAGTAATAGCATAACAGGTAGTAACAAGCAGGTGTCAGGTGATCTACATAGTAAGTAATAGCATGTCAAGTGATTAGCATAATAGATATCAACTATCGTATGTCACAAATACAGAAACGGTACCGATACAGGAGATCGGTACGAATACAGAAAAATAGTACCGATACAGGGGATCGGTATGAATATAAGAAAACAATACAGTTTTGGAGAACATTATAAGTAATTGTTTCAAACTCTTCACAACCATCAATAAAAGAGTTGATTAAACTATCAAGTAGTCAAGCGAGTAAGCGAGTAGTAAGCAAGTAAGTGATCATCTAAGCGGAGCTAAGCAAAGCTGGAGCAAAGCTAATGTGCAACACTAGATGTTATCACACTCGACGTGGTTACCGCTCGCGGCACAGCTAACGCATATGGCGAAGCCGCGCTCACGGAGTAACTATACTCGAACAGAGTTAGCGGTGAAGTGTTGAACACTAGGTCCGCCTATCAGGCGTCGCATATAGAAAATTCAGATGACTTTAATGACCTCAGAGAGGTTAAGCCTGAAGCCGATTAAGTACCTGCAGGAGATGCTAGAACCAAACACACAAGCATATATGAATAGCATGCAAGAGAACCGACAAGCGAGTAAGCCCGTAGGCTGAGCAAGAAAGAGTATAGCTAGACCGTGTCTGACGAGGCTATGCAATTAAGCTCGGCTCACAGACACACGGTATAGCTAGTAAAACCTAGAGGGTGAGCAAGGTGGGAACATAGCTAAGTCGTGCCTGACGAGGCTACACAATAAGCTCGACTCACAGACACACAGCTTAGCTAGGCTCTCGATAAAAGCTCAGGGGATTTAAGCTCGAAAGCTGATATAGAACCGCGGAGCGGTTAAGCCCGGATGCTCAGTGAGAACCCGAAGGCTAACGACTATGAAAAGTCGGCCATGCATGATAATCAACCATATATTACATCAGTATGCATGTACAGAAATTTAACTACGCTATTACAAGCAATCACCGCAACGGTACAAATGCATCATACGGTACAAAATACACGGTCCTGAAAATACAATACAAAATCCCAAAAATACAATAAAGACGTTCGTCAAAGCATGGTACCCAATAAAGCGAGAACACTTGTCTAAAATTTTCGGAAAACACCATATATTCGAAACTCAGAACTATGAGAGGAGAGAGATCTAGAGAGAGGAATCTGGAGATGGAGAGAGAGGATTAATAGGGGGAGAGAGGGAATAAAAGAGAGAGGAGGGGGTGCCCTGCTTACGCAGCCAAGGGAGCCAGGGCCCAGGGCCTGGGCTTGGCCAGGCGGCGACAGGGAGGCGGCGCCATCCGCCGCCGAGCAGAGGTGGCTGGTGGTGGCGTGCGGCCACGCCAATGAGAAGGGGGTGAGGTGGTATGATGTTGGAGATTTAAGTTGTGGTGATGGTGGATTTTGGTGGAGAGGAGGTTGATTGAGGTGGAGGAGATGGTGGAGAAGCTTGATGGTAAGGGAATTGGAGGTTGATGGTGGTGGAATTGAGAGGAGGTGGTGGTGGAATTAGGGAGGTGGTGGAGGAAAAGGAGGTGGTTGTGGTGGTAATCGGTGGTGGGAATGGGTGGTGGGTGTTGTTGGTGGTTGATTTTGAGTTGAAGGAGGAGATTGGAGGTGGCGGTGACAAGGAAGAAGAAAATGGTGATGATAGAGGAAAGAGGTGGAAGTGGGACTGGTGGTGGTGAAGCATGGCTGGAGATGGGGGCTGTCGCCGGTTACTGGGTCCGCCGGAGTGAGGTCGGCGCTGGGCTTGGGGTGGCTGTCGTCCAAGAGGAGAAAGAGGGAGAGATTAGAGGGAGGGAGATTAATAGAGAGATTGAGAGAGTAATTGAGATAAGAGAGAGAAATTTAAAGGGGATTAAATGAGAGGGGAGGGGATGACCCTCGAGTTGGGCGCCAGGGGATGAGACCCGTGTCAGGTCTGAGCCTTACGTCAGGTCTTGGCCAGACCCGCGTTGGGGAGGAGAGAGAATGAGTGGGGGAAAAAGAAGATATTTAGGGGGTTTTGTGTGGAGAAGGAAAATGGGAAGGAAAAAAGAAAATAAAAAAATAAAAAAAGGGAAAAGTAGTGGAGGAGAAAATAAAGGGAAAAGAATAAAAAAGGAAAAGAGAATATCCAGATATAAATCCTAGATTCGGGAAAACACCGAAAATATTGAAAATGTCAAAAAAATAGAGTAACTCGAAAAAGTCCCCAAAAAATTCTTAAAAATAGATAATATTATATTAAGATACGTGGTGAAATCAGATTCAAAAATTCAATCCCATTTTCAAATTAAAAATTCTGAAATCAACTAGTGAAATCGGTCGACACCAAATCCGGTCGAATTTTGATAAATTCAGAAAAATCCCCATAAATGCGTTAAGATAGAAAATGTGATCCTGAGGAGCAATGTGAAAGCAATTTTTAGAAATCCAACTCTATTTGTAAATTAAAAATTCAGGAATCGATGGACCATACCGGTCCGTACCGATTTTAAAGATTTTGCAGAATAATTCAGAAAAATTTCAGAAAATCATGAAAATTCTAAAATATTCGAAAAATAATGTTTGAAATTGAAACTGGTCAAATCTATCTAACCAAAAAGGTCAAATCGATCAGTATACTGGGATCGAGTCCCTGGTTCAAATTAGGGTTGACTCTGAGTCTGAAAATACGGATTCGAGACCAAAAAATAACATAAATAATCACATGATAACAATAAATATGGGGAGATAAATAGAAAACTATGATAAAAAAATCAGAATACGTATCTAGGTACGTATTCCAGGAACAGGGTGTTTCATGCTCCAACTACTCCTTTGTGCTTGCTGATGACCTCTTGATGCCCCTACAAATTTTGTCTTGGTCATCCATCATCTCTACTACTATCTACTGTCTTATTTAAACATCTGTGTTGACATTTTCATGACTACTACTACATGTTTACCTACCTGCTTGTGTCTACCTGACTACTGGCTGCCATGTCTTTCAAAGACATCAAGTGCACCTTTGGTTCATGATTTTGAAACCAGTTTTTGTTACTACTGTATTACTTACTAGCGCCAATTATGTTCTTTGGGCTCAATCTTTTTGTCTTTTTATCGACTTATAGAAGAAGTTGAAACATCTTAAAGAGGATTCTCTAGCAAAGGGTACGGCTACCTATGATGATTGGGCGGCTAGTAATTGTAGCATGATGATGTGACTACTCAGCATTATGCATGAGAAGGTCAATGCTAGTATCTAGTTTTTGAGGACTGCCAAAGGGATACGGGATACTTTGAAGAAAATGTATTCAAACAAGCAGAATTTTTCTCGTGTTGATGATCTATATGAGAAGTTATTCTCACTACAATAAGATGGTCATTCCTTATCTCATTGCTATTCTGAGTTGAAGGGGGTTCTCGATGAGTTAGATTTCTATTGGCCCCTTGTACTCGATTAGAAGGTGTTCCAGCGGTATCGTGATGAGCTAGAAATGGTTAAGCTTTTTCCTGGACTGGATATCTCCTTAGGCAATGAAATTCGAGGACAGATTCTTGGTGGTGATACAGTTCCTTCTCTGTCTACTATTCTATCTCGAGTTCGTTGTGAAGGTTCACCTAGAGGGGGGGGTGAATAGGTGAAGGCTAATCTAATGGTCACTTAATGCCAAATGATGCGGAAGCTAAAAACGATTATGACCAAATTAATCTTTTACACTAAACACTATGTATAACACAAGAGTGTTGCCGAATTTCCCGTGAAGGGCTCTGGACAAACTCCTCTAGATTCCCCTTGAATGGGTTGAGGTGCCGCGTTGGCTTTCTTAGTTGAATACAAGTGTTAGCAAACAATCCCAAACAAATATATCAATATGAGCACAAGGAATATATCATGCATATAAAGGTAAAGACAAGATAAGTAATGCAAGATATAAACAAGTAGATAGAGAGAGAGAGAAATGGCAATCGCAAACACAAAGGGTTTGTTTCGAGGTTCGAGCACACTTGCTCTACATCCCCGCCTTCGACACACGAAGGATTTCTACTATGCAAGATCCCAATGGATCTCTCCTCGGTGCCGCAACACCTACAAGCCCTCGGACTCCCTAGTCCCGTACACACGCAAGCCCACTAGCTTGCCGAGGCCGCACCTCAAACACGGAGTTCGCACCCGAACTCGAAAAAACGAGTCCACACTAGGACCCGAAACAATGCGAACACAACCTTCCGCCTCCTCAAATGAACAAAGTAGAACTTTGGTGATCACAACTCTTGATCACCTAAAATCCTCTCAAATAACACTCCCTATAGGGTAGATATAGCAATGGATAGCTCAAGTGTTGTGTGAGAAAACAAGGAAGAGAATGGTGGAGGAAAACTCAAAGAATCTCTTTTAAACACTCTTGAATAAAATCTTCCCTTTAGATAGGAAATATTTGCTCTCAAATATGTGGAGAAAACTCTTTAATGGAGTGGGAAAAACTGGCTCAAAGCTCTCCTAAAATCTTGTTAAAAAACAATGACCAAACCCCCAAATTTATAGGCTAGGAAAAACTAGCCGTTGGGGTCTGTCAGACCTGCCGGTCGACCCGCCGGTCGACCGCCAACGGTCAAAAATCCGACCGTTGGAGCCTGCCGGTTACCGCCCGGTCGACCCAAAAGAACAGAGAGCACTGCTCTCAGTTCCGGTCGACCGACCGAGTCGACCGGCCAACTGCCAGGACAAGGCGTGCACGTCGTGCACGCCGGTCGACCGACTTCAGAGTTAGTCGACTATAAAGGTTGTAAGTCGACTATCTGAAGCCTGAAAAAAATTTTCTGGGATTAAAAAGTTTGTCTTTTTGGCTCAAATAAAATCCCATAAAATACTTAAAAATCTACAAAAATAGTTTTACCAATATACTTTGATACACAAACATGCTTGCACAAAATCAAGGCATGTTATAAAAGATTGGACTATTTTTGTAACTTGGAAATATTTGGCTCATGATAAAAACTGTTTTTCCAAAACAATATTTTTTCAAAACATGTTTTTCCAAATCTTCATCAAATACAAAAACAAGATATACTTTTAAAGCATAGTGTGTATGGATATGATCCACTACACAATCAAGATGAAATATCTATGTTTTTGACAATAAGCATAAACTTGATTTTGGTTAAAAGATATGTAAACATGAAACCAAAATCCAAACATGTATTTTTCAAAATAAAAATCTTTTGTAAAAACAAAACTATCAAGAGTGTATGTGTGATATATACTTGAGCAATCCACCAACTACTCTATCCTTTACATTTTTAACTAAAACAAAAACAAAATCTTATACCTAGACACAAGTCTTCATCTTCTTGAAGTCTTCACTTGGAGGCTTCTCATCTTCTTGACTTGGTCCAAACTCGATCCATAGAGCTAGATTCCTCTTGAGTAGTTGATGTGATTTTGATGCACAAGCTCTTGAATCAACCGGTGCTAGCTCCAAAACTTGACTTCAAATCCTTTGTTGAAGCTCCACACCTACTAAGATCTTGATAACAAATCTGTCACTAATTAAACACAAGATCATTAGTAAATATAACTACATGAGTTGATCATCATCAAAACTAGAGTGATGGGCCTTTGGGCCAACAATCTCCCCCTTTTTGATGATGACAAAACTCATGAAGTTATATATGCATGGATTAAAGTAAAGCTTCAAGGAAGCTCCCCCTTAACTCATGCATAACACATAAACAAATAGATATGCAATGAGGCACATAAACATGTATGCAAATGTAGGAGTAAACATGCTAATCAAGTATAAAACAAAATCTTTTTCTCCTATTTGTAAAACAAAACTAAAACATATATGCATAAACATAAATTCTTTTATAAAAACATGCATATATAGCAAATACCTCTCCCCCTTTTTGTCAATCATCAACAAAGGGTTTAAGGTAAAAACAAAATCATCAAATCTTTCTCTCCCTTTTTGTCATAAACAAAGAGATCTATAAGAGCTCAAATCAAACATATCAATAAAATGTTATATGCGATATACATTCATGAAGAGGAAGACGCTAAGTTAGCTTCCCTACACATATGCATTACATGAAGAAGGGATGACACGCCCCAATTCACATAACACATATTATATAATGCATAAGAGGAGATGTGAAACTCCCCCTACACACGTGTACCACATAAAGAAGAGTTGTCAAGCTCCTCAATATACAATACACTCAACATGAATCTATATGTAGAAGAGATGTTAAGCTCTCCTTGCATATAAGAAATACAAATCAAAAAATGTTTTTTTTTTAATTTTCTTAAACAAAATTTTTAAAGGTATCAGAGCTTTAGTAAAACAAACAAATTTTAAGATACCAAATAGAAAATAATCATTATTGTAAAACATATTGATACCAATTGAAATTTAACAACTATGAAGTTGAACCATATTGATACCAATAGTAAACATAATGATCAAAAATTTTTTATTTTTCATCATAAACTTTGTGCTTTTAAAAATGTGAACCAATTGGAAGTTAAGCACATGAAAATCATATATATGTATGAAATGAGTATACCAATTGACATTGATACATACATATATAAGGAAAAAAAATATGAGTATGTACAAAAATTATCAATTTAGATACCAATTGAAAGAATCCAATGATACCAATTGAAATAACAATAAGATCAAGTGTTTATCTGTAACGCCCCGATCCCCAGGATACGGAGACGTTATGGCGACGTACATACGTGAGGTGAAAACACGCTCACGCGTACGTTAAGCCTCAGTACAGTACATAACCTCCATATAGACAAGAGGTCCAGCATGAAAGAAGTACAAGAATACCTGCAGAAAGAGGTCAGCGATCATAACAGATATGAAAAATGGAGACAAATAAGATAAAAGAAATAAAGCACCAAGATACCTAGAAATAGTCCCGATGGGGAAGCTCCGATGTGGCTCCAAGGTACTCTCGGATACTACGGTACGCGGATCTCCAAATCTGGGCATGCACACCCAGGGTCATCAGAAAGCGACCTAGTGAGTGGTAAAAATGAAGGAGGCAGTAATATATATACAATAGTAATACAAGCACGATAATAATATATAGTACATGAGGTTGGACTAGTGATGCCATATAATAAGGATATATAAACAGTAGAAATAGAGAAACATAAAAGCAGTGCAAATAAATAAACAGGTCGACTTTTAATACCATCTCTACCTAGCCGGTTATCATCAGGTCATATCTATAGTCGTGTCCAGTTTATGTAATAACTAATGTTGTCTAGTGGTGACGTAATAGACATGAACATGATAGTGGTGACGTGATAGAGGTGAACATGCAGATGAGCATATCACAATAAAATATATGCAATGTAGAACATGCATAGTATGCCACTACATACAGTGTAACATATACCAGGTAATGTAACAAAGTATACATGTGCATGAGTAGTAGGGCTCTAAAGAAAGTGTAACAGGAAACAGGAACAATAGCAATGTATACATGTCACATGATAGCAGATAAATGATCAGGAACAGTAACAAGTACAACTAAACATGTAGCAGGCAGGTCATGTCAAAGTCATGTCATTTATACAATAGTAGCGATCAGTACCACCTGATATTTTAATCACTCTCTTCCAGTGTCCCATACTACTGGCAGTTCATACTGGAGCCCGCACTCCAATCGAACCCATCCGGACATGGCCTACGGGTACCATTATCCAAACGAGAGAGTAACTAAATAACAAGTGTTTCCGACGTCCACTATTGTGTATACTGTTTTATTATGTTAATTGGAAACCAATGGTCGAGGAGTTCTTATCGGGTGGATGTATCCCGTGCATACCCGGGATCACGGCCTTAAACAAGCCCCTGGCTGCCAGGACCAGGGCCCTCCGCTAAGAGGGGAGCATGAATCAAGTAACAAGAGCTCATGGAGCAATTAGTAGGCAGCCCTCCTACCGTCCCCTGCAGTGGGAAAACAATATGGATCCAGTACATCACCCGTTAAGATCTAATCAACCGTCAAGTCTCCCCCATACCCAAGTTATCTTTGTTATTCCCTATGTCAAGTATACAATGTAACAAGAACAACTACTGTACATGATACGGATAACATGATAACTGGGCCAGAGCTCTGTTGATAGCAGAGAACAATGTAACAGAAAACGGGAACAATATCACATGAACAATATAACATGAACAATATACCGTGAAACGGGAACAATAGATGTGGATGTCCACATATCGCATATCAACAGTTCTCATGTCCAGTATCGGGAATATCCATATCAGTAACAGGAAACATGTATCCAGTAACGGAAATAACTATATCAGTAACGGGATTCAATCATATAACATGAATACGGGAACATGGAACAATAGTACATGTACTATGAACAGGAATCCATATGACAATAGAGAACGCATACATGCACGTGTAACAGTGATATGCCGAGAAGCTATATAATGATGATCACAATATATGAGATGACGGTAGTCTAGGAAGTAGTGCATATGAGTAACTGATGTGACGTGTCAAAGTATCGGTTACCAATGGGCAGTGTCTAATATCAGGTACCGTAAACTACAGTATCCGTGTAATGATGATAACAAGAATATGATATGTGGGACTTGTCGGTGTACTAGTGAAATCCGTGTAACATATATGTAATAAGGGTAGTCTGTGTATCATGTAGTACCATGTCCTACGGAGTCTAGCATGCATATCCCGTGCCAGTGTAGTGTCATAGTATCTCTGTGGGTCGGTATACATATAACGTGACTGTGTTATAAGACATGTCATAATAGTGTACAAGAATATGATGACATGGTGGACCGGGTGTTAGTGACTGTGCAAGCATAATGATCGTGTCCGAGTTGTCTACGATGTATGTCTTGTTATTATGACTATCTCATCTCATTAACTAACCAATCAGTCCATTTATTAATCAGTTTTATTATGTCTTAATTGCAGGGATTACAATAATTATCATGATTTACCGATAATCATGTTTTATTCTTAATTAGACAACCAACCAAGATATTAATCATGATGAAACATAATTTATAAAAGGAAAACACTCACAAACTGGTCATGAAACAGTAGCTCTCGTTCCCACGATCGCAACGGATCCAGAATCGTCCGAATCGGATTCCGGATGCTCCCGATATCGCCCGAATACTAAATCAGAATAAATAGGGTTAAATATGTAATAAAAATATTTAAATGTAAATACTAAAAAGGAGCAGGGGGTTTTCTGCAAGTTTACCTTAGCGGGTTCGGGTCGCCCGCGGGTCGGGTTTGGATTCAATACCCAAACCCACAACTTAATCTTTATTGGATCGGGTTTAAACCCAACCCTACCCAAACAATATTGTTATTGGGTTCGGGTTATACCCGAACCCCATACAACAACAACACAACAACAACAGCAGCAGCAGCTTTTGCTGCTGCTGTTGTGAGCAGGCGGCCAGCAGGGCTGGCCGGCGGCAGGAGAGGCACGCCGGCGGCGGTCCCGACCGCCGGCGTCGCGCGGGGCCAGGGCGCAGCAGCGCCCGCACGGTGGCGCGGCCTGGGCTGGGCGCGGCCTGGGCTGCTGGCCTGGGCTGGGGGCGCGGCCTGGGCCGCCGAGCTTGGTCGCGGTGGCGGAGCTTGGTCGCGGTGGCGGTCGGCCACCTGTGGCGCGACGGCCTGCCGGCGGCAAGGCCGGCGGCCGTCTGGCCTCCCGGTCGGCTCACAGAGAGAGTGAGAGAGAGAGATTTAATGGGGATTAGAGAGAAATTAGGAGGAGAGAGAGAATGGTTTTGTGGAGAGAGATAGAGAGAGTGAGTGTTAGAGAGAGATAGAGGGTTAGGAGAGAGAGAGAGGATTTAATGGGGGTATAGGTCGGTGGGTTAAGGCGGTGGCGGTCGCTTCCAGAGAAAGCCAGAGAAAGAAAGAAGGGAAGAGAAAAGAAAGGAAAAAGAAAAGGATTAAAAAAAAAAATAAGTTATGATTTTTATATTGGCCTAAAATTCGTCTAGCTCCGAACGGTGCCCAAAAATTACAGAAAATAGAAAATATTATCCTGAGACGTAATATGAAAATGGTTCGTCGAAACTCAATCCGGTTTGCCAATTAAAAATCCCGGAGTGTCTCGCCGATACGGGGCGACACCGGTTTGGCCGGATTTTCGATAAATTCAGAAAAATCCCCAAAAATATCCAAACGTAGCTCATGTGATTTTAAGACATACGGTGAAAGCCAATTCTCAAAATCCTACTCCGTTTGTGAAATAAAATCGGAAGGCCGATTATCGGTATCGGTCGACACCGACTATGGAGATGTTCCAAAATAATCCAAAAAAATTCCAGAAAATCCTGAAAAATCTAGAATATTAGGAAATGATTTTTGAAACTGAAATCAGGTCAATCGGAATACTACAGAGGTCAAATCAAATTTTTACGTCGTATCGCGTACAGATACGGTGATACGTACACCGGGGATTAGGGTGTTACATTTCTCTCCACCTTACAAAAAATTGCGTCCTCGCAATTTCAATCAGGTGTGAGAACAAGAGTTTTAACCCTAAGGCCGAAAGGTGACGGGTCCACGACACTTCCGCTGCGCACTCTGCTATCTAGAAGGAACTCGGAATGGAGAAGTATGGTAGTGAACTAATCCGGACGGATGGAAAGTAAGACGATATAAGGAAAGTAGAAGGAAATCGGATGTTCTGGTTGGGTCAAGGAATGAATTGTCAAGGTTATGGTATTCTTGTACTCGTTGCTGGAATCCCCAAATTCAGATACAGATCAGTTAATCTGAACCTGATTGTACTGTTGGTACGAGTTTAAGCATTGACCCAGGTGGTTACCCACACCAGGTGTGAACCTAGGCTCTGATAATATCTCATATAAGTACCACCCAATCATGGTTCAAGTTTTAAATGATTTTCATTTTAAAGCATACGTGAACATGATGTCCCATCCATCCTCCCATAGAGGGTAGGGATTTTCAAAAATAGATTTGAAAAATAAGCTTTGTTTGAAAAACTCTACCAAATGAAGAACAATTAACTAGTTAAAATAATTTTTTAAAAAACTAGTTAAAGATCCTTCAAAACATGAAATCAAAGCATATGTTTTTCATGAATCATACTAAGTACATAAAAGTTCAAGCACTCATAGTCCATAAAGCTCAAAATTATCTTGAAAAATAAAAGATGAGTGTTCAAAGATTATGTAAATAGCATTTTCATGAAAATAAACATTGAAGCTCAAAAAGATCATAAGTCACATTTTTAACAAAACAAAAACATGAAAAATTATTAAAACACTAATCTTCATGGTATATGTATGATTTATCCAAAATCAACAATACACATACATATCCCAAACATAAAAGAGTCTATCAAATGTATTTGCATGAAGGCAAGAGACTCACGGGTATACATGTATATTTATTAGATTTGAATTAAAAATACATATACATGAAGTAAAATCATAAAATAGGCATAACAAGTATAAATGAAAGAATCATTAAAACTAGCCTATACATGTGCATAAAGTGGGTACAAATGAGCATGAAGTACAAATCATATATGAATCAATTTGTTCTCACTATTTGTACATGTATAAATACAAGTTTTGATAACAACTACATTTAAACTAGTATATACCACATGAAGCACAAAAATACATAAATCATGAACATGCTATGAATATGATATATGTAAAAAGCATGTACATAAAAGGTAGGAGTTTAGAGATTGTCACCAACTCCAAAGCTCCAAGCATGGTGGTCTTTCCCACCAAAACCCCTTGATAGTGATGCATCTATATATGTGTCCATCAAGTCCATGTGCATCCACCATCAAGGCACCAAGTCTCTCACGTCTTGAGAGATCCCTCACCTACATCAAAAACATGGGGTGGGGGTTTTGGTACTCATATTTTCTTGGGTCCTTTAGGGTTAGTCTTGTAAGGAACCCAAAAATTTTTATTAGCAAAATTTAAAGAATGCAACTTGTCAAAACAAAATTTTGCTAAATGGCCTTTGCGGCCACAATGTGTACATGTGTACACCTTAGGATGCTTATGTGTATGTGTATGATCGTGGCGTGCAACATAAGCAAATGCATGATGATGTGCATGAACATGTGGAGTTTGTTTCTTTGAAAACATTGACTCCAATCTAGTATGGTTGAATGCACAAGAGTTCAAAGTTGAACTCAAATCATTAATTTTATCTTTCAAAACATTAATCTCACTAGTGGTGGCATGTAAAGCATCGTGAGATATAGAATCAATTTTCTTTTTCTTTTTTGAAACAAAATCTTTTTCTTTTTCACAAATTTTTCTTTTTAAACAAGAGTTTTCTTGAAAAATAGCTTCTTTTTGTTTTTCCACCAAATCAATTTTATTTTTCAAACTTGTGTTTCCTTCACAAAGATCATTCAATTTAGACATGAGGGAAACATTCTCATTTTTCAAATCTTTATTTTCTTTTTCTAAACATGCAATATTATTCCTAAATGAATCATGTTCTTTATGCATGCAAGCAATATTCTTTTTCAAATTTTTATTTTTCTTTTTAAGCATGTCATATTTTTCATGCAATAATTGACAAAAAGTGGTAAGCTCATCATATGACATGTCCTCATCCTCGGATTCGGTAGTTACCTCAAGGGGGTTATCCCCTTGGACCATAAAGCATGCGTTGGAGGTGTTGCTTCCAACGTCCGAATCGCTCCCGGCATAGTATAGATCCTTTTCGCTAAGGGAGATGAGGGTGTTCCAAACTACAAAAGCCGAATCAAAGTTAGAAACTCTAGATAAATAAACATCATCTAGGGTTAAAGCATTAAGGGATTTTGCATTAGCCTTAATATTCTTACCATATAAACAATAATCATTATTAGTGATGGCAAGATAAACATGATAACCTAGGGCTTTGAGGTACAAGGACATCTTCACCTTCCATATATGGATGTTAAGAATGTCAAACATGGGTGGTGACATGAAGTCCATGGTGTGTGTACAAAATATTGTGATTAGCCTAAAAATGAGGATCTTTTACTCTAGGTTGTTAGACCCAAATCAGAGTACCAAGCTCTGATACCAATTGAAGGTTCACCTAGAGGGGGGGTGAATAGGTGAAGGCTAATCTAATGGTCACTTAATGCCAAATGATGCAGAAGCTAAAAACAATTATGACCAAATTAATCTTTTACACTAAACATTATGTATAACACAAGAGTGTTGCCGAATTCCCTGTGAAGGGCTCTGGACAAACTCCTCTAGATTCCCCTTGAATGGGTTGAGGTGCCGCGTTGGCTCTCTTGGTTGAATACAAGTGTTAGCAAACAATCCCAAACAAATATATCAATATGAGCACAAGGAATATATCATGCATATAAAGGTAAAGACAAGATAAGTAATGCAAGATATAAACAAGTAGATAGAGAGAGAGAGAAATGGCAATCGCAAACACAAAGGGTTTGTTTCGAGGTTCGAGCACACTTGCTCTACATCCCCGCCTTCGACACACGAAGGATTTCCACTATGCAAGATCCCAATGGATCTCTCCTCGGTGCCGCAACACCTACAAGCCCTCGGACTCCCTAGTCCCGTACACACGCAAGCCCACTAGCTTGCCGAGGCCGCACCTCAAACACGGAGTTCGCACCCGAACTCGAAACAACGAGTCTACACTAGGACCCGAAACAATGCGAACACAACCGTCCGCCTCCTCAAATGAACAAAGTAGAACTTTGGTGATCACAACTCTTGATCACCTAAAATCCTCTCACAATAACACTCCCTATAGGGTAGATATAGCAATGGATAGCTCAAGTGTTGTGTGAGAAAACAAGGAAGAGAATGGTGGAGGAAAACTCAAAGAATCTCTTTTAAACACTCTTGAATAAAATCTTCCCTTTAGATAGGAAATATTTGCTGTCAAATATGTGGAGAAAACTCTTTTAATGGAGTGGGAAAAACTGGCTCAAAGCTCTCCTAAAATCTTGTTGAAAAACAATGACCAAACCCCCAAATTTATAGGCTAGGAAAAACTAGCCGTTGGGGTCTGTCAGACCTGCCGGTCGACTCGCCGGTCGACCGCCAACGGTCAAAAATCCGACCGTTGGAGCCTGCCGGTCGACCGCCCGGTCGACCCAAAAGAACAGAGAGCACTGCTCTCAGTTCCGGTCGACCGACCGAGTCGACCGGCCAACTGTCAGGACAAGGCGTGCACGTCGTGCACGTCGGTCGACCGAGCCGGTCGACCGACTTCAGAGTTAGTCGACTATAAAGGTTGTAAGTCGACTATCTGAAGCCTGAAACAATTTTTCTGGGATTAAAAAGTTTGTCTTTTTGGTTCAAATAAAATCCCATAAAATACTTAAAAATCTACAAAAATAGTTTTACCAATATACTTTGATACACAAAACATGCTTGCACAAAATCAAGGCATGTTATAAAAGATTGGACTATTTTTGTAACTTGAAAATATTTGGCTCATGATAAAAACTGTTTTTCCAAAACAATATTTTTCCAAAACATGTTTTTCTAAATCTTCATCAAATACAAAAACAAGATATACTTTTAAGTATAGTGTGTATGGATATGATCCACTACACAATCAAGATGAAATATCTATGTTTTTGACAATAAGCATAAACTTGATTTTGGTTAAAAGATATGTAAACATGAAAACCAAAATCCAAACATGTATTTTTCAAAATAAAAATCTTTTGTAAAAACAAAACTATCAAGAGTGTGTGTGTGATATATACTTGAGCAATCCACCAACTACTCTATCATTTACATTTTTAACTAAAACAAAAATAAAATCTTATACCTAGACACAAGTCTTCATCTTCTTGATGTCTTCACTTGAAGGCTTCTCATCTTCTTGACTTGGTCCAAATTCGATCCATAGAGTTAGACTCCTCTTGAGTACTTGATGTGATTTTGATGCACAAGCTTTTGAATCAACCGGTGCTAGCTCCAAAACTTGACTTCAAATCCTTTGTTGAAGCTCCACACCTACTAAGATCTTGATAACAAATCTGTCACTAATTAAACACAAGATCATTAGTAAACATAACTACATGAGTTGATCATCATCAAAACTAGAGTGATGGGCCTTTGGGCCAACACGTTGTGTTTTCATGGGAGATGATTCTTCTTCTGGTGTTTCTTCTAATATTGAGAACTTTGCTATGGTAGTTGTTGTGTTAGAGGTGGAGGACATGAACGCGGTCGTGGCTGTGATTTAGGGGAAGGACGTGGACGCAGAAATAAGAGTTCACATCATTGTGCTCACTGTGGTAAAAACAATCGTACATTTTATAAGTAATGGGACAAGTTTGGTAAACCTGAGTGGGCTCTGATTTCTAACACTACATCTATATCTACTTCAGCTGCTACCTCCTCCACTAGTGCTTCTACCGTGCAGATTTTTCAATCAGACTATGACCATTTTCTTCGACTACAAATTGCTCGAGCATCTGAATCAGCTAATCCTATCTTACATGGATCTGCTTCAGGCGACTACACCTATTGCTTCTTCTAATAAGTCTTGGGTATTAGATTCAAGAGCTTTCACTCATATAACAGGTATCAAAGAAAAATTCCACTCTTTTTCTTTTCTGGATAATATTCCCCCATGTATATTCTGCGCATGACATCATCGAATCAACGTGTGGGGGCCACGTGTTTACACTAAAAGTTCACAGGGTGCTAACAGGTCTTAATAAAAGGGGTACAGCGATCCAAGTATCAGAGCAGGAAGTCCAAGCTCAAGTGTCAAAGCAGGAAGCCGAAATGATGCAGCGGCTTCCAAATAGTTGAAGATGCATGCGGCGGTTGGAGAATAGGTCTAGTGGAGAATGCAGGCAGCAGCTCGTAAATGGACTAAAGCCCATTCAAGTTATCGGCTATAGAGAAATCCCTAGTGGCTAAAACATGCCAGAGAGAGTGTAGAACATGGATAGTTTGAACCAGCAACCCTCAGACAGTGTCGTAAAGATGAGAACAAAATAAAACAGGCTCCTCAATCGAAACTAAAAATTTCATTTACTTTTATTTGCTCTGCTTGTGTGTTGTAATCAAGTTGCTATATCTTCATCAATGGAGATTCTAGGAGTCGTTTAACCTGTAAGTTTACAGTTTTCTTTACTGCTTTCCAAATTAACCTTCCGCGATAAGAGTATATTTAATGTAATCAATCTCTATTCTATGAATATAGTTTCATCTTGCCTACTTTGCGTTTGTTAAGTTTAATCTAAGTACTTGAAACAACATAATTAAGTGAGAAGCCATTGTTTGCTTGTTAGTTGGATGTCTTATATGCCTGCTATAGTTTTTGTTGCGAGTACACTTCTTCCTTTTTACATTGCGTTTACTTGTGTATTAACTTGTTTGGCGGTTTTTAAGCCCTTTGATTCTTCCTTTTGGTGTTGGCGATGACTTGTGCCTATTTGGCAAATCTCATTGGCTTTAGAACAAGGCTAGTAGCATGTGGCTCTAACGGCTAGACCCCCTCTGTATCTAAGGGGGAGCCAAGTCTCTTTGAAGGCCGGCTGCCAACTAGACCACAAGACTTTTAAGTAAACATATAGAATGGTGTCAGTGTCAGTGTCAATGACTAGTTTTCCTGGACACGAGGGTCCCATTTATGTATAAAGTGTCTGGTAACTAGAAGACATCATATCTATAAATATCCTCCTCCTTGATAATACGGTTCCAGGGAAATATGTCACCCTTCAATGTCGATCCTCTAGAGCGCCAAATAGTCCTCCATCGATGCTTTTTTTTTACACAAGCGAACGAATGTTATTATTTTTTACTCTTCTTGCATTATCATTTCTAGTTGGTTATTTAGCAACTGTGCTTACCACTGCAGTTGTCCTACCTTTTACTCACCTCTATAAGAATATAGACAGAAATAATAATCAAAAAGAGTAAAGGACATCTCCTTTGAGGTTGCCATCTCGTGAATGTTTTGATATTAAATTGGATTTTTAGAATAGTATTGGTCGCATTTTATGCTTTATTCATAGCACCTTAGAAGTAAATGTTACCGGTTAATACATAATAAAATTATCAAGGCTTTTTTAATATATATAACCTCCAAATTTTTGATATTTAGAAATTTATCTCCTAAATCTTTGATATTAGAAATGTACCCTCCAAATCTTTTAGGTCTTACAAGTATATAAAAAGAGAATATTCTATTTTGATTCTATTAACTTCTCTAACTTTTTAGAAATAACTAAATTATCCTTATTTAAATGATTAAACATTTATCCTAACTTAAGTTATAGATTGATCACTTTTTCTATCTATTTCTTCTCCTTCTCCACCTCTCTCTTTCTCTCAAATCAAACATATTTCAATTTCATTCATTAGTCACAAAAAATCTACATCAAATTATTTTCACATGTCCCTTAAGAAATTTGAGAAATAATTCAAGAAATTTTTAGAGTGAGATTTAAGAGAAAGTTTGGAGGAATTTTAAGCATAAGGGGAGGAGGAGGAGGAGGAGAAGAATGGGAGGGTGAGGAGATATAAGAATTTTGCATTAGGTCATGTAAGAATAATGAAGACAAAAGGTGAAGAAGAAAGGAGAAGGGCATAACGGGTAATATACTCTTATTTCATTCAAAATCTAACTAGAGGGATAAACTTTTAAACTCTAGAAGATTTGGGGTGCAAATTTATAGACACCAAAGATTTGAGGGTATATATTAAAAAAACCCAATGTCAAATTTATGTTACGTACTTTTGGTCAACATACAAATTACCTGACCAATTACCACAAAATTAATCAAGAAAATTTGTTCACTTAGCTTTATTTATTGCTTATATCATCTAAGTCTATATTGTTCTGAGCAATACTTTTACCTATTAATTTGGATTTTTTTTAAAAATCCTTATTTGGATTTTAATTCGAAAAACAGATCTCTCTCTCTTCATAGTCGCGCAGGCAGACCGCCCGCCTACATGGAATTTTTTTATTTTATGGATTGTTTATTAAGTTCTGGGTGCAACCCAGAACCCGGTTTGCATTAATAAGTTGGGTACTGGGTTGGTGATCTAGAATTTTGGAACCTTTGCGATAGAGAATAACAACACCAGATAATAGTCACCAATTGTGAACAAAGAAATCAAGGGGAAGAAAGTGAGAACACAAATTTAACGAGGTTCGGCAATTGCCTGCATCCTCAAGGTAGAAGGGAGAGAGAGATCTTATTTATTAATCAATTACAGGATATAATCAATAGGGGCAATACCCCTCTTTATATAGCCACAGAGTCCATGAAGAAAAGAAAACCATAAACTCTGGAATCGGATAAGATTCGGACTCTGGATCCAATTTGGAAACCTCCCAGAGACCAAACGACTTGGCATGTCGACAAACTGAGCTAGTCTGCACCAATTCTGACTTTTGGGAAATGCCTGTCGACAGCCATGGGTGTCTGTCGACAGAGCCCTGTCGACAGTCGAGATGGCCTGTCGACAATCAAAGTAGATTGTTGCTCCCTGTCATATCCATGTATCTGTTACATTCTAATACTTCATGAAAACTCTATACTAACACAAAAGAGTTAAAAAAAACTCCACCATTAAGATTTTACACTCTCTTGACAATTCTCCATCTCGATGAAGATTTCTCAAATCTGAGCCGAACATAACATTGCACCATGTTGACTCCATTGGACTGCACCAATTTGGTTGCTTATGTACCCCCTGCCCAGGGGATCAAGTCATCCCTAGTTCATCCAAAATAAGCTCCAACGAGCTTAAGCAACTTGAAGGATATGAAGTAACTCCTTGCAATGCGCAAAATTCACTCCCGAAATAACCGTGGTAAGCATATCGGTAGGATTCTCCTTCTTGTGAATATTTTGTAACTCGATATCATCCTCATCAAGAATCTCCAGAACAAAGTAGAACCTGACCTCGATGTGCTTCGTCCTTGCATGATATATATATGATTATTTTTCAAATAGATAGCACTCATGCTTTCACAATTAATTTTCAACAGATCCTGATCAATTCCCAAGTCGTCAAGTAATCCTTGAAGCCAAGTTGCTCTTCATAGTCTCCGTCATGGCCACATACTCGGCCTCCATAGTAGACAATGCGACAGTAGATTGTAGAGTAGTGCACCAACTCACCGTGCTTGGGACCATGTAAACACATAGCCCGTTGTAGATGGTGTTTGTCGAGGTCTTTCGCATAGTCAGAATCAATGTATTTGATACACTCCTACTTACCTATAAAATCCCTATTGGATCTAAACCAACATCTATGGTATCTTTGATGTACAGTAGAATCCACTTTACTGCCTTTCAATGGTCCCTGTCGGGATCATGCATGTATCTGTTAACCATTGAGACAACTTGTGATAAATCGGCCTTGTACACATCATTGCATACATTAAACTACCAATCGTGCTAGCATAAAGTACGTGAGTCATGTACCCATGCTCTTCAACAGAATTAGGAGACATAGTAGCTTTTAACTTGAAATGAGGAACCAGTGGTATACTTACAGACTTCGTATCACCGTTGATATTGAATTTCTGAAGTATCTTCTTCAAATACCTTTTTGTGTCAAGCTAATCTTTGCCATCTTTTTGGTCTCACTCAATCTCCTTGCCTAGCACCTTCTTTGCTTCCCCGGATCCTTAATTCGAACTCAGAAGACAAGTCCTTCTTTAATTTGTCAACTGCAGATCTACTCTTGAAAGTGATAAGCATATCGTTCACATATAACAGTGGATAAATATACTCTCTACTCGGTAGCTTATTGTAATACACACATGGATCATAATAGCTTCGTGTGTACTTCTTACCTCTTATGAGACTGTCGAAATGGTTGTACCACTGTCTTGGTGATTGCCTTAACATATATAAAATGATTTTTTTAGCTTGCATATCATATTCTCCTTTTCTACAGTTTTGAACCCCATCAGCTGAGACATGTAGATCTCCTCTTCAAGATCGCCATGGAGAAAGGCGGTCTTCACGTTGAGCTGATCAAGTTTTAACTTGTACTATGCCATCAGTGCCAGTAAAATCCGAATAGATGAGTGCTGCACAACGGGTGAGAATACCTCGTTGTAGTCAATGCCTTCTCGCTGCGCGTAACCTTTTGCTATCAATCTGGCTTTGTAAAACGTACAATATCACCATTGAGAGATCTCTGTTTCTTTGCAAATACCCACTTATAATTGATTGCCTTCTTTCTCTTGTGCAACGCTAACAGTTCCCAAGTGTCGTTCTTGTGTAAAGAATCCATTTCTTTCATTATGACATCCTTTCACATTTTGAACTCTAAACTAATTTCAGCTTTCTTATATGTAGACGATATCGCCTCCTCAATGACTAGGAGAGCATAGGTCATTATCATGTTAGTAGTAAGCCAACTGGGCTTATGTGTCTGGGCTCTTTCAACTGCAATGGATTCTTGGACATCACCTAAGCCTATCCTTGATCCTCATCATCATCAACATCCTGATCAGCTACATGATCACCACCCTATCACCGTGGGTATGATCTTCAATTATACTAATATTTCTAGAGACGGTGAAGTAGCATCACTCACCACCTGCTGTGAAATCTCTTTGGTTTTTATACTCTCCATGTGCTGAGAGTTTGTAAGCTTCATCATTGAAACCTCATCAAACATGACATCTCTGCTCAAGATAAACTTTTTATCCTTCGAATCTCAAATTTATATAACCTTTAACACCTTTCCTAAATCTTACGAACACATTTTTCCTCACTCTTGGGTCCAATATTTTTTTCTTGATATGGTAGTAGGCCGGACATCAAAATACATATAGAGAATCATAATCCTGAGCAACTTTTCCTGACCAAACTTCCAAAGAAATTTTACCTTCTGTCACAGACGATGTTAACCTGTTAACGAGATGGCACGCATACGCCAACGGCTCAGCCCAAAAATATTTTGATATACTGGCGTTGGGTAACATGCACCGGACTTTCTCTAGTAAAGTCATGTTCATCCTTTCAGCCACCACGTTTTGTTGCAGTGTTTCTCTTACTGTGAAGTGTCATTCTATACCCTCATCAAGGCATAACTGTAGGAAAAGATCGCTTGTATACTCCTCTCTGTTGGCTGAACGGAGTAACTTGATCTTCCTTTTCGTGTTCTTCTCCATGTTCCTCTTCCACTCCACAGCCAACTCCAGGACTTTCTTTTTGTGTTTCATGGTATATACCCAATATCATCTAGAGTAATCATTTATAAAATATAAAGACTCAAAGTAGTGGTTACCTCCCTTGATAAGTCCCCAAACATCTATGTGAATATAATCCAGAATCCTCTCGTGCAATGAGTCGCGGTGCCAAATTTTACCTTAGTCTTCTTTTCGATGACGCAATGATCGCAAAAGTTCAACTTGCTGGTTTGGGCACCTTTCAGTAAATCTTGCTTTGCAAGGGCCTGTAAAGATTTTTCCCTGTATGTCCGAGCCTCATATGCCAAAGTCAGGTGCAATCATCATCTGAATTTGTAGAAGTCGTCACTTAGCCTATAACCGTACTACCAACTAGGAAAGATTGTTACATCGGACGCCCTTCAAGAAAATCGTCAAACCTTTAGTCATTCTTGAGAACACAATCTCTAATATATATTTTAAGACTCAATGCTTCCATGGCACTAACAGAAATAATTTTTTTTCAGTTGAGATACATCCCTCACTTCCTTCAATTACCTCACCATCCTATGAAACATCTTGATATGGACTGTACCTATCCCTTTCATGTTACATGGATAATCATCACCCATGATAACACAACATCCATTTAGCTTCTCAAGGCTAGAAAATCAATCCCTGTTGGAAAACACATGATAGGTAGCTCTTGTATCTATCATCCTCTCAGAATCACTTGAGTAGGAGTAGTGACTGGGAAGGAGAATATAATTGAGTCAAAGTCTGATCCACCTGACTGTGAAGCACTACCTGATTGGGTACTGATTATCCTTGGGAGATTTGCCTCGGTCTTTGATTCCTTATTGTTATCTTTGATCCTTGGACAATCAACATTCCAGTGTCCTAACTCTTTGCAGAAGGCACACTGGTTCTTTTTCAGATCTCTAAAACATAGTTTGGACTTCAATCTCCCACGCTCGCTTTTGCCCTTCCAATTGAAACCTCTGCCTCTTACTGTAAAGGCCTTTGTTGATGTATCATTGAAAGAAGATTACTTGTCCTTCTTCCTCACTTTGTAATTTACAAGAGCAGCTGACACATCACTATAGTTAAGTGTTTGTTTACCATTGATCAAACTTAAGATCAATGTTTCATACTCTTCATCAGGAAAAGAATTCAGAAGAATCAACATCTTGTCCTCTTCTTCGATCGACACATCCACATTAATTAAGTCTGTAAGAAGTTTTGTGTAGTTATTTATATGTTCATCCATGAAGAGTTCTCTCTTCAACTGGAAGCTGTAAAGCCTCCTCGTCAGATGCAATCAGATCTCGATGCTTTTCGTTAGATACTTATCTTCGAGGACCTCCCATATCTTTCTTGTGAAAGTCTCATACAATACATGATACTTGATGTCTTGTATCAAACAAGACCTTATGAGACCACACGCCATCTTGTTCATCTTGTCCCAGTCTTTTTCAAAAGTCTCCTCTGGCTTTTCTTTCAAATGTAGAGTGTCTTCGAGGTTTGATGTCGTCTATGCATCCATCACCTCACACCTCCGCATCTCAAAGTTACTTTTGCTATCAAACTTTACCACATCGATCTTCATCGGATGTGGATTCACGAATTTCACCGTGGATTAAAATCTCCGGCCATCTCCTAAGTAGATTCCTCAAAGCAATGCGGAAAACGATTAGTGAGAACAAATTCAAATAGGAAAGATCAGATCTTTACATTTGAACAAAATGTAGACAATCTCTAAGTTGATTTGTTCCACCCGAGCGAAACTTCCCATCGAATCCGGAAAGCTTTGATATCACTCGTTGGAATCCTTTGCGACAGAGGACAGCAACACCAGGGAATAGTCGCTAATTGCACGAACAAAGAAATCAAGGGGAAGAAAGTGAGAACACAAATTTAACGAGGCTCGGCAATTTCCTACTTCCTCGGGGCGGAAGGGGGGAGAGATCTTTTTAATCAATCAATTATAAGATTCAATCAGTAAAGGCAATACCCCTCTTTATATAGCCATAGAGTCCATGAAGAAAGGAAACCATAAACTCTGAATTCAGATCAGCAATGAACTCTAAATCCAATTTGAAAACCGCCCAGAAGCCAAACATTGTCAACAGACCAAATGGCTTGTCGACGGACTACGGTTTGTTTACAGACTGGCCATTGTGCACCCGTTTCGACTCTCGAAAAATGCCTGTCGAGAATAATGGTGGGCCTATCGACAGGGCTCTATCGACAGCTGAGATGGTCTGTCGACAGTCAAAGTAGACTGTTGCTCCCTCTTGGCGTATTCACGTATCGTTGCATCCTAATACTTTATGTAAACTCCGTACTAACATCAAAGAGTTAAAAAAAGGTCCACCATTAAGATTTTTACACTCTCTTTCCACATAGAACCCATGCGTGCCTTGGCAGTCTGTGGCTGGGAACTCCCTCCCTTTCATGATGGGCATCAGCACCTCTGTCGCCCGCTGCTCCACCATCAACAAAGGCCTCTGTATCGGCCCCTTCCTTGTCTTCATGGGCGTCTCCCTGTCATCACCTCTCCGTCCTGGCTCGCATCCTCACTAATTGGGCTAAAACTGATCACCGCTACTCGACAACATGGCCATGTCCGTTGCCGCAGTCAACAATGCCATCGCTTGGATCGTCCTCGCCCTCGCCCTCGTAGGCACTGGCTTCCCCATTCATCACCTCTGGGTCCTCCTCTCAGCGACCGCCTTTCTGGTATTCGTCGCAATATATGTAAGACCGGTTCTCAATTAGATGGCCAGAGATCACCGGAAGGTAAGCTGGTGAAGGAGGTATACATCTGCGTGACGTTGGTGCTGGACCTGGCTACCGAATTCGTCACCGAATCCATTCGAAATCCACACTCTCTTCGGGGCGTTGCTGGGATCGTGGTACCCAAGGACAGGACGTTCATAGGCTTGGTGACTGAGAAGATTGAGGGCGTTTGTTGTTGGGATTGTGGTGCCAAGGACGGGCTGTTTACAGGCATGCTAGTTGAGAAGATTGAGGACTTGGTGTCCGAGTTATTCTTGCTGCCTATGTGGTGCTTACGTGACCAAAAAAGACGACCGAGGGTGGTCGAGATTAAGACGGAGGCAGTGGTGAAGACTCTGCCTCTGCATCAGTCGGTGATGAAGATGCAGATGGTTGAAGTGGACGAAGACAAGGAAGAGAGAGTCGGGTCAAGGGGTAGGGTTCCGGGGGTGGGGGGGGGTGGGTGGGGGGGGGGGGGGGGAGGGGGATGAACATATATTTATTTATTTATTTATTTATTTATTTATTTATTTTTTTTTTTTTTTGGGGGGGGGGCGCTGGGGGAGGATGAACATTTTTTATTATTTATTTATTTATTTATTTATTTTATTTTATTTTATTTATTTTGGGGGGTGGGGGGTTGTGATGGGATTGGAGGGATTAGTGTTTTGGGATTTAGTGGGATTTTTTAGTGGCTATGATACCATGTTAAAGGCGTATCAAAGATTGGGAGAAAAAGAGTTGAGCGTTAGGACTCATACTTTAATTTATTTATAATAAGCAATAGAAGATACATATAAGCGATGTGGGACTAAACCAATACATAATATCTCTCAACACCTCGCCATATAAAGTTCAGCGATAAATTTCAAATATTTATCTTATTAAACGAAAGAAAATAGGTTGTTATTAAGTTGACATGTTGCATTAAAAGAACAATCGAGTATTGAGGGGAAAAAAAGAGGATCAGAAATGAGAATCCTTGATAATTATTGAAATTATGTAAATGAAGCATGAAAGCACAAGGTGCAAATTGTAAGGCACAGTTACGTTGGTACATTTGAAGGATAACGATGTAACATTTCTTAATCCTAGCACATGACCAGCAAGAGATATATATGTATCATGAATCGAGAGGGCTTAATCTACAACTTAATGTTAATATAATAATTCACTCCCTCTTCCCAAAGCTAACAGTCACAACTTAATCTGAATAAAATGTTTTTAAACTGTAAAAAAAAAAAAGAATTTACCTACCCATCTATAGATAAAATAATTTATGGCCTTTGTTTAAGAAAAACAAGAGAAAAGTTGAGAAGCTCTAGAGAAAATAAAAGTTTGATGTCTGATTATTAACCTGAAATCAATGGTTCAGGGTAGATCCGCAGTTAGAAGCATGCACAGACATCTCATAGAAACCTTGTATACAATTGAGAAATAGTTCTTCTATTTGTGCAATGTATAGTCAACAAGAGAGGGCAAACCTAGAAATCCTTTTTGAGTCGGGTAAAATCAGTGGGAGGTACACTAGCATGCGTACATACATACAAAAAGAGGAATGTTTATTTGTTGACTCGTGGTTATTAAAAAATAGTCCCATATTGAAAAATTTGCATAAAAGTACAAACATAAGTACAAAGTTGGCTCTACTTATTGGCTTAACTTTTGAGTCATATATCATTTTTTTTCGAATACAAGCCGTAGTCTAGTGTAAATGGGATTTAAACTCCAGATTTTTTGCCCACTGCAAAGATATTTAATGCCCTCAGAAATTCTATATTCCCGAAAATTCTAATGATTATTATGTCGAACACGAAAATTTTAAGTGAGAATTTTAAATTCCCAAGTGAATTTTCGCGTATCAGACGCACCCTTAAGGTTTATCCATATTGTATCTTCACTTGTTGGTCTTCTCAATGACCGATTTATCACAATAAATTGAATATTTGTTGAAACTACCTCAAAACCTACATCTTTGAAGCTAGGGAAAATTACTTCTAACCCCCTAAGAAAAGTTTCCCGTTCCAAAAACCTCTTGGCGTTTTCTTTTTGTTCAAAAAACCGTCTAAATACTAATTTCCTCCTTGGGTTCATATTTCATAGTCATATAGGTAGTAGGTTGGGATTAAATGTCTAGAATGCCTCTCGTTGTAGGCATGGTGACTCGAAATATGTGAGGCACATTAAATACGCCTGACATATAGAAAAAAAGTTCAAACTCAGAAACTGTCCACCTGTAATATTTAAGTTGTCCACTTATAGTTGCCTTGTAGAATTTTCTTTAAATAAAACCTTAATGTCTGATTTGTGAGATTTCAAGTTTTAATAGCATTTAATGCTGGTATTACAATTCTTAGATCTTTAATATGCTTATTTTTATAAGAAAATGTCTAGTTTTTTCTTGTATGGCATTGAAGAAGAAAAATAAAATTAAGAATAAAAAAGTTATTTAATTTTTTATCTTGCAAACAAATTAGGCTATTATTATTTTCTCTTACGCTATTTTTTCCCCTAATAAATTAATTTTCTAAATTCTTTTATCGAAATAGTGAAAAGTCAAAATGAAGTCACTAATTTGAGAATAGTAAATAAATCGTACTAAAAGGTGGACAACTTTATACGAAACGCAGACATACTAAACTAAAAAGTGAATAATTTTATGTGAAAAATAGAAATAAAAAGTAGATAGTTTGACGCGAAAAATAGATTTATTTGAATAAAAGTGTGGAAAGTTTAATATGAAAGATGGACAGTTTTATAGACATAATGACAATTTTATAACAAAGATAGATATATTAAATTAAAAGTGAATAATTTTATACGAAATGTAGACATACTGAACTAAAAAGTCGACAATTTTATAGTAAGTATTCACTTTTGTTCAGTATATCTACATTTCATATAAATTGTTTAATTTTAATTCAATATATCTACCATTACTTTTGTTATAAAATTGTCCACTTTTAAATTTATTATGTACAAAATTTAATTTATAAGAAAAATACAATAACATATTTACTATTCATCCCTCCATATTCGCTATCTTATCACTAGTTCCCCTCCAACTTTTCTATCTTAGCAATATTTTTCTTACTAAAAATAACTGAAAATCATTACACAAAATTCCCTTTTTCCAAGCAAATCTACTGAGTCAGCTTTAGGTGGATAAGTAATAGAAATAGGTGGACAAAATGGCGGCCGCCAAAAGAGCAGCGCGTGACGAGCATTAAATACACGTCATGCGTTTTGTGCTAATCAAGTCAGTCAGAGCCATGTCATAAAGGGAAATACTGGTATTACGAAAATACAAAGTACCCCCGTTTTACTTTTTAATGGGGACAAGGGGGCTAAGACATGGGGTAACATGGTCAAACGGGTTTTGAGCACACAAAAAAAAAAAAGGTTTTCGGAAGGGGATCTTTTCTTTGAAGGGGTGGAAGCAATTTTTCCGCTGAAGCTAACTCATCTTTTGTGACTGCACTAGGTTGGTTCGATTTGTTTGGGCTCATTCAATTTCGAGAAGCACACGCATGGAGTTTGATTAAATCCAATTGGACTAAGTCTCGGTCCAATTGGACTAAGTCTTGGTCCAATTGGACCATGAATACAAACTATATAGTGTATTTTCTTTTTACTTGTATTTTTTTTTACTTTATTATTGTTTATTTATTTTTGACTTTCTTTGAAAATGCCATAATGTGCAACTCTTAGGGTTTGCCACGAAAGTAGGCGAAATAAATCTGAAAAGCCCTACAATGTGGGCCCCACCGAGTTTTCCAACAGCGAGGTTGTTTATTTGCTTGGAAAACTGATGGGGTGGCCTTAGGAAAACTGATGGGGTGGGCCTCACCTCCAACTCAACAAAGTGCATGAACGATATATGAATAAGTGCAATGTTCGGAACATTTTGCGCTAAAAACACTCGAAATCTGACACCACAAGACTCACGCGTTTTCAGCTCTCTCATTTCCAACAGCCAAACACGCCCTCAGCGGAGGGAACAGGGTCGAGGATTACAAATCCCAAGCAGCCTATCTGGGACAAGGTATGACTATTCAGTAATTGTCTCTTGAATTGGTACTTTTCTTTTGAGAGAATACTAGGGTTAGTCCTTAGATATTAGTCAACTTTCTTCTTCTATATATCACTTCCTGCATTTTTTTTTTTCTTCCATTCTCTCTGAAATAAGATATCATTGTTATTATTATTTTTTTTGGTAATCTTATGATGCTATGAACCAAATTGAATACAAACTCTTGAGAATCTAAAGACTCGGACCAGCAACATCACAGTCTAGAATGTGAGTCGGCAAGGCTTTAAAGAAAAGGCAAAACAAATCCCTTGGGAATTTCTCAATTTTGTACTTTTGCTAGTTATTCTCTCGTATTGATTGGGTGTGAGTGAGTGGCCTTACTTTAGGTTATTTCCCTTTCTTTTATTATATACACATACACTCTGTTATACATATATATTTTGATGTTTGTTCCAGAGCCAGCTGTTACCTGCCCATATCATGTCATATTCTCTTTGGAAGAATAAACCCTGCCTCTATTTCTCCTTACATGTCCAGTCAGAGAGAACTTTAAAAGAGAGAGAAGCATATATAGTAGAATGCCAAAACTATGGACTTACCTACCAACAGTGTATACATTATATTATTTTCATCACCAGTGACTTGACCCTGGTTTCGGAACCGGCAGTGTCAGATTCCCCCTGGGAGGAACCAGAATCGGACTGGGGCATATCGGTTCCGATTCTGATTCCGGAACCAGCCGATTCCCTTCCGGTTCCAGCCGCAGGCCCGTTGCTGCCAAGAGGGGAAAAAAACTCCGGTTCTTAAAATAAGAAACAGGAACCGGGCCGGTTCGGTTCGTAACCGGTTGCTGGCTGGCTGGTTCGGTTTCTAGTTCATGAGACCCGATTTCAGTTTGGTTCGACAGTTCGGACCAAAACCGTAGTCGGTCTATCACCAGTAGAAAAAGCCAAGTCCAACTACACCTTGAAAAGGTGTCTGTCTATGGCTTCAAGAAGAGGAAGGACAACTACTATTTGCACATCCTTCACTTTTAGGTGTGATTTAGATACAGCTTCAGATAGCACCAACAACAGATCAGACTTTCTTCAAAAATATGATAATTCATGGCCACTTCTGGTTGTGTAGGCAATGCCGACTCAGACAACTGGATGGGTTCATGGCGGCGATGAGCTACGATCAGGTTATCTAAATCCAGGGGCATATTTACAAAGGTCACCCCGACATGTTTGTTTTGCAATATTGGTCTACTGTTCGAGAAGAAAGAGAGGTCAACGATGCTATGAGGAGGGCTGGCTCGATCTGTAGGCTACTGAGACGGTCGCCTAGGGCCCCAAGTATAATGGGGCCCCTAAAAGGGGAAAAAAAATCCTAGCGAGGTGATGGCCGGCGGTGGCGGAGGAGACCACCTTGGAGGTAGCTGACAACCACCCATTGGAGGCGGCTGACGGTGGTCAGACGCGGGAGTCTAATACAAGCCTCCCACTCTCATTCTCTTCTTCTATCTTCTCCTCTCTCAAATCTAGAAACTAAATCCGAATAACTAAAGTTTCCCCTTTTCAAAACCTCTCTCTTTCTCACTCCTTCTCTCTTCTTTTTACAATTTTATCTCTTTCACTGTAAAGCAGATCTACTTTTTTATACTACATTGTACTACTACTCTATAAATTATGGGGTCACACTAGTAATTAATGAGGGTGGAGAGCCATAATTCATGAAGGGTTAACCCACAATTCATAGAGTAGTAGTATAATGTAGTATAAAAAAATAGTACAAATAGCACACAAATTTAATAAAAAGGTTAAAGTTCAGTCTAAAAAGGAGCTATTTTTTTATAGAATTTTAAAGTGTGGAGATTTTCATTAAATGATTTCTCTTTAAAAAGGAGAGGAGACTAAAAGTCTTCTTATGTCTAAACTGTTTACTTCTTATACAAATTTTCTATCTTAACAAAAATGGTCCATGTATTATTGTAAATTATCTTCTTCTTTTTTAAGGAAAAGACGAGGCCTCAAACTCAAAAGCCCAGTCTGAATAAAAATTTTATTTCTAAATTATCTATTTTTTAAAATCTTTTTTTATCCTACTTTTACACCAATAAAATTTATTGCAAAATGTCTATGTTTATATGTGAACTTATTTATTTGTTTTAAATTACTTAACTTTTTATTTAAAATATCTACCATTATATGTGAGAAATATCTACCTTTATTTTTAACTGTTTATCTTTATTTTTAAAATGTCTATACTTTAATAAACCCATCTATTCTAGTTTTAAAATTTCTACTTTTACCTTTAAATTATCTATCATTGGTTTATATTGTCTAACTTTATTTATAAAATTACTACATTATATATAAAATATCTATCTTTCTTATAAATTGTGTACAATTTTTTTCAATATCTCTAGCTTTCACAATAAATTCTCTACTTTTTGTTTTAATATATCTATTTTCTTTATGTAAATTATAGAGTCTTGTTTTTTTTTTATGAACTTTACTACTTTTTAGTTCATTATGTTTTCTTTTAAATGAAATTATCTTGTTTTTGTTTCACTATATCTACCTTTTGTGAAAAACTATCATTCTCTGTTAATCTCACATTAAGTGGCCCACTAACCTTTGGGTTTTTTAATTGGATTCCATAATTATAGCCTAACTGATATTGTGTATGCCCAAATATAAAGGTTACATTGTATAAGGTTAATAATAATTATATGGGATAGAAAGGGCCATGATGGGTGGTTTTATCATATAGTTACTTGCAATTGTAGACCCTCATCTCTCCTCCATATAGGAAAACAAACTCTTCCC